>BSBK01007977.1:422500-440000 GCA_027943335.1 Chamaecyparis obtusa | reverse complement strand
ATTCTAGGTTGATGTTAGAACTCACAATGTTCCTTAGTTTAAACGGCCAATGTTGCATATCTTTCCAACCGACGGTCGTAGCATCGATCTATCTATTCTAACAGCTCCAAATGGTCGGGTAAATGCTAGTGGCAACCTTGTTCATCACACACAGTCATTCGATCCCCGTCAATGACTCCGTGCTAAAGTGTCCCTCAAGATCCCTTTAGCATGAAATTGATGATCTTTGTGGGGTCATATCTCAAAGCTCATGTGAGGTAGAATCAATCTGTCAGGTGCTACAAGACCATGTTGTCGGGGCCTACAAAATCATGTCTTGGTTTTGAGAGATTCAACTTCATTTTAAATTGGCAACACATTCTCGGTCGATGCCAAAACTCAAAGTGTTCCTCAGTTCAAACGGCCAACATTGCATATCTTTCCAACCATTAGTCGTAGCATTGAACCATCTATTCCAATAGCTCCAAATGGTTGGGTAAATGCTAGTGGCAACCTTGTTTGGCACACACAGTCCTTCGATCCCCGTCGATGACTTCATGTTGAAGTGTCCCTCAAGGTCCCTTCAGCATGAAATTGGTGATCTTTGCGGGGTCATATCTAAGAGCTCATGCAAGGTAGAATCAATCTATTAGGTGCTATGAGACTGTGTTGTCAAGGCCTACAAAATCCTGCCTCTATTTTGAGAGATTCAACTTCGTTTAAAATCAGCAATAGATTCTCAGTCGATGCCAAAACTCAAAGTGTTCCTCAGTTCAAACGGCCAACATTGTGTATCTTTCCAACCATTGGTCATAGCATAAAACCATTTGTTCCAACAGCTCTGAATGGCTGGGTAAATGCTAGTGGCCACCTCATTTGGCATGCACAGTCATTCGATCCCTGCCAATGACTCTGTGTCGAAGTGTCCCTCAAGGTCCCTTCAACATGAAATCAGTGATCTTTGTGGGGTCATATCTCAGAGCTCGTGCAAGGTAGAATCAATCTATCAGGTACTACAAGACCATGTTGTCAAGGCCTACAAAAGCATGTCTTAGTTTTCTAGAGATTCAAGTTCATTTAAAATCGGCAACATGTTCTCAGTCGATGTCAAAACTCATAGTGTTCCTTTGTTCAAATGGACAACGTTACATATCTTTCCAACCATCAATCGTAGCATTGAACCATCTATTCCAATAGCTCTGAATGGCTAGGTAAACACTAGTGGCAACCTCATTTGGCATACATAGTCCTTCGATCCCCACCAATGACTCTGTGCTGAAGTGTCCCTCAAGGTCCCTTCAACATGAAATCAGTGATCTTTTTAGGGTCATATCTCAAAGCTTGTGCAAGGTAGAATTGATATGTTAGGTGCTACGAGACCATGTTGTTAGGGCCTACAAAATCCTATCTTAGTTTTTAGAGATTCAAGTTCATTCAAAATTGGCAATACGTTCTCGGTCGATGCCAGAACTCAAAGTGTTCCTCAGTTCAAATGGCCAACATTGGGTATCTTTCCAACCATCAATCATAGCATCAAACCGTCTATTCCAAAAGCTTTGAATGGTCAGGTAAATGCTAGTTGCCACCTCATTTAGCATGCACAGTCATTTGATCCCCACCAATGACTCTGTGCTCAAAGTGTCCCTCAAGGTCCCTTCAGCATGAAACCAGCGATCTTTGTGGGGTCATATCTCAGAGCTTGTGCAAGGTAGAATCAATCCATTAGGTGCTACGAGACCATGTTGTCAGGGCCTGCAAAAGCCTATCTCAATTTTGAGAGATTCAACTTCATTTAAAATCAGCAACACATTCTCGGTCGATGCTAGAACTCAAAGTGTTCCTCAGTTCAAATGGCCAATGTTGCATATCTTTCCAACTGTCAGTTGTAGCATCGAATCGTCTATTCCAATAGCTCTAAATGTTCAAGTAAACACTAGTGGATACCTCATTTTCCTTGCACAGTCATTCAATCCCCGTCGATGACTCCGTGCCAAAGTGTCCCTCAAGGTCCCTTTAGCATGAAATTGGTGATCTTTGTGGGGTCATATCTCAGAGCTCGTGCAAGGTAGAATTGATCCATCAAGTTCTATAGGACCGTGTTGTTGGGGCCTACAAAAGCCTATCTTAGTTTTGAGAGATTCAACTTTGTTTAAAATTGGCAACACATTCTCGGTCAATGCCAGAACTCAAAGTGTTCCTCAATTCAAATGGCCAACATTGTGTATCTTTCCAACCATCGGTCATAGCATCGATCTATCTATCCCAACAGCTCTGAATGGCTGGGTAAACACTAGTGGAAACCTCATTCGGCATGCACAACCGTTCGATCCCCGCTGATAACTCTGTACCGAAGTGTCCCTCAAGGTCCCTTTAGCATGAAATTGGTGATATTTGTGGGGTCATATCTCAGAGCTTGTACAAGGTAGAATCGATCTGTCAGGTGCTATGGGACCATGTTGTTGGAGCCTACAAAATCTTATCTCTATTTTGAGAGATTCAACTTTGTTTAAAATCATCAACACATTCTCGGTCGATGCCAAAACTCATAGTGTTCCTCAGTTCAAACGGCCAACGTTGCGTATCTTTCCAACCGTCGGTCGTAGCATCAAACCATCTATTCCAATAGCTCCAAATGGCTGATTAAATTCTATTGGCAACCTCATTCTATCCTCGCCGATGACTCCATGCTGAAGTGTCCCTCAAGGTCCCTTCAGCATGAAATTAGCGATCTTTATGGGGTCATATCTCAGAGCTCATGCAAGGTAGAATCAATCTATTAGGTGCTACATGACCATGTTGTTGGGGCCTACAAAAGCCTATCTTGGTTTTCAGATATTCAACTTCCTTTAAATTTGGCAACACATTCTCAGTTGATGTCAAAACTCAAAGTGTTCCTCAGTTCAAACAGCCAACATTGTGTATCTTTCCAATTGTCAGTCATAGCATCAAACCATTCCAATAGCTCTAAATGGTCAAGTAAATGCTAGTGGCAACCTTGTTCGGTATGCACAGTCATTCAATCCCCATCGATGACTCTGTGCCGAAGTGTCCCTCAAGGTCCCTTCAGCATGAAATCAGCAATCTTTATAGGGTCATATCTTGGAGCTCGTGCAAGGTAGAATTGATCCATTAGGTGCTATGGGACTGTGTTGTCAGGACCTACAAAAGCCTGTCTTAGTTTTTAAAGATTCAACTTCATTTAAAATCAGCTACATATTCTTGGTCGATATCAAAACTAAAAGTGTTCCTCAATTCAAATGACCAACATTGCGTATCTTTCCAACCGTTAGTCATAGCATCTAACCACCTATTCCAATAGCTCTGAATGGCCAGGTAAATTATAGTGGCAACCTCGTTCACCATGCATAGTCATTGGATCCCCATCGATGACTCAGTGCTAAAGTGTCCCTCAAGGTCCCAACAACATGAAATGGGTGATCTTTGTGGGGTCATATCTCAGAGCTTGTGTGATGTAGAATCAATTTAGTAGTTGCTACGGGACCATGTTGTCAAGGCCTACAAAAGAGTGTCTCATTTTTTAGAGATTGAAGTTCGTTTAAAATCGGCAACACATTCTCGGTCAATCTCAGAACTCAAACTATTCCTCAGTTCAAATAGCCAATGTTGCATATCCTTCCAACCATTAGTCATAGCAACAAACCATCTGTTCCAATAGCTCCAAATGGTTAGGTAAATGCTAGTGGCAACCTTGTTCAGCACGCACAACGTTCAATCCCCGCCAACAACTCTAGGCCGAAGTGTCCCTCAAGGTCCCAAATGCATGAAATCAGTGATCTTTGTGGGGTCATATCTCAGATCTCGTGCAAGGTAGCATGGATGCATTAGGTGCTACAGGATCATGTTTTTGAGGCCTACAATAGCCTATCTCAATTTTCATAATTTTAAGTTCATTTATATTTGGCAACATATTCTCGGTTGATGTCAGAACTCATAGTGTTCCTCAGTGGAAAATGACCAACGTTGCATATCTTTCCAACCATCAGTCGTAGCATCAAATCATCTATTCTGAAAGCTCTGAATGGTTGGGTAAAAGCTATGGGAAACCTCATTCACCATGCATAGTTGTTCGATCCCCGCTGATGACTCTGTGCTGAAGTGTCCCTCAGAGTCCCTTCAGCATGAAATTAGAGATCTTTACGGGGTCATATCTTTGAGCTTGTGTGAGGTAGAATCGATCCATTAGGTGCCACAAGATCATGTTGTCGGGGCCTACAAAAGCCTATCTCAATTTTTAGAGATTCAACTTCATTTAAAATCGGCAACACAGTCTCGGTCGATGTTAGAACTTAAAGTGTTCCTCAGTTCAAATAGCCAATGTTGCGTATCTTTCCAACCGTCGGTCGTAGCATTGAACTGTTTGTTCCAACAACTTTGAATGGCCAGATAAATGCTACGAACAACCTTTTTTGGCACACACAGTCATTCAAATGACACCAACAACTCCGGGGAGAGCAGTAGGATGAGTGCAAATATGTATTCTAGTGTTTGTCATTAACAATCAGTCAGTTAGGGGACAATTAGAAGTTAGTTTGTAAAAGCATAAGGTTGCACATCCACATCTACCATAGTAATCTTATTAATAAAAGAACTCTTTCCAACATTAGGGTACCTACAGATCAAAATAGGCCTGGTATTGGGTTCAATAGACGACAACCTTGCCATATGCTACCTCACATTTGAGATCATGTCTTTTTTATATTGTGACTGTCCCGTGGAACAGGGAACACACCAATGAATATAAATGTTTGATTCCACATGATCTTGGATAGGTTGTGATGTAGAAATATTGCCTTATATTATATTTATACATTTCTACATTCATTTCATTACTTTTGTTATTATTATAGTCAAGGAATTGACTGTTATTGAGGATAGTGGCTGGTTTTTGTAGCACAGTCAACAAATTAAACATACATCAATAAACATACAAGCATAACTATAAGGCATGGGAAATTTACAAAGCATAAGACATCCACATAAACATAAATTAGTATACATCAATACACCAAACACATGAATTGCATACCTAAAACATAAAAAAAAAATATTCGTAGGGCATGAAGCCAAATATATATGTCCAATAATGTCACACATTGAATATATTCAATACAGTAAAACTAGCTTCCTCAAAGCCAAATGGATGTACAACGTATCACTTATACAATATACAAAAAATATGTCCACTAATGCCATATAGGCATACAATCCATATCCCTAATCTAGTCCTTTCCTGCTAGGGGAAGAAAACAAATCCTGAGTTGTCTTCGATCGTCCAATCGATGGAGATGCAGTGGATGCTATAGTCTTCTAAGTGCACTCACTCGTCCTCCTGTCTAGACTCTTTTGTATCTCAACTTGATAAAACAAAAATTTAGATAGAGATAACTAATATACATCAAAATTGAATTATACAATGACATAAAATTTAATATTTGCTTACCGCTAGCAAATAGTCACTATGTTCATCCACTGAAGGTGCATGCTGGCAATCTAGAGTAATAAGTCCTTACAATAATGATCAAAATAATAATTAAAATACATGCATGAATATCATTATAAAATTCAATACAAATTATTAAAATAACAATTAAAGTTAAGCGATCTCTTTCATACCTCAATCAGTGCTTTAGAACTAGCTACTGCTGCAGCCACTCCACGATCCAAAGTATCATGGATAGAAGGAGGAGTCTCTGATGTCAAAAGCTGAAAATGAAACCAAAAAAGTATTATGTAGTTATCAAGATTACATATATTTTTTACAACCCTATTAATGAGTAAATGATACCTTTGTGAAGGTTCCACCGCGTCCTCCGGTGTGCAGTGTCAAAGTTGAAGCTCCAACATTCAACTAGTGCACATGTACATGGAAAATTATAAGATAACCATTCATATAAGAATGTACTACTGACATGTTAATTATAATGCATTATTACATATATACCTGTGGACTCAATGGTGACCTCACAAACCTAGGTGAAAGAATGTAATCATCGTGCCTCTGGATTTTGATCATAATTTATCTAGTAATTTAGTCATTCATTCATTAATTAAATATAATCAAGTAAATCAAATTAATATGCAAATAAAGATACCTCAAGGAAAGTTGCACGATGCCCTTTGCTGTCTGTTGTGAACGTCTTTGGTCCACCAATGCACATCTAATGCACATACACAATAAGTTATGATACAATTATTCATATAATTACATAATAATCAAATATGTTAATTAAAATGTTTTATTCGATACATACTTGTGGAATTGACGACGATGTGTAAAAGGGGACATTAGGATCATTGCCACTTCCACTACCACTGCCACCACCACTGACACTCTTGCCCTCAATTTTCATCATAAACAATAGATACTAAATTAAATAGCTATTCTTTTATAAATGAAATATGATCAAAGCAATTTAATGAACTTGGAAATATTTACCTGTGTGTCAATGCCAAATGTCTTATTTAGAAAGCTATCAGTCATCATTCCAGAATCCTCTTCCTCTCTCTCGCTAGTACCAAATGTGCACAAGCATCCACATGACTGAAAAATATGCCCCCTCGAGGATTGACCATAGTCACCCTCAATTAAAGGAGTGGCACACTGAATGAGAGTCTGTGTCAGAGCATTAATTGTGTCTAGTGTGTCTGCCTCTACATGTTCCTTCACAATGGAAGGAATACTAATATGATCCACATGTGGCTTGCCAATAGAAGCCCTAGGTGCGTTAAGGTTACAATGTGCCCCCTCTTGATCAAATGATGACCCCCCTACTCTACCCTAAGAATCCAGAGTGTCAAAATAATTTGGCACCTCCTTGAGTACAAACTCGCAATAGAGTTTCCTCAAGAAATATATAGGAACCTCATGATTGTTACAAGGAGGCGAATCAAAGACCATCCACCATCTCTCCCAAAAATTATTTTTAATGTCTTCATTCACGCACTAATGAATTGGGAACCTCCTTGTTGTAGTTCTAAGAGTATATGTGTCCCCTAGTTTTTTAAATAGCTGGCAAATGTCATCTTTTGTAATTTTTTTATTTTTTATGTCTACATAAGATAATTTATTTGCATAATATTGTTTTTGTTCTTCTCTTTTATCCCACCATAAATTAATTTGCCCACTAACCATGCTTAGGTGGTTCAAGATTGCTTCCAATGATTTTGCAAGTCTTTCCCTTCCAGGATTTGTACCACTAGAATCTTTTAACCTATTAATTAAAGATTCTAATTCTTTTTGCCCTCTTTGAATTTGGTTCATCAAATTTTGTTGTGTTCCAGGAGGAGGTTTCTCAATTGGTGGAGGTAATTGAGGTTTATTTTCTTCATTCGGTTCTTCATTTGGTTCTTCATTAGTAGATGGAGGGTTTGGTGGAGAGTTTGGTTGAGGGAGATTATTTCTTCCTGGCAATTAAAAAAACTACATTTTAAAATCTTCATTAAACAACAAATTTAAACAAAAACAAATTTTAACAAAACAAATTACAACAAAACTGAAATTTTAAAACAAATAAGAGGAATGGGTTGTAAAAACACTTACCTCTTCTTCCGGATCGAACTTGATGATGTCATGGAGCCATTTGATGGATGGATGAATGAAAACAATCAGTTCACAAGCCAAAATAATAGTGTGTACATGCTTTAGAATCCCTTCTAAGTTGAAAACATGAGTTTGAGAAAGAAAAATGAGCTTTCAAACCCGCGCAACAAGCTTTAAGAGAATTTTTTCAAAGGGCGTGCACCCTATAGGATGTACGCCCTTTGAAAAACACTAAAAAAGTGTTTTCCAAAGCATGTGTGCCCTATAGGGCACACACACTTTATTTTGGATTGCCCAAGCCTAAGGCTTGGGCAACCCAAGCCATAGGGCACACACCCTTTAGTGTGTGTGCACTATGCGTGATGGGGGGCCAAAAAGAAAAGTGGCATCTTTTTGGTCCCCCATCTTTGTGCACTTACCCCATATTCTAACCCATACTTTTTTTACCTGACTTATGATGTTCTAGATGGTTATATGTGTGTTTGTTCATATCTATGATCTGCATGTATGACTAGGGATGAAGTCGTAGTTACTCTCCAAGTGAGATCCACATGATGTATTGATCCATGTCATTGTCTACACTATCCTCTGTAGTACCTCCATATTTTTTCTTTCCATTTTATCAGTGCCATACTCTTTTAGGCCACATTGTATGTGTGCATTTATGGATATTATTTCAGTGATTGTGGATTTATCTAGATTATGTTTATGCTATGATGTTATGTGATTTCATATTTAGATGATTATGTTATTATGATGTGATGTTTCATATTTCAGTTGGTTTATGATATACTCACCCCCTACTAGCATGTGTATGGTGTTCATATGTATGTATCTGTATTATGTGTCTTTATGGTAGAGGGCGGAGGCGTAGTTACTCACTTTGTTGAGATCCACATGACTGACCGTACCCTATCATTTGTTGTTATATGTTGTATGTACATGCTTTGTTTGGTGATGACAGGTTTGCAGGTATAGGGCATCGTCTTCCCTGAATTGGCAGGATTGAGCGTGCCCACATACATTCATCTCATGGTAAAGAGGGGAGATAGTATTCAGACCCAAAACCCAATCCTGAGCCTATTTATCCTAATTGTTGGATAAAGTATCATTTGACTACCTTGCCCGAGTTTGGTCAAGTTGACCTAGTTCGTGGATCCCATCTTGTGAGATTGTTTGATACATGAATGTTCCTGAAATATTACTTTGATTTAATTATTTTGCTATGATTAATTTAATTAATTATATAGTGGGAAAATAATGATTGAAGTATTTCTTATGTCTTTGAATAATTATTAATTAATTAAAAATCAAATATGAGAATATTTGAATTTAATTAATTAATTGTGGTAAATTTTGATTTAATACATTTTTTATTAAATTATTGAGAATTAGTGCATGTTTTAATTGTGTTAAAAATTATTAAATAATTTAAATGTGAAATTTTATATTGCTTGTGCTTTATTTATTTATGTGAAATCGGATTTCATATAATAACTTGTAATTAGAGTTCCATGTGAGATGTGCATGAATAATATATTTTATAATTAAATATTGGTATTTTTTCTCAACTCAAAAAAGAGGAGTTTGAATAGGAGTTGTCTGGTGACTCATTAGGGTTTGCATGATAGGTGGGTTGATTTTCTATTTGGAGAAAATTTGCATTCATTTTGCATAACCAGGTTTTGTTGGAATTTTCAATTTTAGAGAAGGAGCATTTTTGGAATATTTTGTGCTTTCTTGTGTTCTTGAGAATTTGGGTGAGAATTTTTCTAGGTGAAGTGTGTGTGCATCTGGAATTGGAATTCTACAAGCTGTGATTCAGAGTTGAAGGATTGGGCTCTACATTTTTAGATTTGGGAGATTCAGCATCCTACAAGCAATTCTATCTCAGTTTCTTGCATTGGATAAAGGTAGGGGATTGATTTAATCTTCCTGTAATTTTATTTATAAAATTTTCATTATATAGTTGTGCTTGATTTGATTTGAGGATGCAAATCTTTTTTTCAAATTATATTTCATTATGGGTATTAGGAAACCCTTTGTTTGATGCTATTGATTTTATATCGTGACTTGGCATAGAAATGTTATGCTGTTGAAATTTTTGAGAAAAATTCATCCTAGGGCATTTAGAAAATAAAAATTTAAATCTCTATAGTAAGTTCTATAGTATGAATGATTTAATTAAATGGGTTGCTTGAAAGTTCAATTTGAGTTGGAAAAATACATTTTGTGTAAAAAATCTTATTCTCTGTAAAATATATAAAGTAAAAATAAATATTCTAGAAAAGACAAAAAAAAAGATGCCTTTGATTTTAATTGGTTGAGGTTGAAATCAATAAGTTAAGTCTATTTGTTAAAAAATCTATTAAAAAAAAAAATTGGTCTTCATATTTCCAATTCTAGAAATAAAAAGAGACAGTCTGCCATTTCCATTTTTGAAAATACCAGACCTGTCAAATCAATCATTCTTTTTGTTAAATATAATATATAGTTATTATTTTACTAAATGAAATGTAATGCATATTAAAATATATATATATTAATTTGTATGATTTATGGTGATGCTTTGTTTTTTATTTTTAAAAAAAAATTTAAAAGTGCACAAGCACTTTACTGCCATGCAGGGTACCTGCGCAGGCAGGTACACTAAACACGCATAGTACCTATAGGCGCAGGTACACTGCGCATGGACTTGTGACTTGGGGGGGTACGATGGGGCCCCCCACATTTAATTTGTTTGATATGTTTTTTTTTGTATTATTAATTTTTATTTTTTAAAATATATTTTATAAAAGTTTTATTTTATAAAATATATTTTATAAAAAGTTTTATTTTATAAAATATGTTTTATTAAAAAAAAATTTATTTAATTTTTATTTTAATAAATTTTATGATGTTAATTTGTTAATAATAAATTTATTAATTTATTTATTTTACTTCATTAATAATGAATTTATTGTATTAGTTTAATGAATTTTATTAACAAATTTTATTTTGTGACAATTAAACTTTGAGGTTTAATAGTATTTTATAGTTAAACTTTTATTTTATTTATTATTTATTTAATAAATATTGTCTTATTGGAAGATATACCTTGTGTTCTTTGGACAGTTAATTAGGCTTAGTCAATTAAATAAATTATGATTGTCTATTCAATATTAGTTTAAATGTAAAGAATATTACGTGTTGTTTTACTATGGTCAAATTAGATTTTTACCCAATGATGTAAACACATGATTTATCTTCTCATTTATACATGTATTATTTTCTACTGTAATTGGCTATTTTCCACAGTATGACTTTTATCTTTCCTGTATGTTTGGGTTATCAGTATTATGGGATCTAGATGACCTAGGAGAGACAGAGGCTTGGGAATTATTTGTTATTCAATCTGGTTATCATGTTTGGCATGAGTGTGATCTGTTTTGTTCCAGAAGGCCTTATAGGCTCTTGTTGTTTTATGAGACTCAGTGATTAGGATTATGTAGTCAATCTCGATTTCTGTGACAATTTTGGATGTGTGACTTTATTTTTATCTGAGTTTAGATCTAGGAAAGATCTTTGAGCCTAGGGTACTTTACCTAGATATGTGTTAGGAGGTGGCTTGCAATAAGCACCGGGGCTCACAAGTGGCTACTATTGACCACTTATTGTAAGTTATTGTAAATAAGTGATAACCTAATTAAATTAAGGGAAACAAATGAACCTAATAAGATAGTTTTTCCTCTCCCATGCTTGAGTGCTAGTATAGACTAAGATGAGGATGAGATGATGCTTGCCACCTTTTGAGGTGTGTGTTCTGGTATAGTTAATGGCTTTTTCAGTACGAGAAGTCATTGATTCTGTGTATGTTCACTTGAGTGCCAGAATACAGAGTGATTACCAGGATGAGACTCAAGGGTTAGATGTACATGATGACACCTACCTACACATAGTCTAGTTATCCTACATGGTCGGTTGCCTCTGGATTAGTGAGTCATACCTTTCACTACCTTTGTTGACTTTGAGTTAGTAAGCTTTCAAGATTCCTTTCCTAGTAGTGTTTCCTGGTTTGATTTGACTATCTGATTGGGGTCTGATGTTATCTCCTCAGCACGGTGGGGTAGACCTTTGTGGTTCTACATGGAAGGGTTGTAGTGATTCTTTACTATTTGAGATTCGATGTCCTGGTACCAGTGCTTGATGGTGTCTTTTCAAATGGATTCCTTATGTTACTTCTTCATTGATGTTCTTATGTACTTATTCTTTATTGTAAATCTTGTATTAGAGTATCGCATGTGATACCTAATCTGGATAATTGTAATTTAGTTGTTAGAATGATTAATGCATACCCTGCAACATGTGCAGTGGATGTATGTTTATTAGAATTAATGATTATTCATGAAATGTAAACATTGCGATGTAATTATTGTATTTTTTTTTTATGGAATCATTTGTTGATGTTATTTGTTAAGTTATGTTAGTAAGTAATACTACGTCATGGGACCCATTAGAGTTGTAACTTGTGTTTACAATGTGTGTTATGTGAGATAATGGTTATTGCTTCATGTGTTTGTATATCTTGAATGTTAACTTAAAAAAAAAATTGTTCACCAAACTTAGTATCATGTTTTAGGTTAGTTTCTTTTGGGTTCCCTGGCCGGGCGTTACATTTGGTATTAGAGCAGAGTTTCTACACTGGGAACTCTGGGTATGTACACTCATTAGTTCTTATGTGTGTTGTTTAAACTTGAAAACAAAACTTAGACATATAACAATTCTATTTTTAGACTATTACTTTATGATCATCTTGTTTTGGTTTATGTTTGATATATGTTCGTGAGTGTTTGATGGTTTCTTCATGTTGCAGGAATCATGCCTGAAACTAGAGTAGCCAGAGGTAGAGGTAGAGGTAGGTCAAGTGGACGTGGTAGGGGAAGGAAACCTAGCCCTTCCACCAGTGTTGAGCAAGTAAGTAACCACCAGCAGTTGAGAGATGAGCAGGGTGGTGAACAGCAGGGAGAATCTGATGGGCAGGATACTAGACAGCTCCTTCAAGCAATCCTTGCTCGTCTTGGACCTGATCAGGAAGGTTCACATCATTCCCATAGGAATGAAGGAGAGAGAGAGGGGGAAAGATCTGGGAGTCCCCTTAAGAGGAAATTTACTGTGGATCCTTCAGTGGTTGCAGCAAACCATATGAGGGACCTTATGAGGGGAAAACCTATTCCCTTTGATGGGAAGGGTACAGGACTTGAGGCAAAGACATGGTTAATAGCATTGGAGTGAAGTTTTTTCATGCACCCATTCAGTAGCAACACCAGAGCTAGATATGCTATGACTCAGCTCATAGATTTTGCAGCAGTATGGTGGAAAATTGAGGAAGAGAAGCTGGGTGTTGGGATGGACACAGTTACTTGGGAATTGTTCTTGGAGAATTTTTAAGAATGTTTCTTATCAGATCAATGGAGGAAACAGAGGGCCGATGAGTTCCATAATTTGAAGTAGCTGACTATGACCGTGAGTGAATATGAACGTAAGTTCTTTGAACTTAAGTAGTATGCCGGATTTGGGTAGGACACAACTCTATTGGTGCAACATTTTATCAGGGGTCTGAATGCCTACATTATTGGAAAGGTCTTACTCTTTGAGCCTAAGACTCTCAGAGAAGCAATTGTGAAGGCTACACTCACTGAGGCTAATATAGCCTTAGGCTATGATCGGCATCCAGGTGGTTCTTCAGGTTCAGGGTTCAGAGGGAACTAGTCCTAAGGTATCAGAAACTTCAAGAAGTCATCGAACTTCTATAAGGGTAACCAGAACCATCAGTAGGCTAAAACCTTTCCACCTCCTTCTCAAAGTAGTGGTTCTCATTCCAGGAACTTTTGGAATGGCAAGCACTCTAAGTGCAATCAAACTGCTCAACCAGCTCAGAGTGTACAATAGACTAGCAAAGGCAGCTTTCAGCAATCCAGTGCACCATCCGGAGGAAAGAGTAACTTCAGAAACACGGGATGTTTCACATGTGGACAATTTGGGTACATAGTAGTGAATTGCCCATAGTGTCCCCCATAGTACTCTTCTCAGAGGCCAACAGCTTCTGAACCCACAGTTGGAGATGCAGGGTGCACACATAGAGTGTTCGCTGCATTGGATCAGCGGCAAGCAGATCATCAGGGTATGGTAGTTGAGACTACAGGTACTATTCGAGGCATACCCATTTTTGTTTTATATGATTCTAGTGCTACTGACTCTTTTATATCTCCACTTTTAGTTGAGCGTTGTGGGTTGGTGGCTGCAAAGAAAGATAGTAGTTGGCAAGTGGAATTAGCCTCAAGAGCTAGGGTTGTGACAGGTTCTTTGGTCCCTAGGTGTGAACTAAATTTGGGTAAATTCTCTACCACTGTAGATCTACGTGTGATTCCTTTGGGATCATATGGGGTCATGCTGGGTATGGATTGGTTTGAAGCTCATGGAGCTAGCATCAACTGTAGAAAGAAGACCATCATTTGCAAGGATGATGAGGGTATAGAGTGTCAGATAGTGGGTATTCCATGACCAATTTCTCTCCGAATGATTTCAATTATGCAACTAAAACATTGTATGTGAAAGGGTTTCCAGATGTTTGCGGTGACTCTGAATGAGATTGATGAAGAGGAGAGCGAAGACAGGACCCTAGATCATCCAGTATTGCAAGAATTTCTTGATGTCTTTTCGACAGAGATTCCGGGTATGCCACCTAAGCGTGACATTGATTTTTGGATCGAGCTTGTTCCAGGAGCTGAGCCTATCTCTAGAGCTCCATATAGGATGACTACTCATGAGTTGAGTGAGCTCAAGCTTTATTTGGAAGAGTTTTTGGCAAAGGGGACCATTAGACCTAGTGTTTCTCCATGGGGAGGACCAGTCCTCTTCGTTAAGAAGGATGGATCTTTACACTTGTGTATTGACTACAGACAGTTGAACAAGGTAACGATCAAAAACAGATATCCATTGCCATGCATTGATGATTTATTTGATCAAATTAAGGGAGCTAAGGTGTTCTCTAAAATTGATCTAAAGTCAGGGTATCATCAGCTACGGATTCATGATGCAGATCTTCATAAGACTACATTCCATACAAGATATGGGCATTATGAGTTCACAGTGGTACCTTTTGGTTTGACGAACACTCCATCGGTGTTCATGTGCTTAATGAATGGAGTGTTTCAAGAGTATTTGGATTGGTTTGTATTGGTCTTCTTGGATGACATATTGATATACTCTAAATCCATAGAAGAACATGAGGAACATCTTAGATAGGTTTTGCAGTGTTTGAGGGAGAATCAACTTTATGCTAATGCAAAGAAGTGTGATTTCTTTCAGATAGAGATTTAGTATCTTGGTCATATGATTTCAAGAGAAGGTATCTCAATAGATCCTTCAAAGATTCAGGCAATTGTGGAGTGGCTAGCACCCACTAATGTGTCTGAAGTCCGTAGTTTCATGGGTTTGGCCGGTTATTACCGCAGATTTGTCAAGGACTTCTCTAGGGTTGCACATCCTATCACCTCATTGTAGAGGAAAGGGAAGAAGTTCTTTTGGAAAGAGAAGTGCGAGGAAGCTTTCCAGAAGCTTAAGGAGTGTTTGACCAGTGCCCCTATTCTAACAGTGCTAGATCCAGCCAGAGATTTTGTTGTTTGTACTGATGCATCTTTAGAGGGTATTGGAGTAGTTCTCATGTAGGAAGGATGAGTGATTCCATATGAGTCTCACAAACTCAAGGATCATGAGCTTAATTATCCTACACATGATCTTGAGTTGGTAGTGGTTGTCCATGCTTTAGTGAGATGGAGACACTTCTTGTTAGGGCACCGTTTTGAGCTTCATAGTGATCACCGTAGTCTTCAGTATATATTTACCCAACCTAATCTAAATGATAGATAGAGAAGGTGGATGGAATTCCTTTGCAAGTATGATTTTGAGATCAAATACATCTAGGGTAAAAAAAATGTGGTAGCAAATGCTTTGAGTCGCAAGAAGAAGATTGTTTCAGCTATGACTCTTAGTGTGGATTTGAGGAGCAGGATTCTTCAGTCACTTTCCAGAGATACTTTGTATCAAGAGGTAAGTTCAGTGATTGAGTCAGGGAGACCATTGGAGGGTAGGTTCTCAGGTTTTGTCTTGGAGTTTGATGGACTTATGCGACACAAGGGCCAGATATATGTACCCTCATTGGATGATTTATGTTCATTAGTTTTATCAGAGGCTCATCATGCACCTTATTCAGCACATCCAGGTGTTAAGAAGATGCACGCAGACTTACGATAGCTTTATTATTGGCCTGGCATGAAATGTGACATTGTGGATTTTGTGGCTAGATGTTTAGAGTGTCAGAGGGTCAAGGTGGATCATCAGCATCCAGCAGGGCTTTTGCAGCCTAATCTCATTCCATCCTAGAAGTGGGATATTATTTCTATGGACTTCATTGTTGGATTGCCTATGACTCCTCGCAGACATGATGCTATCATGGTGACCGTTGATCGGTTGACTAAGGTGGCACACTTTTCTCCCATGAGATCTTCTTATACAGCAGCTTCTATGGCCAGGGTCTTCATGCAGAATATAGTGAGACTTCACGGAGTTCCACGTAAGATTATCTCTGATCGAGATCCTATTTTTACATCTGCATTTTGGACTTCACTGTAGCATGATCTTGGTGCTCAGTTGAATTTCAGTTCAGCATATCACCCTGAGACTGATGGTCAGACAGAACAGGTTAATCAGGTTTTGGAGGCTATGTTGAGGATGTATGTCATGGACAAACAAACTCACTGGGAGGATTATCTATATCTAGTGGAGTTTGCTTACAACAATGGATATCATAGTTCCATTGGCATGTCACCCTTCCATGCATTGTATGGACATCCTTGTCGTACACCATTGAGCTAGGATAGACTGGAGGACTATATTCTTATTGGTCTAGATATGCTTCATGACATGGAGCAGTAGGTGATTCGTATCTGAGAGCATGTGGCTACTGCACAGGACAGGCAGAAGAAGTATGTAGATGCTCACCAAATTGATAGGTAGTTTGTAGTTGGGGATAGAGTTTTCTTGAGAGTGCATATGCGGAAGAGTCCGATCCGTTATGGAAAGAGTTCAAAGTTGGCACCTTGATTTTTTGGTCCTTTTGAGATCTTAGAGAGGATAGGTCCAGTTGCATACCATCTTGCTTTGCCACCCAGCTTATCACGCATTCATGATGTATTCTATGTTTAAGTACTTAGACAATATATTCCTGATGTTACACATGTACCTGATTGGAATGCTTTATAGGTGGAGGACAGGCAGCTGGCATTGGAGCCCATACGTATCCTACAGTGTTAGGATTTGATCCTCAGGGGTCAAACCATTGACCAGGTAAGGGTCCAATGGGATCCAAACGATGAGATAGCCGCTACTTGGGAGGATGCAGCTAGATTCTAAGAATCTTATCCCTACTTGTTTGCAGGCTTCTAGGAGTAAGCCTGATACAAGGGGGGGTGGATGTAGTACCTCCATATTTTTGCTTCCAATTTTATCAGTGCCGTACTCTTTTAGGCCACATTGTATGTGTGCATTTATGAATATTATTTCAATGATTATGGATTTATCTGGATTATGTTTATTCTATGATGTTATGTGATTTCATATTTAGATGATTATGTTATTATGATGTGATGTTTCATATTTTAGTTGGTTTATGATACACTAACCCCCTACTAGCATGTGTTTGGTGTTCATATGTATGTATCTGTATTATGTGTCTTTATGGTAGAGGGCGGAGGCGTAGTTACTCACTTTGTCGAGATGCACACGACTGACCGTACCTTATCATTGCTTGTTATATGTTGTATGTACATGCTTTTTTTGGTGATGACAATTTTGTAGGTACAGGGCATCGTCTTCCCTGAATTGGCAGGATTGAGCATGCCCACAAACATTCATCTCATGGTA
>BSBK01007977.1:280000-417500 GCA_027943335.1 Chamaecyparis obtusa | reverse complement strand
AAGAAGGGTGGAAATAAGGAATTGTTAGATTGAGTTTTGATGATTGAGAACCCTGAAGATTCTAATTGTAGGGTGGAATAAGAAAGATCTGACCTAAAATTATAGAATATTGCATTAGAAGAGTTGGTTGAATGGTTGGAGAACAAGTTGGTAGTTTCTTGGTTACTAAAAATACCTAGTTGAGGTAGATTGTTGGTGTTGGTAGATTGTTGGATCGAATCAAGGAATTCAACACTTGTGATCAGATCAGTAAACCTGAGGATATTGAAGATTGGCATCTTTGTGAACATGTCGCGTAGAAGGATGAACCCTAGAAGATTAGAGAAGATGATGGAGGAAATCAGAAATGAGATGAGGACTAAAATTTGAAATGATTTAACTCAAGCTAGGAGAATCCTTGATACTGAAGATGAATTTGAGGAAGCTATTGAATATCTTGAGACTCCTGAACTTGAGATCCATGCAGAAGAAGAAATATTATTGAGAGCTATGGTACAAATGGGTAAGAGTCATAGGCTTGATGTTTCTAACTTTGTTGGTTCTTTTCATCCTGAGGATTTCATAGATGGGATTAATGAACTAGAATATTACTTTGAGCTTGAAGATATTGAGGATATGCAGAGGGTTAGGTTAGAAAAGACTAAGTTAAAAGTTCATGACACCTTATGGTGGAAAGAATTATAGAAAGATAGGGAAGATAATGGAGAACCTAAGATCACTAGGTGGAAGGTTATGGTATCTAGACTTAAATCCAAGTTCATACTAGAGGATTATGAATTGGAATTTTTTAAGAAGATGCAAAACTTAAAACAGAAAGACTTGACAGTTAAGGAGTATACCGAAGAGTTTTACAAGATGTCTATCATAAATGAACACTGAAAAGCATCTAAGGAGAATTTTGATATGTATGTTAATAGTTTGAGACTTAATATTCAGGATGAATTAACTATGCTAAGGCTTATTACAACTGAAGATCCTTATTAGTATGCTCTAAAGGAAGAAAATAAGTTGAAGATAAAGCAAGTTACCCTTGGGTTAGGGGTAAATATTTTGTTGATAAATGTAAAGATAAACATGTGATTGAAGAGGGACCTTACCAAAAGATTCATGGAAGGGGTAGTAACAACAGAGAGTTCAAAAAAAGGATTCTTTAAAAAAAGGATTGAGATTATGGAAAACATAGTTGACAAATTGGAGAAAATGGTCAGGAATATTGCAAAATGGAGCTTTGCTATCCTAAAGGCTTCAACTGAGCATGTGAAAATACTAGTGGACAAGTTGGACTAGGGAAAAGGGGAGTAGGCAATAACTAAGGTCAAAGATGATCAAGGTCCCAGGAGGAGAACTAGATCTAGGTTCAGGAAGCTGGAGGATGATAAAAACAATGACATTAAAGAACTAAAAATGTCCATAGCTAACATGTAGATTCTAGCTAATCAACGAGCAGAGATTATGAAGTGTATTTAGCCAGTAGGGTGTTGTCCTATTGTCTTTTTATGTTTGGACTCATGTGTGTGGCTTTTTTTGGTGTTGGTGCACAAGTTTTATTGGACCTTTAATGCCTATCTTGTATTCTTGATGTAAAAGGTTTCAAGTCCTTTCAAAACCTGATTTTACATAATAAAAACAACAAAGAGTTCAAAGGTACTTTTTTTAAATGTGGGAATGTTGGACATAGATCTTTCCAATGTTTAGTTGGTTCCAATAGAATTAAACAGAACTTGGTGGCACATGAGGAACAAGCAAATGAAGACCTTGTGGAATTGGAAGCTACACCTAAGATGGGAGAATCTTTGACATTCAAGAGAATTATGTTGAGCAGTAAGGAACCTGAGGTTGTGCAGAGAAGGCAGTTTTTCTAATCCATTTGCAAGTCAAGTGGTAAATGTTGTAAGGTAATTATGGATAGTGATAGTATTGAGAACCTTGTATCTGAAGAGATGGTACAAAAACTTAGATTGAAGAGGTATAAACATCCTTATCCTTATGAAATAAGATGGTTTCAAGATGAACATATGGTGAAAGTGCAAGAACAATGTTGGGTTAAATTCAATATTGGTCCATACTATGATGGCATACTATATGAAGTAGTGAATATGATTTCTTTTCATCTCTTGTTGGGAAGACCTTGGTAATTTTATGTTGGTGATATTCATGAGTGTTGAAGGAATATTGTATCTATAGTGAAGTATAGCATGAAGTTTACTTCGATTCCTTTGAAGGAGGAAGGAAGGAATGCTAAGAGCTTGAGTGTTATGAGAACTTACACATTGGTGACTAGACTGCTTCAGATATGAAGGTAATGGATTTGTAGCAGGTGGTTTTCTATGGCCTATTTGGGATCTCTTATATCATTTTTATAATTTTATATCATGCAAGGCTTGATTGTGTGTTTGCAGATATGAAGAATAATTTGTAGGCCCTAGGTGAGCAACACCAAGTGGTCACCTAGTACCAAGATGGAGACAGCAAGCTCATTCTTGTTGTAGAGTGTATTGGAAGCTAAAATAAGGGATTTATATTTTTTTTATGAATCCTCATAAGATCCCAAATGTTAGAATCCTTTGTGGTATGTTAGGGGTTAGCTCCTTTAATCTAGCCCAAATAACCCTCTTTTTCATACAATCAGCAACCTCATTTCCTCTTATGACCTCCCCAAGGGCTAAGATTGGGTATCCTATAGTATTTCATAGTGTGTCAAGTTTCACAAGTGATTAGGGTCATAGATCAATCCTCTGTATGGTATCTCCCTCTTTATGCCACCAAATTAAGCATATTTTCCATCATGTCATAGTGTGAATAGTCATATGAATCCTTGGAGTGAGATGGTGAAACCTTGGAATCTATTATTAATCCCAAAAGGATGCTCAAATATATAATTCACCTGCCAATTTGTTTGGGTAAATGTTGAGTTATCCATAGAAAATTGAGCAGGTAGGGCTACTAGGAGTTTATAGGGCTTATGAAGCAAGTCCCTATCTCTAAACTTTGGAGGTTGAATCAATGGTTGAAACATGTCTCTTTAACCAAGATAAACTATTAAACAAGTTCATTTGAAGCCTCGCTCATCTTTAAGAGGATATGAGCATCTTGGATAAATAGCTCCCTAGGGGTCACTCCCATGTTAAGGAGCATCCAGAGAAGGTTAGAGTGGATCTATAACACCCCTCCAACCCTAACATGTTTGATATCCCTTTGGAAGTTAGGGGAATATTTTAAGAGACTTACATGCTTGGATAAGAGTAGAATTGTGCTTGAAGTTTGAATACCAAATTCATTCTTAACTATAATACTTTTACTTTCATTTAGGTAGTGATAAATGTTTTTGGTATATTATTTCATGTGTAATCATCTCTTCTTATGATTGCATGGGGTCTCAATAATATGGAGGAACCTAATAGATTTATATGAGCTAATATTTATCAATGGTAATGATCTCTTAGATAAATTAGGGTCTATATTGATACTTTAGTTCTTAAACTTTAATTGATAAAAAAATGCTATGGTTTCTAGATATCTTTAATGCATTGATTACTTGATTATGATTATGATTGACATGACTATCATTCAATGATTACATGAATGACCAAGACTATCTCTATGATACTATCCATACTTATGTGATGTGTTATGACCTAACCCTTAACCCTTGTATGTGTAGTACCCTCTCTAGTATTTCTACATGTTATATTGAAGCTGGATAGGATTATAACATTCTAGAATTTATGGACTTTATGTTCCTTCCTTACCTTACTAGATTTAGATATGTTTTTGGACTTGCAGATTATAATTTTTCCTTCGAATAATATTCTCAAGACCATTATCTTTTATGCTTATGTATATATGATTTGGTTTATATCTTTTGGTTGATTATAAGAGTTATATTTCTTAGTAATGATTCATAATTTTTGCATATATTCATGATTATGATTATTTCTCTAACCCTACTAACCCATGTTATGATCTCTATGTATCCTTCTTGGCATGGTTTTCGGATGAGGGGAGTCATTCATAGTCACTCCTATAGGAGATCAACATGATGTCACACTCCTCCTTGTTTTTCATTGTCTGTATATTGATATGTATATGTGTTGTTGTTTTTTGGTGATGCAGGTGTGTGTAGGTGCCAGGCATTGACTCCACTTGGTTACATAGGTATGAGTGTGCCTTAAAATCCTTGAACTAGTTGTTGTTCAGAGATGGTCCAGAGTTCACACATGGGAAAACCCTATAGTTTTGATTATTTTGTCCAATCTCTTGGTTTGGTTTTGGGTGGATTTGAGTTCCTTATTTTATATATCCTTTGATGTAGGTCTCATTTTTATGGTTATGAGATGTGTAAGATTATGATGTTTATTTTCTTTCTCTATGTGTTAATCATATATACAAAGTATGCATATATGGGTGCACACATATATGCATACCTGTTGTTGGAAATATTCAGGAATTAACCGAGTTACTGAGAGGGGAGGGGTGAATCAGTAACTCCAAATTTTCTTACAATTTTACCATGTAATTTACTTTTTAACCTTTGCATATAGAAAGCTTGAAACTTAAAAGCATTCACAATAATGACACATAGATTTGGTTACCTAGAAACCTTCCAAAAGAAAGTAAAACTGGGGTGGGGATGAAACCCACAAAGCTTTAATACTGCAGAATAAAGTTGGCCGGTTAAGGCTTACAATTTGATCACTTCTGATGATCTGCCCTGTTAGGAGCAATAAGGATTGCTAAATCCACCCTGTTAAAGGATTTACAAAACATACAATGAACTATGCACTCGGTAAAGAGATTTTTACAAAGACTGTTAAGTCTACCCGGTTAAAGGATTTAGTATTGATTCACCTGTTAGAATGAAACAGTAGATCTCTACTTTGCAACTGGATTGCTGATTGAGATTCGCTGATGTACTAATCACCTTCTGTGATGAATTTGTCTTTGTTGTACCTTATACTTCTGAAGCCTTCTGTAATTCGCTTATCTCTGCCTTTCTTTCTCTTTCATATATGTTTCTCATTCATACATCTTTACATTTTTACAACATTGTTTATATACAAGTCTTAAACAATTAACTACAATTACAATTACACAGTTGGCTTGACAAATAAACATAAGTGCTACTAAGTCGGCCCAAGTATGGTTACACGGTTCCTGCAAACTGACTCGGTGACTTTCTGATACTCGGCATCCACTGCATTACTCGGCATCGTCATGCACTCGGTAGAAGTGAAGGCACGGTTCATACTGATCACTCAGTAGGTTTTGAACTCGGTAAGTACTGGTGACTCGGTAGACATGATGTTACTCGGTTTACACTGTCCTGTTTGGTTTGTACTAACTTGCTCAGTTTGCACTGTCTGCTCGGTTTGCACTGTCTGCTCGGTTTGCACTGTCTGCTCGGTTTGCACCCAGAATGCAAATAAGTGTTGTCACTAGTGGCAATTCTGCTTAATGCCAACAATCTCCCCCTTTGGCATTAGTGACAAAAACACTTATTGGCCAAAACTTATATACACGAATCATGCTGAGTTTTATTTTGATTTTTCAAAATTTGTCTTTGTTATAGGGCTTTATACATTGTCTCCCCCTTTCAATGTGCTAACTGTTTCTTATACAAATCTATACATATCTCTCCTTCTATACATATCTCCCCCTTTTTGACGATAATGCCAAAGGTGCATATACAAGTTATTTACAGAGAGAATCCAAAATTTGATAGAAAATCAGAATGTACCTTCATTATTAGTGCCAGGGTTCTATCCCAACTTTCTTGCAGGATCTTACATGTTTGTATAGCAATTTGGACTTCTGCAGAGAGTTCAATCATGTGATCTGCTATAGAGAACTGATTGTCATGAATCAATGTTTTGGAATGTTCAATGTGCTTATACATTGTATTCATGATGGGAAGGATCATGTGTTGGATGTCTAGCAGTGTGGACGGATCCTTGTGTCTTCTTTCAGTAGATCAGACTGCATATTAGATAGGTGTGAAATTTTCATGTGATGAGCAGAGCTTGAACTTGGTTCAAGTTTTAGCTTCTGTATGCTAATCTTCATATCCTCATCCATTTTATTCATTTTATCCTTAACATCCTTTGTGAACTCGGCAATATTGCACAGTCTGGCCAAAAGAGAGGTAGCATTCGAATAGATAGATTCAATGTTAGACAAAACTGAAGACAATTCCACTTGGTTAATAGCTATGTGCTGAGCAATGTGCTCAAGCACTTTATTGTTGAATCTCTTCTCGGCTCTTTCAACTAACTTTTCTATCCCGGATGAATCCTCATTGTATTTCTCAACTGCTTCTACTAATTGTAACAAAACATGCTGGGAGGAGTCTACTTTAATGCCTAATGCATCAGACAAAATGTCCTTAGCATCCTTGATGATTTGATACTCCTTATCTCTCTCCTCTTTAAGCTTCTTTTGTTTTGCTTTCCTTTGGAGGATCTCACCTATATTTTGCATCTGGTCCGCTGATAGATTTGCAAAATCTAATGTAGGAATCTCTATCTCTTCATCTAGGTCTATATCCTCTACTATATTTTTACCCAAAAATTTTATACTCGGTAGAGCCTTAGGCTTATCTGTACTTAATGCTTTGGTAGTAGTGACAGTAGATAAAGTAGGGCTGGCTATAGATACTGGCATACTTTCTACTGGAGAACTTAAAATATTTACACTTGAAGATTCAAAAACTGGAAAACTTACTGCTGGAAAACTTGATGATGCAAGAGACTGTAGCTCGGTAGAAGAAATGGTAGCTGCTTCTGTTGTTGCTATGGATGATTGGACAAATGTGGAAGTTGTCACAACCATGCTTGAAGGTGTCTCCGGGCTGGATGTAGAAACTTTCACTGGAGAGGTAGGAAGGGATGCAATGACTTCTGCTGCTATCCTCACAGTATCATCTACCTCAGTGTCTTCTTCTTGTTCATCACTGTCATCTTCAATATCTTTTATTATTACAGTTTCAATACTCAGTTGGTGAAGGTGGTATATGTTCTTCCATGTGGCATTTGCAACCTTAACAACCGATTCAATATTGTTGATCAAAATCAAACAAGTATTGAACTTCAATGTCATCTTATTTTCATTTTCTTTTAATGCCTTCTTTACTTCATCATTATTCAAGCTCGGCATCAACTGTCTCAGGTTTTGATCAAATATGTCTATCACCGTTTGCTTTGCATTGCTCCATCTCATTTTTATTGGATTCAATAGAACTGCTGGAACCTGTGGGGCAATTTCTTCAGGAGAGTATTTCCACTGTCCCATCTTCTCAATAACAGCATCTTCTATTTCCTTCTGTTCTGCTTCCGATCTGGTTTCATATCTCAAGGATTTTATGTTACTTACTCCAGATCCTGATCCGTCTTTAAAGAGTTTGAGCTTTTCTTGAAGGTTTAAAGGAGGCCTTTTGAATATTATGTCTTTATCTGCCTTTTCTGCCTTGCCTCTTGTATTTCTCCTTGTAAACACAGCAGTGGGAGGCACAGGTGCCTTAGTGATGAAAACTTTTCCTTTCTTCTTTGCAGGTTCTGGTTCCTCTATTTTCTCATCCTTTTCTTCTTCTTTTTCATCTTTTTCTTCTTTGTCCTCGGTTATCATTTGCATTTTGGCTATCCTCTTCTTTCCTTTGTTTACCGCCTGTGGAAGCTTTATGCTTAGTTCAATTCTCACCTTAGCTTCATCATATGTTCCAAAATATGGAGCTTTGGGATTGACAGGCTGATTAAGAAGAGCTTCAATGATATTCTTGGTTTCATCAATATTTACCTCATAAGGAAGAGGTTTTACATATACAGTCCTCGGTTAACTGCTTGAATATATACATTATCACAATCTACCATAAAATAGATGTCATCTTTGTAATCTTCCACCAACTTCTATGGAATCCGAAATCTATCATTCATTTTCTCTTTGAAAGACTCAAAATAATTATCCATGATGCTTTCAAAGTTTTCACCCATTTTTGAGATGTATTCATTTATTTCATAGAGGACTGGCACATCTTTTCTCCATACAACTTTTCCTTTAGAAGGGAAGAATTTCTGAACATAGAAGAATAAACAGACCAACAAGGATCCAAACTTACATGGATTGTTTTTGGAAGTTTTAATGCTTTCCATGTTTTTGTTAAACTATTTTAACAATAAGTCTGCTAGGTCAAATGTCAAGTTGTTCTTGACCACTTTGTATGCTAGGTCAATAGCTTCACAGGAGACACTGTTCTGTCGACTAGAGCTGTAAATCTTATGGGCAATGATGTG
The DNA here is from genome assembly GCA_027943335.1 of Chamaecyparis obtusa. Lineage (NCBI taxonomy): Eukaryota > Viridiplantae > Streptophyta > Pinopsida > Cupressales > Cupressaceae > Chamaecyparis > Chamaecyparis obtusa. Next base: position 409,218 of record BSBK01007977.1, on the reverse strand, counting down.
TGTACCAAACTTCATCTTAGCATCAGTAATGCTGCTAACTTTCATGCCTCTACCGTCCCACTCGGCTAGGGTTTTCTTCTCTAGTTCCGTCCGACCTAGGGTTTTGGTAGTTTTAGCTTTGTTCAACATGGGAAGACCGGTGACTTGTTGAATCATTTTCTTTGTGATCTCAATAGGTTGCTCAAGCCAAATCTTGCCATCATGTACACGGCTGAGAATATATCTAACCCATTTATCTCTAAATTTTTGAGGTAGATGTGCAATGTGAACTAAACCTTTATCTTCCAGATGTTTGTGCTCGGGTTTCAGAATACCATCCACACATAGTTCCTCACGCACAATATCTAGTTCTAGGTTCCCCATTTCATGAATTGAATAGTTAAAATGATTGCAGATATCGTTAATAAGTAGTACCTTAGGAGGAATCTGGGATTGAGCTCCGTTCGGATCTAGGGCTGCTGCAATTGCGGGCACGATCTTAAAATCTGGTGCTTTCCACTCCCCTTGGACTAACATATCAGATCCTTTCTTCACTGAAGTGCTGGATGATGCCATGGTAGCTCACAGAAAATTCCTTTCGCAAAAGTATTAAATCACCGGGTTGCTCTTGAAATTTTCTGCTCTCAAAGTGCTAAAGATTCGCGATGAAGAATGAGTTCGATTACTTGCTTTTTGTTTACAACTCTGTCATTAATGCTCATTTCAAATTAGGGTAGGAATTCTGACAGACTATCACCCACTAAGAATTAATTGCTCGGAAAAGACTTTGCAACTCGGTGAACTCAAGAATTCATATTGCTCCGACCTCGCTCGGTAAAGACAGGTACCGACCTTGCTCGGTGAAGACTGATACCGACCTTGCTCGGTGAAGACTGATACCGACCTTGCTCGGTGAAGACTGATACCGACCTCCCTGTGATCTCACTGCATCTTGCATGCTGATTTAGATCTTTCTTTTAATTTCAGTTCTGGAACTGCTTGAGATTGGTCTATGAGAATACAGTTCCAGTGCTTCCTTGGAAATTTAGTTTGAGTCGGTAGAGCCATCCATTCCATTACTTGGACTGGATTGCTCGGTAGCTTTAGGAATCCATTTTTGTCTCACCTGTTTCCTGACCTTAGTTGCTTCATTCTTCTTTCCTTCTTCAATTTCACTAGCATTCATGCAGTTTCTGGCTATGTGACCGAGTTTAGTGCATTTGAAACATCTTACAATAGTATCTCTTTTCCTTAGATGATGTTTTATGCAATTCATGCCAATGTGTCCATATTCTCCACAGTAATGACATCTACACCAGGTGTTGTAGTCCCATCCAAACATTGCTTTCACAATTTGTTCTGCTGGATTAAATGTCTTGGATCTGCACTCGGATGCCTTGTGACCTTGTTTGTTGCACTTGTGACAATTACCTCTGAATCTAGGTTTTTCCCTGCATTCATTTGCTTTGTGACCAGGTTGATTGCAGCTATAACATTTTCCATTGAATTCTGCTTTTTCATTGTTCCAACATTTATTTGAAGTATGTCCTATTTTACACAATGATTACAAGTAGGTTTTTGATTTCTTTGAGTACCTTGCTTAGAGGATTCGCCTTCTCCTTTGTATCCAAGTCCTGCTTTTCCTTTTTGCCTATGAAGATTTTGCTCATACAGCTGATTCAAGTCTTCTTGACTTTTCAGCATTCCTTCATTGATTTGTTTTTCAGCGTTTAGGTCATCCACCAATCTTAGATTGATTTCCTTTTCAGATCTTAGTTCTTCTCTTGTGCTTTCTATTTCTGATCTTAGATTTAGAATTTCTTCATTTGTATGAGAGATCTGATCAATTAGGTTTTCTAGCTGAAAGGTTTTATTTTGGACTTCAATGTTTCTTCCATCTAATTCATCTTTCAACTTGTTTCTTTGTTCCAAGATCTCACAGAATCTTGTAGAGTGTAGCTCTTCTTCTCTTTTCAATTTTCTCACTTCTTCCTGCAGAGACCCATTCTTTTCTAGGAGTTCTTTGACAGCATTGTTTGCTTCATCTGAGTTATTTGAGGGAAGAAGATCTTCAATCTTTTCTTCAATGTAATTCTGATCATTCATCTGATTTGCAAGTTCCTTCCTTCTTCTTAGGGATTGGGAAAGATGTTCTTTTGCTTCTTTGAGTTTAGCTATGGCCATTTCCAGATCTAGCTTTTCATTTTCAATCACCTTGTTCAGTTTGAATACCTCCATTGTCCTGGATCTTTGCTCAAGCTAGTTAAGCTTTATCTTGAGAACCAATGCTGCTCTGATACCAATTGTTGGAAATATTCAGGAATTAACCGAGTTACTGAGAGGGGAGGGGTGAATCAGTAACTCCAAATTTTCTTACAATTTTACCATGTAATTTACTTTTTAACCTTTGCATATAGAAAGCTTGAAACTTAAAAGCATTCACAATAATGACACATAGATTTGGTTACCCAGAAACCTTCCAAAAGAAAGTAAAACTGGGGTGGGGATGAAACCCACAAAGCTTTAATACTGCAGAATAAAGTTGGCCGGTTAAGGCTTACAATTTGATCACTTCTGATGATCTGCCCTGTTAGGAGCAATAAGGATTGCTAAATCCACCCTGTTAAAGGATTTACAAAACATACAATGAACTATGCACTCGGTAAAGAGATTTTTACAAAGACTGTTAAGTCTACCCGGTTAAAGGATTTAGTATTGATTCACCTGTTAGAATGAAACAGTAGATCTCTGATTTGCAACTGGATTGCTGATTGAGATTCGCTGATGTACTGATCACCTTCTGTTATGAATTTGTCTTTTCTGTACCTTATACTTCTGAAGCCTTCTGTAATTCGCTTATCTCTGCCTTTCTTTCTCTTTCATATATGTTTCTCATTCATACATCTTTACATTTTTACAACATTGTTTATATACAAGTCTTAAACAATTAACTACAATTACAATTACATAGTCGGCTTGACAAATAAACATAAGTGCTACTAAGTCGGCCCAAGTATGGTTACATGGTTCCTGCAAACTGACTCGGTGACTTTCTGATACTCGGCGTCCACTGCATTACTCGGCATCATCATGCACTCGGTAGAAGTGAAGGCACGGTTCATACTGATCACTGGGTAGGTTTTGAACTCGGTAAGTACTGGTGACTCGGTAGACATGATGTTACTCGGTTTACACTGTCCTGTTCGGTTTGTACTAACTTGCTCGGTTTGCACTGTCTGCTCGGTTTGCACTGTCTGCTCGGTTTGCACTGTCTGCTCAGTTTGCACTGTCTACTCAGTTTGCACTGTCTACTCGATTTGCACTATCTACTCGATTTGCACTGTCTGCTCGGTTTGCACCCAGAATGCAAATAAGTGTTGTCACTAGTGGCAATTCTGCTTAATGCCAACACCTGTATAAATTCAATTTTTTATGTATAATTAGTTATGCTCATGAGTGTATTAGTGATGATCGTAATTCTATATATTTTGATACATATTGTGGTTTTAAATAAATAAAATAAATGTAAAGTGAATATATATATATATATATATATATATATATATATATATATATATATATATATATATATATATATATATATATATATATATATATATATATATATATATATATATATATATATATTAGATAAAACTAATTACCTACTCCTACATTTACTCCTACCTTATCTCTCTCTCTTAGACTCTCTCTCTTGTCTTGTATGTCTTATTAGTATAGAGGGTGGGAGTGGAACTCAGGACCTCTGGTTTGTAAGGGGTCCCAAGTTGCCATTGGGGTAGTGACTTCCTTGGGAAGCATGCCCAAATATATTATATTTATATAAGAATTATTTTTTATTAATTATAAAAATAATAATAAAACTATATAGGTGGAGTTAAATTATTTAATATTGTTGTTTGGGGTAAGTTAGTACGGGAAGGTTAGGTAAGTTGGTTTTCACCAATGGGTGTGTTAGTGCTCAAATCTACAAATGGTTATAATTTCATAAACTTTTGTAGGCCCAATAAATGCATCTAACAAAATGAAAGCACTAAGGTATTAAGGTTGTAAAAACCTTCTTCACTTTGAGTATAAAAACTCAGGCGGATTTACCTATAACAATTCACTGTTTGAATGAGCTTTGAATTGTGAACTAGCTCCTTCACTGCTATGTTGTCCCTTTCAAAATCAACTCAATAAGATGTTACAACTCTTAGTATGGCCCAAATTATCCTGATACATAATGTTATGATGGAAATTATGAAAGCAACAACATGGAATAGTGGCTTGAGGACATTCATCCTTCTTCTTTTTAAGAGTTAAACTCAAGGAAGGTTAACCCCATTCAGTGCTTCTATAAAGAATTACAATACACATCCATCAATTTATCATAGAATAATTCAAATAAAGATCATGCAAAGAAAGTAAAATGAATCAATTGTTTATATTCTTGGTGGTAACAAATTCAAATGGATTTAAAACTAGTGCCTTATCTACTTGGGCGATAGAATCAAACCCTACTTCCATAGAAATCTATCAAGAAAAATATACTAAAACCCAATTGACATGCCTTACATCCCATTCTTTTAATTCCTACCACTGTTATCAAATTCATACATGGACTATTAGTTCACAAAGATCTCCCCTAAGATTTTACTCTTTCCTCGAAAGAAACTTAAGCTTAACCCCTATATTCACCTTGTGAATATAACATTGAAAAAGCCTTACAGTTTAAATGCATAAGGAAACTAAAGCATCCATACACAAAGACAACAAGTAGTAGTTAACAGAGTTCCAGTATCTTTGTATTAATAATCAGACTATGTCAATACAATGTTCTCTTAACTTTAAAGAAAATAAGGTTCTATATCTCAGAACTTTCTTTACAAAATGTATCCACCCCCTTTTAAACGAGCAAAAAATTTATATATATACCCACAGCCATCTTGGAATCCTCAAAGGATGCAACAAGCTTCGGATGGCTGGGAAAATATCTTTCATTGAAGACAAAAGTACAAACTAAAAGATATTTGATCAAAACAACATAATGCAATTATCCACTTCTCAATAATTTTTCAGGTGGCACCTTTGTCTAAGGATATTTCAGAGTAGTTGCTAAACTTGTTGCATGAATGATGATCACCAATATAGGCTAACTTACATCATCCTCTATTTGAACATGCTCTCCCTCAAATTCTGGATCAGGTGTCATGTGCACTCTATTCTTCTTTCTCCTCTGTAGTCTGAGTAGCTGGCTTCTTCTTCTTCTTCTTTGTTAATTTGTCCCATGCTGCTACATCATCATCGGATAGCTAGTTGTAATTCTATAGCTCTTGTAGTGATTTGATCTGCTACTTCCATGTGGAATCAGTTGTATTTTTGGCCTCTGCTATAAACCATATGCAATCATTCTCAATCTTGAAAAGACTATCAAAGTTATTATGGCATCTCTCCAAGTCTAAAGCCTTGTCATCCTTTAGGAAAGCATCCTGTTTAATCACCAACTAATCCATTGACAGCTTCCATTCCTCCAAACTAACCATTTTTCCATTATCATCATAAATTGGAGACAAATATTTATGATAATCTGCATTCTTGCAAGTCATCAAGCTTATCAAATAATGAACTTCCTATTCACGTGATTGGACAGTCGATTACCTTTTCCACTAGCTCAAAAGTGTACTTTATTCCATGTAGCAATAGTCCCTACCCCTTTTATTATTTTCTCTAACCGGACCTATTTGAGAGAACTGGCAACTGAATATTTTCTCATAATCGCTTAATACACTACTAACCCCAGCTCATATTCTGAGAACCGATGACCAAAGGATTCATGGGTTCTCACAATGTAACTCTTAACTCATCCTTGATTCAGTGACCTGGTGAACAAGGAAATCATGCCCGAACAACTAACTGTAGTCATCATTTGGAGAACTAGTGACAATGGCTATCTCCCATTCTCGTAATGTCCCAGTTAACTATCAACTTTCTTGGGGACTTAGCAACTGAAGACTTTGCTTATTCACTTAATGAAAGACTTAACCACATGCTTATTATGAGGACTAGCAGACAACTTACTCTCTGAATCATTGAATCACTCCTTAACAACCGTTTACACACTGAGATTCTGAATCAACCATTGATCTAAGTGGATAGGTGTCACCCTGTCACTAAAGTGCTAACCAAAATTTGTGAGAAAAACCACCTCAAGATATAACGACAACCGTCGATGCACATTGATCAGATGATCGTCACATTTTAATAAAACTCCAGCCCCACTACTCACCTTTGAAAAACCTTCAACCAATCAGGAAATGATATGTCGGACAAGTCAGTAGCCGAAAAACCCCACCTCATCCTAAGTGTTGAGAACTGACAAAATGACATCTCATTACTACCTGGGCCAATTAGAAATGAACGTGTCATCAAAAACCTACAACAAAGGACCCACCAAATGATCCTCCTCTTTAGACAAGATCAACGGTTGTCACCATATCACTGACCTTAAAGAGCGTGCATCTCATCTCAATGGTATAATGACAACTGTGAGATCTCATCGTACTTTAATCCTCCAAAAAATATAGGCCCCACTACAACACATCAACAATCCATCACAAATCATAAAATACCACATCATAACATAACTGACAAGTGGGACCTTTGTCATCTGCATTCACAGTTCAGAAAATTTGACATCCGCCAAATCATAGCTCCTGGCAACCAATGAGAGACAGACATATCAACATGACTTGGCACTGTCAGGACCCATCGCACACTTTATTCCTTAGTGATGATCTAACAGTCATTGCTATACTATGATGCATAAAAGGCTATCATCTTGGTCTTAAGATATAGCGACAATCATAGGATATATTCGTTCTTTAAACACCAGCATACCTTATAATTAGTTGGGCCCACTTGGACAGGTGGTGTTGTGTTGCCATTTCGCATGTCAAAAATTCTGACAACCTGCAGTGTTGCGGACTAAGGACAGCCACAAATTTTGAAGGGTTTAACATTATGAAAAATTCACGGGAAACTTAGGCTTAGGAAAATATAATACCGTTGAGCGTTAGACTTAGGAAAAATTAAAGGGGGCCCCGACATGGTAATAAAAAGAAATGAGCACGTGGGTTTAGAGGGACTTAAGTGTTCCAAAAAGGTAACAATGAAACATAAGAATTAGGGTTGTTTTGAGGGTTTCCACATGAAGATGGATTTCTTTTTTTAAAAAAACAAGACCTAGGGTAAGGGTTTTTGGACTCGGTCATGGCAATTTCGAAGAATTTTTACAGACCCTAGACTAGACAAAAACACTTGCAGGGAGATAAACCAAAATTTGGACAAAAGCCTCAGAAAATTAAGAATATACCCAACAGGGTGAAACTACCTACCTACTTAATTAAATTAAATAGTTATTAAATAATCTTACCCGAACATTAGAGATGGGAAGTTGCTCCACGGAAAGAAACTCCCCCAACCTCTGCAACTGTTCATAAGATTATATATTTAGGATCATTCCCAGTAAGTGGGTAAAGAAAGAAGGGAGAAGCATTGAACTGGAGATCCAAAATTAATGACATTGGAAAATCTGATTTTTCTTTTTAATATATATATATATATTTTTAGAGTCTTTATCTGTGAGATCCAGGAAATGGAATTGTTAGAGAGGAGGATTGGATTGGAAGAATAGAGGTCATCCACTTCAACCATTAGTCCCTATAGGATTTCCAAGTAGGGTCTGGAGCCCACGAACATACTTTAATTTCTAATTATGCGTGTTTTTTTTATTGATTTAAAATTTATAAAAAAATACAATCTAAAAATGAGTGTGCAATATGATCTTATTGAAGATTGATGTTATCTATGTCTTCCTAGTCTGCTTGTTTAAATGGTTGAATTTAAGGTTAGTTTGTAATATTATTTGAGGTTGTAGAAAGTCTTAAAAACCTGTAGAAAACCTTTTCTCTGTGAAATATCATAAAATTTCAAACCAAAATTATTTAATAAGAAACTTTAGTATTTCCTTGTTTGATTAAAGATTAATATTGATTATTATTATTATAAATAAAATAATATAAACGTTATGAATTCATTATTGTTTAATATTTGTTATTTATTAGAATGATAAATAGAATTTTATTTTATTTAAAATAATAAAATTTTAGTTAAATTAAAGTTTGTTAAAATAAATATGCTTAATAATAAAAATGAAAATTTTATTGAGGACAATGAAAAGATTCATAGTCTCTAATGTCCGGCTCTTTATGAATATTAGTAAAAAAGGATCATTACCCATCTTATGCAAATGTAAATATTAATCATAATAGTTTTACTATTATCCTTGCTAGGGAGAAAGTAGATAATTTAAGTTGCAAACCTTATCTTATAAAGTCCTATCATCATTAATTAATAATATCTCTTATTTTCCCTCCTAAAAAAGAGGACATGAAGATAAAATCCATGTTTTCTTTAAAACATTATTCTAGTTTCCTATTTTCCCTCCTAAACAAGTGGAGATGATTATTTTCTTGAATATGAGGTGAAAGTGGAAAAGTATATGAAGAATTTTATTTAAATGTATGTATCTTAAAATTTTTAAAAGGTTAAAAAAAAAGAGAAGAGAAATGTTTGTTAAATTATATTTAAATTATTTCAAATTTTAATTGTTTAAAATTTTAAATTAAATTAAATTAGAATATAATAAAGTTAGTTTATTTATTATTATTATTATTATGGTGATGTAGAATTTAATTAAGAATCATAATGTAATTTATGGTTATAAATTAAAAGATAAACTTTAGTTTATATTAAGTTTGAATTTAATAAAAAATTCAACTTAATTAATTTAGTGAACAATAAACTAAACATATTAATTTTATAATAAGCCTAAATTTTATAAAGATTAGTTTATGTTATATTAGGAATCTATTTTTGTATATCATAATTAAATAATTTATAGATATGGATGTGAGGTCCTATGTGTATATTTTGATGTTTTACTTTTATGAATTTTTCGAAGGATTATAGTGTTACCATGTATCTCGTAGGTGTGTTTAGGAGTTGTACCTCCCTCTACATTTACATTTATGCTTTTTTATTTGGAATCATTGTGATAGCTCTACCTTTTTTGTATGTCATCTTTTGACTTAAGGGTTAGGGTTTGTCCTAGTGGTATGGGCCCTAGGAAAATACTGAGAGAAACCCTAAGGGAGGGATGTCTATGGGAAGTTTAAACCCTAGATAGCCTATTTTTTTTAGTAAGGTTCCTAGGTGTCCTAGGTGAGTGGCTCACCATAGGATCTGGTCGAGGAGGCCAGAAAGATAACCTTTGGGTGAGTTTGGAAAAGAAAACCTAATATAATTCAAAACTAGTTGGGAATGAGTAAGGGATTTAATAAACTTGTAAAAAGATAAAAAAAATGGATAAAGGCCTGCATAGGTCATGTTGGACTACCAAGGTCAATGTAGCTACTGGGGCAGGCCACATGAGGGTGCCAAGGTACATGATTGCTAAGAAGGATCCCAACACATAGGACTATGTGATGACACTCACCTGGTCAGCATCCTAGCGAACTCCTCTCTTGGGCTTTTGTATTGTGTTGCTTGTTTCTTCTTATTTTTGGTTTGGGTGGTTTCTCCCTCAACCTTAGACTACCCCAGTTTCCCTATGTTAACAATGATTCTATCTCCTAGCACGAGGGAGTGGACCTTTATGGATCCACGTGGTTGGGTGGTGATTCTTTTTGAGGTATTGTTCTTGTTTATTCTATTCATGGAGCATCTAAATTTGTTGAAGGCATTCTCCCTATTATGCATATTGTATCTAGTGAAGAAAATTGTAAAGTTTTATTCATATTCATGTAAGCCTAAAAGGCCTTATGTTGTAAAAGATATATTGTAAGAATTTGAGTAATTGGGAAGGGTATCTCCAGGATAATTATGGGAAAGAAAATCAAGATGTATTATTGTCGTTCAAAGAAAATTATAGTTAAGGATATGGAAAGTGTAATTGTTGAAAGAATAGAAGAATTTAAATGTGTCAATGTTATTTCATGCTGAAAAAGAAAGAAAGATTTGTTTTAGTACACTTGTCTCTCTCTTCTTCCTCTTATGTGGTCAAATGGATCATAGAAATTCTATCTTTAGTTTATGTTAAATCTTAATGCACTATGAAATATGCTTTTAAAGGAATAATTATGTAAGGGAACCTATTAGGACTTAAATACCTAGTTAACTTAAGTGAGTCAATAATAATTTAAAAATTTGCACTTTTATCTTGTTTTTGTCTTGTCCTTCCGGGTTCCCTGGCGGGGCATGACAGGATCAATGGATTGAAATGACCCTACATGATGTTAGAGTCCTTTTTTGGTTCCCTAGAGTTGACTATTCCTCTAGTGGTGTTCCAAAGTACTTGGCTTTGCATCATGAAGGCTCATTTTGTGCATTCTAGTGATAATATCTTAATTTCATTTTATTTCAATTCAATAATGTTTAGTTTAATCTTTACTCCTAGTTGCATAATGTAAATTATAGGAGATTTGAATCTTTCATTCTAGTGTTGTAATGTCATTGGTTAGGATCAGCATAATCTGGGAGTAATCTTAATCCTAATTATACTCTCTCTAGATAGGAAGCTAGGATGCTCTTTTTTAGTCAATTGTATTGTATTTCTTCTTTCTATTTTATTAACTAATTAAACTAATGTCATATTGAAGTTTTGTATGTGCAAATATAGGTGCAATATTGATACACACTTTTTTAGTGCCCACAGTGGGGCCTAACCCATAATTTTTTACCAATTTTGACCAATTTTTCATGTTCTAACAAGTTGTTTTGCAGGACAGTCGCATCTAGAAAGAACTTGTGCATCTAATCAATTCTAGGTCACTTCCTGTGATTCTTAAGTCATTTTTGGGAAGTGTTGCTTCTAGTTATTCCTTAGTCATTTTTGGTATCCTTAGTCACATTCGGTAATTTATTGGTCATTTCTAGGAATGCTCACATTTTGTTAAGATTCTTAATCATTTCTATTATTTTATTGATCATTTTTGTACTAACACTTACAAATTTTGATGATTTCTAATGACTAATGGGTGATTTTGATGTTTGTGATTGATCTATATAGCCTAATTTTTTTTTTGCAAGATGTTTTGAAAAGATACGCTTGCTAAAGATTACAAAATTGAAACACATTTCAAACTATTAATGAGTAGAATCAAGGTTAACTTTACTATCCACTAAACATTGTGAATTTTTAATATTTTTAGGCACCTAATTAGGATTTAAGCCTAATTCTTAAATTGATCAAAGGATTATGTTCTTTTTCCCTTGAAAAAATTAGAAACTCAAAATTCAATTTAATATTTAAGTTTAAATTTTTGGTAACTGAACTTGTTTAATATGTTTGGGAAAGGTGAAAAGGTGGAAGGGTTGGCTTCTACCTATCCTCACTTGGGTCATTCCACTTTATTACTTTAACCTTTCGAGGGCCTATCAATTGAGGTAAAAAATCTCTCAGGAATGACCCAAGTGAGGATAGGTAGAAGCCAACCCTTCCACCTCACTATAATGAAGATTCTTCCTTGAGATGAAAATCTCAAAAGACTTAGTGGAGCAGGAGCACATAGGCTAGCCTCCTAGTCCTATGATCATTTTGGCTTCTATGATTATTTTGGCTTGTATCTGACATTAGCCAAGTTAGAGAATGTTGTTTTTAGACCTTAGAAGGTTGCAAGTGTGTGGCTAGGTAGATTGATAACTAGTATCTAATCTAACCTAGTATAGTTAGCTAGTTTGCTTTATGCTTAGTTTAATGATTATTTTGGCTTGATTAGGGAAATGGTCTAAATGTGTCCTAGACCCTAGCATAGTAGTAAAGATGCTTTCTAGGAATTTATGAGGTTGGTTCATTGAGTTATAGGGATTAGAGGCCCTAAAAGATAGGATGGAGGCATAAATGTAAAGATGCTAAATGTTGCTCAAAAGTTGTCATGACAACATTTGCAATTTTTACAAATGTTGCATGCAACTTGATAACAATGGAATCCCCTCATTTTAGGAGTGGGAAATTAATGAACCAATCCTAGAAACAAGGAAGAAGCATCTTAAGGATGTATGTGACTCATTTCCCAAGGAAGGACTAATTGTAAGGAAGTTTGTGAATAGAGAAATAGCTTTGTAATTCTAGTTTTGTGAGGATACCAAGCTCCCTTGTGTGACAGTGCATACATTTGGATTGAAGTCTTTATTTTAGTGTTATATTTGTGTTTTTGGGATAGTTTTAAGACTTTTTCCTTCTTTAAGCAAGTAGATTTGAGTTAGTTTAGTAGCTTCAATAAATTGATTATAGTTTAGGAAGTTTCCTGGTCCTGTCTAGACTAGTTTGTGTTTTTATGGCTCCCCCATGAAATCTAACCACGAGAACTTCCTAAATTTGGATGAATACTTTAGGGGAGCCAATGTATAGTAGGAATCTAGAGGTAGGAGGTTGGATAGTCAAGCTACTATTTTTATAGTCATGCCCTAGGCGAGCTTCGTGTGTCTGATTAGAGGTGCGACAATGAAGAATTTGAAGATTGCATGTAGGGGAAAGAAGTACAGTATGGTTCCAAATGGTATATGAGGATAACATGTTTTATTAGAAGGATTGAGGTTTTTTCAATCCATTTTGGTTTTGATTCAAACAAGTAATCAGTAAAGTCCTATAAACTAGGCCTATTAGCCCTATTGGCCCTATAATCTAGGAAGCCTGTGTACAGATGCCCTAGGAACCCAAAACCTTCTAAATCTTCAATAACTTTCAAAGGGTACTCAAATGTGGAATTTTTTTTGTAAGTATTTTTAGAAGTTTTGGCAAGAAATTGAGAAAAGACCCTGTCAAGGGCTATAAGGAAATTAGGCCTAATTAGGCCTCTTCAAGGTTAGTTTTTGAACTTGGTAGAAAAGGGCTTGGAGATCCTTAAAAATGGATCCAAATGGAAGCATATAGAATGTTTTCAAGGTGTTTGATACCCCTACAATCATTTTTTTAGTTTTTGTAAGATTGGCACTTGGAGTCTTCTAAGTGTAGGAAAGCATTGGAGCAAAGCTTTAAGGTGGATGTCCTTCAAGGTTAAACACAAGGAGATAAACTCTTAGGGAAGAGTTTGGAAAGGTTTTAGTTAATCATCTAATAATAATAAGATCCTAGAGGAGAGTTGGATCCTTGGAAGGAGACAAGCAAGGTCTTCTTAGCCTTTGTGTAAGCACACCTAGAAGCACATACACCATATTGCTATCAGAGCTTGTTTTGATCAAGCTTGTGGTTAATGTTGCAACCTACTAAATTAGTAGGATATAATACATAATTTGGATAAGTGGAAGATAATACAATGGTGACTATCATTGAGTTAGCCAAGAAGGTGGAGGAACAAGAAGAGGATAATCGATTGCTAAGAGAAAGATTGTCTCAAATGGAGGAACTCTTGGATGAAGTCCAAGGCAAGGATGATAAGGTGAAGGATAAAATAGACTAGAAGGAAGAGAAAGAAGCCATGGAAAAGGATTTGGAATTGGAGGAGTAAGCTCCAAACCCTGACCCTATTATTCCTGAAGAACCCTTCTTGAAGGCACTAAAGGCCTTAAGTGGCAAAGCTTAGGAGGGTGTACCAATTTTTAGTGGACAAATGGATCCTGATTCATTCATGGACTAGATTGAAAATATAAAAAATCATTTTGAGTGTGATGGCATATCAAAAGCCCAAAAAGTGAAGGTGGCCAAATCTAGGTTGAGAGGTTCAGCACTCACCTGGTGGAAGTTTATTCAGACTGAAAGAGAGAAAGAGGGAAAGAGTCCTATAGCTACATGGAAAGGCATGGTGACTAAGGTGAAGCAGACCTACTTACCTGATGACTATGAGGTCCAACTACATAGAAGGAGGCATAATCTAAGACAAATATTTGGATGTCCAAGCATACATCGAAGAGTTCCAAAAGTTGTGTTTGAGATCAAAAGTGGTAGAGGATGAAAGTATTAGACTATCTAGGTATTTGAATGGTCTCAAGTGGTCTATACAAGAAGACATGAGTCTTTTTAGCTTCAAGAATGTATGCCAATGCTATCATATGGCCTTGAAGATTGAGGATAAAGGCAAAAGAAATCATTAACAAACCTCCAAGGGAAGAGGTAGAGGAAGAGATAGTAGAGGGAAAAGAAGTGGATATGGTGGAAGGAGTTCAAAGCCAAGGACTCAAGGAGAAGTCAAATATATTGAGTAGCAAGAGGGAAGCTCTAGTAGAGGTAGTAGAGGAAGAAGCTCTAACTTTAGAGGAAGAAGTGGTGGACAAGGAAGAGGCAACTATTTTTCCAACATGAAATGTTACCATTATAACCAAATGGGGCACCCTGCCTATAGGTGTCCAGAGAAGGGTAGTACTTCTCAAGGAGGTGATAAGAGAGTCAACATTGTTCATGAGGAGACAAATGCAAGAGTGAATCACCCTAAGGTACCACTAACATCAAAGGAAGGTGAGAACCTCATGATGAGGAGAATATTGATCAAAGAGTCAGTTAAAGAGGAGCCAAGCCAGAGAAGGTCCCTGTTTAGGATAAAATGTAAGATGATGGTGATGAACTACAACTGATTTAGAACTTGATTAAAGAATCTATGATTTAAGATCACTGAGCTGATTGATTAGATATGTAATATGATTAAATTAATATTATGTTGTCATTGATGTCAACTAGTTTGACATCACTTATCTTGTAAGTTACTATACCGAAACATCTGTAGAAAAGGAGTAAAAGAGATGAAGTACAGTAATATCTACATGAGGAAGATGGATATGATAGATGAGGATAAAGAATACATTGAGTAACTTGCTAATGAGTCTATGACCTTATGTTATTGACTTGATTATTTTTCATTCATCTATGATGAGGAAAAGAGCTGAAAGACACAAGGTAGTGTTGTCGGTTGATGAAGCATTTTAGTATACACTGATAGGATGTAGTGTATACCAAGCATAGTATAAATCGAGCTTGTGTTCACCAACACATTTCTTTGTTAACCGAGAAAGAGAAAAGAATTAAATGATTAGTTTAGCCGATAAGATTGATGAGATGGAAAGTGTATGATTTCGAGGTAATAGATAATGTTTGTTATACAAATCGACGGCTAACAAAATTCACAAAAGATCTAAAGGATGAGAATAAAACATGTTATTGGCACATCAACTGAGGTATGTTTAAGTGGAAAAATCAACGAAGATGATTAAGCGAAAAAATATGATGGAGTAGAAGAAAATGGTTTACTTGTCTATATAAGAGACTGGAGATTTCATAGTTAATGTAATGTCAAAAGGAGGAGACTGCAGAATTATCATGTGAACAATTTTTCATGCATACCTAATCAAACTAGTTAGTGAGAACTGAACTGCAAAGTTTTTACCGAGTGACAGGAAGCTATTATCGAGTGATAGTAAGTTACTGAACATTTATTGGAACAGAATTGATTTAATGATTAGAGGATTGAATGAGCTTAACATTGATTTGTAGATCTACAATTAAAGTTGTATTAAGGCAGATCACCTACTGTTACATTTTAACCATTGTACATAGTCAAATCTCTTAACTAAGTGGACTAAGAAAGTCTTTTATGTATCATTCATAGAATGAACATTGTTATCTTGTCAACCCCAGAGTGACTACTAGTTGGATGATAACGATTAGTCTAAAATCCTCTAAAAAGGTCACACCTAACAGTGTGTTTGTAACCTTTAACAGGGTTGGGTCTTCACCGACCTCACTTCAGAAGAGTGAATATTTTTGGGTTGTCGATCCCAGGTGGTTTTTCCCTTCACAGGATTTCCACATTAAATCTCTTGTGTTATGTGTTTATTGTGATGTTTGTTTGATGTCATATTTGCATGTTGCATATTTGATTTGATCGGTAACTACTATATGTTTTAGATTGGTAATTGGTAAAAGCATAGACAGTACAGTATTTTAAGTTACCGAGTATGAAAAGTTTTAAGTATTTGATTTTGGATTATACATTTTGTATTGGGACACTAGATAACTGATTCACCCCCCTCTTAGTTATTCTAACAATTGGTATCAGAGCATTGGTTGCTTAGAATAGAGTTTTAAGGACTTCAGTACAAAGATCTCAAAATGTATAAGAGGGAAGTGCCAAAGTTGAACAAAGAGAACTTCACAGTATGGCAAAGCTAGATGAAGCTGCACATATCTAGAATTGGGAATTCTACACTAGAATTGATGGAGAATGGCTATATAGAACCTTCCCCTGGTCCCCTGACACTTGATCAACTAAGAGATAGGTATGAACACAATATTACTATGATGGAGATTGTTGTTGCCTGTACTGATGTCGAATTTGAAGATATTAAAAGTTGCACTACTGCAAAATCCATGTGGGATAAACTTTCTCAAGTTTACAGTGGAGATGTGAATGTCAAAAGAGCCAGAGCAAAAAGCTTAAGGGGTAGATTTGATGATATGAAGATGAAGGAAGGTGAGAATATTGTGCAATACAAAAATAGACTGAAAGAGGTAGTACATGCTATTAGATCATCTGATGGAGTTATTAGTGAAGAGATAGTTGTAAGCAAAGTCCTCAAAACCTTAATGCCAATTTATGCAATCCAAATATCTGCTATTCATGAAACAAGGTCTGTAGCTAGTAATGTCCTTACACTTGAAAATTTGATTGGTAAACTTACAACCTTTGAATTGAATAAATTTGACAATAGTATTGTTCCATTTGTGGAATCATCTTTCATGTCTTCTCTGAAGATTGGCAAGTCTAGCAGGAATAATAAGAATGATGATAGTGATAGCAATACCGATGATGAGCTTGATGAACTTGAAGTTCTTATGGCTAGAAGATTACCCAAAGGTAAAGGAAGGTATAGAGGTAAGCTACTTTTGGCATGCTTTAACTATAAAGAGGTTGGCCACATCACTGCTAGATGTCCACATAAGAAAGATGATGAAAGAACCCAAGACCAATCTGAAGGAAGCTATGGGAGAAGATTCAACAGAGGCTACCGAGACAACAGAGATAACCAAGACAGTAATGATAAAGGAAAAAAGGTATGTTACATAGCTAAAGATAATGAATCTAAATCTAATTCTGATGATGATGTAGAAGTTTTATTTGTTGCTATGAAAGATGACTCAGAGGAAGAAGAAAAACATGTAGAAATAGCATTGATCTCTAAAGTTAACAAAAATAATACATGGATCATAGACAGTGGTTGTACACATCACATGACTGGTGATGAAGAGAAATTTGATCAACTTGAAGAATACAATGGAGGATCTGTTAAGATGAGTAATGACACACCCTGTATGGTAAGAGGTAAAGGATCCCTGATGATAAATGATAGGATAAAATGTGAAAATGTTTATTGGGTAGATGGACTAAACTATAACTTGTTAAGTGTGGCACAACTGAACAATTTAGGTCACCGAGTTGCTTTTGAGAGAAAGAAAGTGAAAATATTTGATGATGATGGAAGATTAGTTAGAACTGGTGCACAATCAAGAGGTAATCTATTTTATCTTGATACTGATGAATCTTCTTGCTTGATGATGAAAATAAAGATGCTTGGTTGTGACATAAAAGGTTATGCCATGTGAATTTTGATAACATGATTAAG
This sequence comes from Chamaecyparis obtusa, assembly GCA_027943335.1. Taxonomy (NCBI): domain Eukaryota; kingdom Viridiplantae; phylum Streptophyta; class Pinopsida; order Cupressales; family Cupressaceae; genus Chamaecyparis; species Chamaecyparis obtusa. The sequence continues at coordinate 391,569 of BSBK01007977.1, read as the reverse complement.
ATCAGTAAAAGGAAAAAATTTAGAGGTCTGTCTAACTTGTCAAAACCTAGTCATGTTATGTGTCATGAATGTCAGAAAGGTAAGATGACTAAATCTAGTTTCAAAAGTAAGGATTATTCAACAAAGAAGATACTTGAGTTGGTTCATACCAACCTATGTGGTCCTATGAGAACTCAGAGTTATTATGGTGATAGATACTTTATTCTTTTTGTTGATGACTATACTAGATTGATGACTGTTATGTTCTTGAAAGAAAAAAAAATGAAGCATTTAAGATGTTTAAGTGGTATAAAGCTAAGGTAGAAAAAGAGATTGGTAAAGAACTGAAATGCCTAAGATCTAATAGAGGAGATGAATTTATCTCTGATGAATTTACTAATTTCTGTAATGAGCATGGTATTAAAAGGCAGGTCTCTGCACCAAGGACACCTCAACAGAATGGGATTGCTGAAAGAAGGAATAGGTCAATAGTTGACTGTGCAAGAACACTGATGCTGCAAAATAATTTTTCTCAGACATACTGGAGGGAAGCTGTTAGTATAGTTGTTTATGTTCTAAACCAAGTACAACTGAAGAAGGACACTAACAAGACACCTTATGAGTTGTGGTTTGGACACAAACCTACTGTAAGTTATTTTAGGATTTTTGGAAGCAAATGTTTTATTCTAAAAGATGAGAGAAATGGGAAGTTTGACTCAAAAGGTGATGAAGGGATATTTCTAGGATATTCCAGTAAAAGAAAAGCATATAAGTGTCTGAATAAAACTACCAATAAAATGATTGAAAGCACTAATGTCTGAGTAGATGAGTTTGATGAAAAGAATGTAGAGGAAATTAAAAAGGAACTGGAAGACTATGGTAGATTCACTTACATTGAACACCCAAAGTATCTACCGAAGTTACAGCTTGTGATAACTGGTCAGCAGGAAAATAACATAGAAGAATAGGAAAGAGAAACCGACGAGTGGGATGGACCTACTGAGCAAGCAAATGAACCTGCACGGGATGAACAAGAAAAAAGAAATAGGATACTGGCAAGTTTTGTCAGAAGACACCATCCTAAAACATAAATCATTAGAGACAAACAAGCTAGCATGCAAACAAGGAGTAAAGCAAGACAAGGTACATGTCTTGTTTGTGATTATGAACCGAAGAATGTAAAAGTTGCATTAGAAAATGATGAATGGGTTAATGCAATGAAAGAGGAAATAGAATAGATAGAGAAGAACAAAACTTGGACCTTAGTACCCTGACCTAAAGATAAGAATGTTATCGGTACTAAGTGGATATTCAGGAACAAGAAGAATGAGAATGGAGAAGTAACAAGAAATAAAGATAGATTGGTATGCAAAGGATATGCACAGGAGGAAGGAATAGATTATGGTGAAACATTTGCACCTATTGCTAGATTGGAAGGAGTCAGAATGCTACTTGCATATGCTATACACAAGAAATTCAAAGTTTACCAAATGGATGTCAAGTGAGCATTTTTTAATGGAATACTTGAAGAAGAAGTCTACTTAGAACAACCTAAAGGGTTCATTGATCCAGAAAAGAAAGATATGGTATGTAGATTACATAAAGCTTTATATGGTTTGAAGCAAGCACCGAGAGCCTGGTATGAGAAGCTGCATACTTATTTGTTAAGTATAAGATTTGTAAGAACAAGTGAGAACAACAATTTGTATATGAAAGGAGATACTGATGATACAATTCTTATTTCTAAAATATTTGTGGATGACATTATATTTGGAGGTCAAGATCAAATCTGTAAGTCATTTGCTGATGAAATGAGAAGTAAATTTGAGATGTCTATGTTCGGAGAGATTAAGTTATTTCTTGGACTACAAGTGATTCAGCAGAATGATGGTGTATTCATCACACAATCCAAATATATCAAGGAAGTATTGAAGACATTTCGCATGGAAGATGCTAAACCTGTGGGAACATCAATGGCTACTGGATGTAAATTGACTAAGGAAGATGAAACTACAGAAGTAAACCAGACACTGTACTGATCAATGATTGGCAAGTTGATGTATGTAGTACATAGTAGACCAAACATAGCACATGTTGTGGGAATTGTTGCAAGATTTTCTGCAAACCCTAGAGAGTCACACATGATTTCTACAAAGAGAATCTTAAGATACCTAAAGAAAATAGAAGATTATGGATTATGGTATCCTAAGGTAGGCAAGTTTGAACTCAGAGTCTATACCGACACTGATTGGGCTGGAAATGTGGATGACAGAAAAAGTACCATCAGAGGAGTGTTTTCTTTGGTGAAAGACTTTTTACATGGACAAGTAAGAAGCAAGCATGCATTTCTCAGTCTACAACCAAAGTAGAGTATGTTGCTGCTACTACAAACTGTTCAAATATTGCATATATTAAGCAAGTTTTGGAAGGTATGAATGAGATAATCACTGAGCTGGTGATTATATACTGTGATAACACTAGTGCAATAAACATTTCAAAGAATCTAGTGATGCACTCTAAAACAAAGCATATATCAATTAAGTATCACTACTTGAGAGAACAAGTACTGGAGAATCAAGTTAAGCTAGAGTTTTTTACATCAAAAGAACAACTTGCAGACATATTTACAAAGCCTCTACCGAAGGATACATTTGAGTACTTAAGGACTAGACTTGGGGTTTGTCCCCTGTCTACTGGTCACTAATGTGATCTGGATGTTGCATCAACCTAATCTTATTAGAAGATCATTCATGTTGATGTAGCATAGTTCATACTTTGGATCATGTCTAAGGTTGTAAAACATTGGAGAAGTGGAACAAATTGGCATATCAGTATACAGAGATACAGAGTATGCATTGGACAATAGAGAGTTACTTGGCTACTACAAAGCTGTATGTTTATTTGTTTCTTTGGCATTGTTGTCAAAGGGAGAGATAAAAAAATATGAAACAATATGCACCAATGAGAAATATCTAAGGGAGAGACAAATTGAAGAAAGGGAGAGCACTGAAGATTAGTTACTGAGAATAGAAGAAGGAATCTGAAAGCTGAAAAGATCTTGTTTGCAAAATGTCAAAGCTGCATTTGTAATGTTGTTGAGTAACGTAGTGATTAAACATATTAAGCTAGGGAGAGCTTGTACAAGATTTGTTCACAAAGTTGTAGAATACATGTTTCATATGTGTATGGTATATTTCATATTACTTGAGTTGCCATCAATGCCAAAGGGAGAGATTGATGAACTACAACTGATTTAGAACTTGATTGAAGAATCTATGATTTAAGATCACCGAGTTGATTGATTAGATATGTAATATGATTAAATCAATATTATGTTTTCATTGATGTCAACTAGTTTGACAGCACTTATCTTGTAAGTTATTATACCGAAACATCTATAGAAAAGAAGTAAAAGAGATGAAGTAAAAAAATATCTACATGAGGAAGATAGATATGACATATGAGGATAAAGAATACATTGAGTAACTTTCTGATGAGTCTATGACCTTATGTTATTGACTTGATTATGTTTCATTCATCTATGATGAGGAAAAGAGTTGAAAGACACAAGGTAGTCTTGTCGGTTGATGAAGCATTTCAGTATACACCGACTGGATGTAGTGTATACCAAGCACAGTATAAACCAAACTTGTGTTCACTGACACATTTCTTTGTTAACCGAGTAGGAGAAAAGAATTAAATGATTAGTTTAGCCAATAAGATTGATGAGTTGGAAAGTGTATGATTTTGAGGTAACAGATAATGTTTGTTACACATATCGACGGGTAACAAAATTCATGAAAGATCTAAAGGATGAGAATCAAATGTGTTATTGACACATCAGCTGAGGTATGTTTAAGCGGAAAAATCAATGAAGATGATTAAGCGGCAAAATCAATGAATATGATTAAGCGGCAAAATCTGATGGAGTAGAAGAAAATAGTTTACTTGTCTATATAAGAGACTGGAGATTTCATAGTTAATGTAATACTGAAAGGAGGAGACTGTTGAATTATCATGTGAACAAGTTTTCATGCATACCTAATCAAACTGGTTAGTGAGAACCAAACTGTAGAGTTTTTATCAAGCGACAGGAAGCTATTACTGAGTGATAGTAAGTTATTGAACATTGATTGGAACATAATTGATTTAATGATCAGAGGATTGAATGAGATTAACATTGATCTGTACATGTGCAATTGAAGTTGTATTAAGGTAGATCACCTACTGTTACATTTTAACCATTGTACACAGTCAAATATCTTAGTCGAGTGGACTAAGAAAGTCTTTTACGTATCATTCATAGAATGAACATTGTTATCCTGTCAACCCTAGAGTGACTGTTGGTTGGATGATAATATTGGTCTAAAATCCTCTAACAAGGTCATAGCTAATAGTGTGTTTGTAACCTTTAACATGGTTGGATCTTCACTGACCTCACTTCAGAAGAGTGAATATTTTTGGGTTGCCGGTCCCAGGTGGTTTTTCCCTTCATAGGGTTTCCACGTTAAATCTCTTGTGTTATGTGTTGATTGTGATGTTTGTTTGATGTCATATTTGCATGTTGCATATTTGATTTGATCGGTAACTACTATATGTTTTAGACTAGTAATCGGTAAAAGCATAGGCAGTACAATATTTTAAGTTACCGAGTATCAAAAATTTTAAGTATTTGATTTTGGATTATACATTTTGTATTGGGACACTGGATAACTGATTCACCCCCCCTCTTAGTTATTCTAACAAATGGGCAAGGTGTGTAGAGTCATCATTTACTCAGGGTCTACTAACAACATTGTGTTAGAGGAAGTAGTCAATAAGTTAAAAATGACAAGGATACCCCACACTAGTCCTTACAAGGTTACATGGTTGAATAAAGGATAGCATGTCTTAGTGAATGAGAAGGCTTGGGTGGAGTTATCAGTTGGGAGATATAAGGAAAAGGTACTATGTGATGTATTACCTATGGATGCATGTCACTTGATCCTAGGTAGACCATGGCAATTTGACCACCAAGATATGCATGATGGAGTGAAGAATTCATATACTTTCAAGAAGGATAATGTGACATTCAAAATTCAGTCACTGTTAGAGGATGTAGAGATGAAGATAGCAAGTCCTAATGTACTCATGGTTGGTGAGAAAGAGTTATTAGAAGCTATGGAAGAAGGAAAAGGAGTTGTCTTTGCACTAGTGTTAAGGCCAAGAGAGGTAAGTGAAGACAAGGTAGCCAAGAAGCTAGAGCTACCTAAGGAGATACAAATCATGTTGCAGACTTATGAAGGCATAGTAAGTGATGGACAACCATCAACATTACCCCCTAAAAGAGCTATAAGTCATAGGATAGACTTCATATTAAGAGCTACCCTTCCCAATAAGGCAGCCTATAAGATGACCCCTCAACAAAATCAGGAAATTGCTAGACAAATCCAAGAGCTTTATATCAAGGTCTCATTAGAAAGAGCATCAGCCCATGTGTCGTACCCACAGTCCTAGCACCTAAAAAAGGATGAACTTGGAGGCTTTGTACTAATTCAAGGGTCATAAATAGGATAACCATTAGGTATAGGTTCCCTATCCCTAGGATTGAAGACCTAATGGATTGTCTAGGGGAAGCCAATTACTTTATCAAGATAGACTTAAAGATTGGTTATCACCAAATAAGAATACATGAAGGAGATGAGTGGAAAAAAACCTTCAAAACCAATGAAGGTTTGTATGAATGGCTTGTCATGCCACTTGGACTATCTAATGCACCCTCCACATTAATGAGGCTCATGAATGAAGTTCTTAAGGCTTACATTGGAAAATTTGTAGTCGTATATCTTGATGATATACTAATTTATAGCAAGACAAAAGAGGAGCATCTCCAACACCTAGAGACTATTATTAAGAGGCTGCATGATGAGAAGTTGATGATCAACTTAGAGAAGTGTGAGTTCATCAAGACCGAGCTAGTATACCTTGGGTTTGTGCTATCTCATGGAAATCTGAAAATGGACACTAGCAAAGTGGAAGCCATCCTCAATTGGCCCACTCTAAGGACAGCAATAGAGGTAAGAAGTTTTCATGGCCTTGCTCAATACTATAGAAAGTTTATTAAGCAATTCAGTGCTATTTGTGCTCCTATGTTGGACACCATTAAAGGAGGCATGAAGACTAAGTTTGTGTGGAATGACCAAGCTAACAAGACCTTTGCTTTGTTGAAGAAAGGGATTGCTACTCAACCTATTCTAGTTTTCCCAAGCTTTGAGAAGTTATTTACCATAGAGTGTGATGTAAGCAATGTGGCTATTGGAGTTTTTTAAGCCAAGGGGGCAGACCAGCGGCTTTTCATTTAGAGAAGTTTAGTGAAGCTAAGAAGAATTATTCTTCTTATGACCTTGAGATGTATGTACTAGTTCAGGCCTTAAGGAAATGGAGGCATTATTTTCTTCCCAAGGAGTTCATAGTCTATTCAGACAACCAAGCTCTAAGTTTCTTGAACTCTCAAGAGAAACTCATTCATAAGCACATGAAGTGGGCTGAATATCTGTAAGAATACACATTTAACATCAAGCATAAGAAGGGAGTACTAAACAAGGTGGTAGATGCCTAGAGTAGAAGAGCTCTCACTATCCAATAGATACAATTGAAGAGCATGGGAATAGATCACTTCAAAGATCTATATGTTGATGATGAAGACTTTGCAGACATTTACAAGGTATGTGTTGAACATAGAAATCATTTCCATAGAAAATATGTTGAATATAATTTACAAAGTAACCTTTTATTTAAGGGAAGTCATCTATGTGTTCCTAGAGGGTCTATAAGGGAGAACTTGATTCAAGAAAAGTACAATGGTGCATTGAGTGATCACTTTGGGATCACCAAGACATAAGAACTTGTTCAAAGGTTCTAATTTTGGCCAAGAATGAACCTTCATGTTAGGAAGTATATTGAGAGTTGCATTGTGTGTCAAAAGGCCAAAGGAACTTCTTCAAACACAGGCCTATATCAACCACTACCTATTCCACTAGGCCATGGGAATGTTTGAGCATGGGCCTTGTAGTTGGGTTACCCAAGACAAGACAAGGAATGGATAGTGTTTATGTAATAGTGGATAGATTTAGCAAGATGGATCACTTTGTGCCATGTAAGACAACTAATGATGCTAGCCAATTAGCTTCTCTATTCTTCAAAGAGATAGTCAGGATACATGGGTTACCTTTGAGTATCAGATAGAGACACCAAGTTTATGAGTCACTTTTGGAAGACTCTTAGGAAAAGATTAGGCACCAATTTGTCCTTTGGATCTACATACCATCCTTAGATAGATGGTCAAACCGAGGTGGTAAATAGGAGCCTTGGAAATCTTTTAAGATGCTTGACCAAAGAATATGGTCAATAATGGGATCAATTGATTGGACAGGCTGAGTATGCATACAATGATACTGTGAATAGGTCCACAGGGAAGAGTCCTTTTGAAATTGTATATGGCTTACATCCTAGAGGAGTCTATGAGCTAAGAGACTTAAAGGATGGAGTTAAGGGGAGTGGATATGCTGAAGATTTTTCTTATGCAATGAAGGAGATTCATGATACAGTTAGGAAAACATTAACTGATAACACCATGAAACACAAGACTAAGGTTGAAGAGGGTAGAAGAGTCATCCAATTTAGTATTGGAGATCTAGTAATGGTGCATCTAAACAAATCCAAAATATAGAAGGGAGTCCCTCACAAATTGTAAATGAGAAGGATAGGTCCCTGTCCTATCTTAGCAAGGTATGGAGACAATGCTTATAAAGTAGAGCTGTTAGAGGATAGTGGACTATCCCCTATTTTTAATGTTGTAGACCTGGTTCCTTACAAAGGACCCACACTTGATCTAGATCAAATCTTGATTGAATTCATCCAAGATGTGGATGAACTCAAATTACCTTCTACCACAATCAAGAAGCTTGACAGCATATTGAATTCAAGAGTCTACAAGAAGACTAGAACCAAGGAGTATAAGGAACATTTAGTCAAGTGGCAAGGACAAAAAGATGTAGATGCGGCATGAATCAAAGAATCAAAGTTTAAAAAAATTGGGCATTGACCCCAACTTACTCAATCCAAGGGTGGATTGAAAGCTTTCACTTGGGGAGGATGGTACAGGAGCACCTAGGCTAGCCTGCTAGTCCTATGATCATTTTGGCTTCTATGATTATTTTGGCTTGTATCTGACATTAGCCAAGTCAGAGAATGTTGGTTTTAGACCTTAGAAGGTCTTGAAAGTGTGTTTATAGGTAGATTGATAACTAGTATCTAATCTAACCTAGTCTAGTTAGCTAGTTTGCTTTATGCTTAGTTTAATGTTTATTTTGGCTTGATTAGGGAAATGGTCTAAATGTGTCCTAGACCCTAGCATATTAGTAAAGATTATTTCTAGGAATTTATGAGGTTGGTTAATTGAGTTATAGGGGTTAAAGGCCCTAAAAGATAGGATGGAGGTATAAATGTAAATATGCCAAATGTTGCTCAAAAGTTGTCATGACAACATTTGCAATTTTTACAAATGTTGCATGCAACTCGATAACAATGGAATCCCCTCATTGTAGGAGTGGGAAACTAATGAACCAAGCCTAGAAACAAGGAAGAGGCATCTTAAGGATGTATGTGACTCATTTCCCGAGGAAGGACTGATTGTAAGGAAGTTTGTGAATAGAGAAATAGCTCTACAATTCTAGTTTTGTGAGGATATTAAGCTCCCTTGTGTGACAGTGCATACATTTGGATTGAAGTATTTGTTTTAGTGTTATATTTGTGTTGTTGGGATAGTTTTAAGACTTTTTCCTTCTTTAAGTAAGTAGATTAGAGTTAGTTTAGTAGCTTTAATAAATTGATTAGAGTTTAGGAAGTTTCCTTGTCCTGTCCAGACCATTTTGTGTTTTTATGGCTCCCCCATGAAATATAGCCACGGGAACTTCCTAAAGTTGCATGAAAGCTTTATCGGAGCCAATGTATAGTATTAATCTAGAGGTAGGAGGTTGGGAGAGTCGATCTACTATTTTTATATTCATGCCCTAGGCGAGCTTAGTGTGCCCGATTAGAGGTGTGACAGTGAAGAATTTGAAGATTGCATGTAGGGGAAAGAAGTACAGTACAAAAAAATTATGGTTCTAGAAGGTATATGAGGATATCATGTCATATTCAAAGGATTGAGGTTTTATCAATCCATGTTGGTTGTGATTCAAACAAGTAATCAGCAAAGTCCTATAAACTAGGCCTATTAGCCCTATTGGCCCTATAATCTAGGAAGCCTATGTATGGATGCCCTAGGAACCCAAAAACTTCTAAATCTTCAATAAATTTCAAAAGGGTACTCGAATGTGGAATTTTTTTTTAATTTTTTTTGAGAATTTTTGTTAGGAAATTGAGAATAGACCCTGTCAAGGGCTACAAGGAAATTAGGTCTGATTAGGCCTCTTCAAGGTTAGTTTTTGAACCCTATAGAAAAGGGCTTGGAGATCCTTCAAAATGGATCCAAATGGAAGCATATGGAATGTTTTCAAGGTTTTTGATACCCCTACAATCATTTTTTTAGTTTGTGTAAGATTGGCACTTGGAGCCTTATAAGTGTAGGAAAGCATTGGAGCAAAGCTTTAAGGTGGATGTTCTTCAAGGTTAAACGCAAGGAGATAAACTCTTAGGGAAGAGTTTGGCAAGGTTTTAGTTAATCATATAAGACTATTAAGATCCTAAAGGAGAGTAGGATCCTTGGAAGGAGACAAGCAAGGTCTTCTTAGCCTTTGTGTAAGCACACCTAGAAGCACATACACCACTTAGTCAGTTTTGTCTTGGACCATTGATTTGATCCTTCCTAGTACATTTTTGGATGTTGTGTAGAGTGGAGCAGCTTAAATATTTCTTGTGAAACTACACACATTTAGGTATTCATAGGACTATAGGCCTCTCCTTGTGGGAGACTATGGGAGACAATTATGAATGGATGCTCAGATTATACAATCTATGTTAAAAGCCACCCAGACTACCTCCAAAAGATTGGTTATACTTGTGTGAGGAAAATACTAATTTCCCCAAGAAACTCACCATATCAATCCCTCATTGGCACTACCGCTCAGATAATATGGTCATCAATATCCATTGTGTTTTATTGACCTATCATATTTTGAGGAGTCTTTGAGTGTGTTCCTAAGTCAGTGAGAAAGTGTTTCTAATCTCTAACAAGTCAATAGAGGATATGTGTTTTTGGAGTCTAAAAAACCTTGTTTGATGTGTTTGAATTTACAAAAAAAGATAAATGGCCTCAATTTACAACCTCTCAGAAACTCACAAACATTTTCAGACATTCAAACCCACTAGAATTTGATAGACAATCCTTGGCATTTGAGAAAATTTGACTCATTTTTTAGACAAAGAGGAAAACTTGAACCAATCCATCAAAGTGTTGCATCTGGTGTCTAGAAGTCATTTTAGGGATACATGCTTGCATCTGGTCAATATAGACTTGCATCTGGTAAATATAGATTTGTATCTAGTTTTTATGTCACCTTTAGTCTATCTTAAGTCACATTTGGAAAGTTCATCTTTAGTCACATCTAGTCAATTACATCTAGGACAATGAGTACTTAGACACGTGTCAAAATCTTGAGCTTTACAATTTTGAATACCCTTTTAGTCCCTCTATCATATTCGGTCAACCTAAAAATTTTCATTAGTAAATTCCAAAGTGTACCGCACATACCTACTTGGTTTCCAATCAATCCTTTTCAAGTCATTTTGTCTTATCACTTTCAATCCTCTTTGGTTCCCATCTTAATATTAGTGCATGTATTCTAACCCTCTAACACTAGAACTTATCGGTCACATTACCTTATTAAACTCACACTCGCAATCCTTTGGACAAACACACTTGGACATTATCAAACCTTTTGACACATTGGGACACTTTGACAATTATCCTATCACACTTTCATGGTTAATACAAGAACCAATTGATATCCTTTCAATCAAAATTTGGAAGATCTACCTAAACTCATCACTTTTGACCAAGATGAAATCTCAAGGAAGAACCCCATACTCAATCAAGAAGCACCAATTCACACAATGTACAAATATTATACTACTCCAAACATGTCTCATAATGAGTATGACTGGGATGAATGAAATGACGACCAAGATAATCAAGAGAATCAAGTAAATTGAGAAAATGAAGATAATCATAGATGACATGATACCTCTGATAGCGATGAAGAACAAATAGAAGAATATAATCAAAAATTCCAAAGGAGTAAGAGGTTTCAAAAACTACTTGAAATAACCTTAGAGGATAATAAAGAAAAATACTTCTTGGACTTGGCATCCTTGGTGTTGGTTCCCAAAAATGATGGTTTGGATTTGGCCAACTAATAGGTACAAATTGATACCTCTGCATTTGGCTTAATCAAGCCAAGGCTAGTAGGCCTAATTTCACTTTGAACTATTTAATTCTCTATGTCACACAACTACGTACATAAACAAACAAAGTTCCTCCAAAGGTGGTGAATGATCCTTTGAGGAAAGAAACTAATCTCCTGAAAATATCTATTCTATAATATTGACTAAATGGATTATACTAAAGAATTAAAAGTAATGCTTTTGAAATAATGATTTAATGATCTATAAACTAAAAAGGATGAACCAAATGACAATTTATAAATAATGATTAGATCAGTTCCTTCTAAATACTTGGGCTATAGAGTCAAAAAACTTTCAATCCTACGTATGATCAAAGCTGGTTTTAAAAAATTGTTTTAATAAGACAAGATCATCATTTCAGAAGCTTCCACTTGATTCACAATTCAAATCAATTTACACAACTAATCCTATTGAGTTTAACTCAAATTAAGAGACCGATAAGAACAATGGTAGGTTCACAAACCATACAATTGATATTTGTGTTATATATATTAATTTTGAATTATGATACTCAAGGAATTCAACATATTGAAACACTCTATTTAATAGAATATCTAAAAGACTAATTGAAAACATATAACTTATAACCACAAATAAAAATAAGAGAACTTATCTTTATTGATGTTGAAAAATGGGTACATAAGAGTTCATAGTTGCAGTTGTTTATGAAATTCTATTATATGAAAATATATCTTGTATTGTCTTATATCTTTTCATTTTACATTATGTATATATACATGTTTGAGTGGCTTTCACACCTCTTTAGGGTGAAAAGACACACCCTTATTACAAATTATTTTTTAAAAAAAATAAACTAACTAAAAAATAACTACCTAACTTTTGGATTTGAGTCTGGTCGAAAAATCAAAACACCTCATGGAAATCTAAGATTGGTATTGTAAATAGGAAATTTGATTTCCCGAACTGGGTCTTTTTTAGATTTTTAAAATTTGACCATCTTCAGCCTTTGTCGGCATCATCTTTGCAGCAAGTTGAAATTCTAGCATTTTCCAAAGGCTTTGATCACAGAATTTTGATTGTTCCTTTCACAGAGCTTCCTTTCTTAATCTCTCAACTTTGAATTGAAAATTAATGTAATTTTTTCATCCCATTTCATGTAATCCATCATTAATTATTGGGCATGGAGTTTAAGAGGCCATTTTTTAGGGTTTAATCACTATATAGGACTCCCAATTTTGCCCAAAATTTAGAGCTCCAACAAGCTCTTTCTGGGGACGTATGCTCCATGTGAGCATAGCGAGATTTCAGCTATCTCTGGAAGAAGCAGACCGAGTGCAAAGTCCATTAGGCTATAGAGTCACTACATATTTCAATAATGAAATCAAATCCCATTCAGTGGCCCCAGGCCACCAAAACATGGAATCAACATTTTCCCCTATCAAACACTTGACTCTGATCATGTAACACTTTGGATTTCCTGAATACAATGCCATCATTTTTGTGAACAATACTTGTTGCTTTATCGATGTATTTTTTAGTATTCTTTTTTTGTTTTTCCTTTGAAAAATCTTCAGATGCACTTTGGTCCTTGCCGAACGGAAGCTCCCTAAGGTCATGCATGTGACCAATCATAGAACCACTAGAATAAATCTTCTTCATGTGATTGTCCTTTTGTATATAATTTTCTATCTCCATATTAGAATGTAGATTATGTTTGTCTAATCCAAACTCTTCTTCAGGCCTATGGTGCAACATTGGTTTTAAAGATGGTTCATGTCAAGGATACACTTCTTCACATAAACTAGGACTATGGTCAGGTGTGATATTTGAGCAATCTTCAAGACTATCCTTTAATCTATTTCCTCCATCATGCTTGGCTGATTCCATCTCATCTTCACATATTTGGTGTACCTCCGGCTCAAAGGATGAACTAAAATATATCTCACCCTTTGAATTCACTTCATGAGTTTCATCAACTTTAAAATTAGGACTATTATCTTCATTATGATGTCGATGGATTCTATTTCATAAAGGATCCTCTTCAAACAACGGATTTGATAACATAGAGAAATTAGACATATCTTCATCTACTTCCTCTTCAAACAATGAATTCAAAAACATAGAGAATTTAGACACATCTTCTTCTTCTTCCTCTCTACTAAATTCATCCTTTCTAGAATCATATACTTCATCAACAAGATATGTGTCTCTCTCATCGGGTTTATGTTCTAGTGTTGTATCAATTTTCTTATCCTTGTAAATTGGAAAATATTTTGAGTCATTTTTGTGTACATGCCTTTGATATTCCTTATCCAACAAATCTGAAATTTGTTCTACACTGAGAATGGATTCTTCCTCATTGTCTTTATTGTCTAAATATACTTTATGTAGCCCATTGCCAGAAGATTTAGCTACATATAAATCAATTAATGGTTCACTATATTTTATATTTTCTTCTTTGATGAATGCGCCACAAAGTAAATGCTTGATTCTTAGATGTAGGTAGCCTTGGTTAAAATTATCACCTTCTTCATATCTTTTGAAAGAAAAATTCTGAACCAGGCTCTAAATCCATATTGCAACTTTGATTTTCTTCCTGCTCATAGCACACATTGTTTTCTTCTTCACTTTCATATTTCATGCAATTCTCATCATGGTCAGATTCCTCTTCAAAAACATTATCAAATTTTTGTTCCACCTCTATATGTTTTCCTTTTCCTTCATTATATTCTTTTACTTTCTAAAAAAGAAGCTTCAAATCAGGGTCATCTAAAGAGACTCTTAAATCATCAAGTTTTCTTTGAAATTCCCTGCTTGAAGGTGTGATATCTGATGGTATCTCCAAATAGAAACCCATCATTCTTATGAACAAATGGGTTGCAGACTCACCCTTTTGTCTTGCTATATTGAAAAATGCATCTAAGGGAGACATGTAAGATTATGTTTCTATAGTGCAATTCTGATCTTCATTATGCTCATAATACATGTTATCTTCTTCGTCATTGGTATAATGAAACATATCAAGAAACCACTGCTCAAATTGCCTCCATGATGAAATGTACTAAGTGGGTAATGATTCATATTTCTCTCTTGCATTATCTTCTAATATCCTGACAAATAGTTTCATTACCTGATCTTCTACACAAATCTCATAGTTCTATATCAATGCATAAAATGCATCCAAATGTTCAACTGGTGATTCATCCCATTCCCCATGGAACTTTGGTACAAGCTGTGAAAACTTAGGGAGCTACTTAAAAGGAATACAATGGAATCCCCTGAGATCCAATGGCTTGATACCATCTGGAATAAATGGTTTTCTCTGAAATGGTTGTTTATTTTGAATATCTAAATATCTAAATTAGTAGTAACTTGTTTCTTTATACATTAGGTTCTTGACAATAGAGTCACCACCTCTTTCAAGGAGGAAACTTTAGTTATCTCCTTTTGAGTCTTCTTCCTCAATAGATTCACTGATTGAAATGCTTTATTGAATAGAGTTACCACCTCATTTGAGGAATGTATTACTTCTAGGTTCTTTCTTCATGTAGAGTGTACTTCCAAACAAACTAATATAACTACCTTTTGATTATGATTTGTGAAATCTAAAATTCTAGGTAACTTCACAATATATATTGTGAGAAACTCTCCCTAGTAGAGTCGCCAATTTGTTGGTGCCCAAAAATGATGGTTTAGATTTGGCTAACTAATAGGTACAAATTGATACCTCTGTAATTTTGGCTTAATCAAGCCAAGGTTGGTAGGCCTAATTTCACTTTGAACTATTTAATTCTCTATGTCACACAACTACGTACATAAACAAACAAAGTTCCTCCAAAGGTGGTGAATGATCCTTTGATGAAAGAAACTAATCTTCTAAAAATCTCTATTCTATAATACTTGACTAAATGGATTATACTAAAGAATTAAAAGTAATGCTTTTGAAATAATGATTTAATGATCTATAAACTACAAAGTATGAACCAAATGACAATTTCCAAATAATGATTAGATCAATGCCTTCTAAATACTTGGGCTATAGAGTCAAAAAACTTTCAATCCTACGTACGATCAGAGATGGTTTTAAAAACTTGCTTTAATAAGACAAGACCATCATTTTAGAGGCTTCCACTTGATTCACTATTCAAATCAATTTACACAACTAATCCTATTGATTTTAACTCAAATTAAGAGACCGATAAGAACAATGGTAGGTTCACAGACCATACAATTGATATTTGAGTTGTATATATTAATTTTGAATTATAATACTTAGGGAATTCAACACAGTGAAACACTCTATTTAATAGAATATCTAAAAGACTAATTGAAAACATATAACTTATAACCACAAATAAAAAGAAGAGTACTTATCTTTATTGATGTTGAAAAACTAGTACATAAGAGTTCATAGTTGCAGTTGTTTATGAAATTCTATTCTATGAAAATATATCTTGTATTGTCTTCTATATTTTCATTTTACATTATGTATATATACATGTTTGAGTGGCTTTCACACCTCTTTAGGGTGAAAAGACACACCCTTATTACAAATTATTATTTTTTTAAAATAAACTAACTAAAAAATAACTACCTAACTTTCAGATTTGGGTCTGGTCAAAAAATCAAAACACCTCATGGAAAGCTAATATTTTTACTATAAATAGGAAATTTGATTTCCCAAACTAGGTCTTTTTTAGATTTTTAAAATTCGACCATCTTCAACCTCTATCGGCATCATCTTTGCAGCAAGTCAAAATTCCAGCATTTTCTGAAGGCTTTGATCACAGAATTTTGATTGTTCCTTTCACAGAGCTTCCTTTCTTAATCTCTCAACTTTGATTTGAAAATTAATGTAATTTTTTCATCCCATTTCATGTACTCCATCATTAGTTATTGGGCATGGAGCTTAAGAGGCCATTTTTTAGGGTTTTATCACTATATAGGACTCCAAATTTTGCCCAAAATTTAGAGCTCCAACACCTAGGAGTAAAGCTACCTAAATATTTTGACGTAAATCAATTAAAGAAAATATAAATTGACACAACTATATCCATATTGACTAGAAAATTGCTTTCTATGCAAACAAAACTAAAAAATCTAAAGAAAGAAAAGGACAAACCCTCAAGAAAATACTCATTGGAACACATATGTCCTTTTTTTATTTGATAAAAACTTACACATGGTTCCATTTCCTCCTAATTTTTAGATACCCAAGTATGAAAAATATAATGGAAATTCAGATCCTCAAGACCATGTGAGAGAATTTTTCACTTTAAGCATGGAGTTCATGCACGAACAAACCTATTTGATGAGTTTATTTCCTAGAAGCTTGGGAGTACCAGCTATGTAGTGGTTATCAAAGTTACCTAATGGAATTAAAATATTTGAAGAGATGGTCAAGAATTTTTTCCAACAATACTCTTATAACATACAATATACAATGACCATGCTTGATTTATGTAACGCAAAACAGTGAAGTGGAGAACCTTTCCTTTAATTTCTACTGAGATGGAGGAGGATCTTTGCAAGGTATCCAAGAGACATCCTGAGAATGAGAATATGGATATCTTTTTTAATAACTTAATTCCTAATTTAAAATACTCCATACAACTCCAAGGTCCTTCAAGCTTTGATAAGATGATTGAAAGTGCAATTAAGATTGAGGAGGTCATGGTTGAAGAGGGCGTAAATAGTATTTACAAGGACAACAAAGATAAGTACAATCCCAACAATGGCAAAGAATTATAAATTTTGGAACAAGATCAAGAATGTTGTAAATGATGGAGTTATAGATACTCATAACATGAAGTCAAAACCATAAGTATTCAATATTACCATAAGTCTACAAGTGAATAAAGGTTCCAATAACACAACAACTCCTAAAGCTTATAATAACAACAGATCCAACGATCAAAATAATCCTTGGTTATCTAATCCAAAATGTACTTTTACCATATTAGGAGATATGATTGAAGTGGTCTTGAAATCACTATTAGATAATAAATCATCACACTTCTAGAATCAAAACCATGGGAACTAGAAGTAAAACTTAAGTGGTGGAAAAATGATAACTATTGTGATTTCCTTCGGAATAAAGGACATAAGACCAATAATTGTATCAAATTGAGACATGTCATTCAATATTTAATCAATATGGTAAGGTAAAAGTGTATGGACATCATTCTAATAGTGATCATAAAGCATTTCAACAACCATTTCCTAACTATGAGAAAGGTTAATTGTCCAATAACAAAGGCAACAATATTAACTACACGTATACTGAAAGTGATAATGTGATCAATATGTTGGAACCATGGGAACAATCTATCAATATGATCACTCCCAAAGGAGTACAAGATAAATCAAAATCCTCTAATATTGTGATGAGGAGTCAAGACAAACTCACACTTAAAGGAACTTCAACATCAAAATAATCTACAAGAACAAAACCAACTTCCAAACAAATAGCATCACCTCCAACAGAAAACTATAGCTTGGTGGATCAGTTACAATTTACCCCTACTCAAATTTCCATTTTGGAATTGCTAAAGATCTCTCTTGTTCATGGAGAGATTATTATTCAAGTCTTTCTTCCAACCAATATTCTAAAAGACCTAGATGTGGAAAATTTCCAAGCTATGGTGGGTCACTTGACTTCCCCACACTACCTATCCTTCTCAGAAGAAGATGCCAAATTGTTGAATCACCCTCATAACCAACCATTGCACATTGAGGTTCTTATCCACAAACACTTATTCAAATGCTTCTTGATAGATGGAGGTGCTGGTTTGAACATATGTGCATTTAACCTTGTGAAAAAATTGGGAATTTTAGAACATGCTATTGATCCAAGAAGGAAGATTACAATAAAATTCTATGATGAAGAAGAGATACCCTCTGATGGATTAGTTTTTTTTCCTATCAGAGTGGGACCCATTGAAAGAGATTTCATATGCCAAGTCCTTGATCTACCACTTTCTTGCAATATTATTATTAGAAGGCCATGGATTCACATAATGCAAGTAGTACCTTCTACATACTATCAGTGCATAAAGTTCCCTCATAATGGAGTAGAAGTGACAATTCCAACTGATACAAGATACTCTTGTAACACTCTCAAGAAAGTGGAAAGCATAATTCCATATAACAAAGAGAGTTCTAAAGAGGCTGAAACTTCCAAAGAGATGGTCTTAAGAAGTGTTGCAAAGAAGTTGAATAGCCAAGACACAGGAATGGGAGAGTATAAAATTGACTCATTAATATCCATAATGGATTTTCCTTTATCTCCTAGATCTCAAGGAAGACCCATATCAACCTTCACACCATCCAAAGGTAAATCATTAAAAATTCATGAAGGAACAAGGATGGTCAAATAAAAGGTGTCTCTATCAGAGGAAAATGAAGAAAAATTTGTTTTGCAAGGGTTATACAAAGAAGAAGAAGAACAGGATGGAAATTTTTAAAATGTTGAGATGTCACCAAAAAAATATGGAAAATGATATAACATCATGAAACAAATGGGTTATGAAGGTCAAGGACCAGTCCAAAAAAATAAGGAAGGATTAATAGAACCAATGCATTTGGAGTTTCGTAACCCTAAAGATAAAATTGGTTTGGGTTTCAGAGAAGATATCACCCTATGTCTGGAGATGGTACTGTATTTGATAGAGCATATGATTCGACTAATGAAGAAGAATTAGAAGGAGAAGACATATCATATGAAATATTATTAATCTTACAAGGAGATATATTATCCAACCTAAATATTACTCCTATCATTCCTAAATCAGAGAAAGAATTAGAAGTTGAACAATAAGAGAGGCACCCTAATTGGGACCAATTGGTTACTATTACTCATGTTCTTGATATGCCTTGAATTTTAAAAATCAATAGGATACATCCCTATCTCAACAAATACCTTTAGAAGCTGAGAATCAACATGAAGAAAATAATTCTAAGGAAGAAGAGACACCAATGACTATAGCACATTTCTTGGGTAGATTAGATGATAGTCAAATAGATTCACATGAGTATAAATGGGACACACTCTCCAATTTTATAATGGGCATAGATATTGATGTGATACACAAATATGCTCCTAGAGTTCACTTTGAAGAAGGAGAAATCTCTAATGTGAGGTCAATTGGGTTAGACTTACATAACACTAATGATGAATCCAATAATGACGATCACGACCTTAATGTTCTTAACAATTCTTCAAAAACTAACTCGATAGAAATCATATTTCAAGTCACTTACTTTGATGATAACATAGTGTTGTCTCTTGAACCCTGTGAATCCCTATCCTTGGTGAATCTGAAGCTCATAGACTGGACTAAATCTGAATCCACAAACCTATTATCATTTCACAATGATTGTACTCTAGCCTCATATCTTAATGCTTGCAATCCCTTCACCTCTTCCACTCGTGCAAGGAGCATAAACATGACAAAAGGGGATATCAAGTTTCTTAGTCTCAAAAGAAAAAGAAAAAGAAAAAGAGATCTAGTGGTGAAGACCACATCATGGTAGTATCAGAATCTAAAATAGTAAAACCAAAAGACATATCCAATGGTGAAAACCTCTCAAAGGCTCAAAAGGATGAGACTCTATATATTCTTCTTGGTCATTTCCAAGAAATATATTCATTATTAATAGAACCAATACAACCAGTTAATGTTGGGACAATTGAATCTCCACAAATGGTTTACATTGCTCAATCCTTATAGAAGAAGAGAAGGCACAATTCATAAAATTCTTCAAAGAAAAGAAGATCAAATTTTCTTGGTCTTATTCTAACATGCCTAGATTAGACACAGACTTGATAATGCATCATTTTTCTATTTCTCCTAGAATAAAACTAGTAAAATAGAAATTGAGAAAAATGCATCCACATGTTGCATTACTGGTGAAAGAAGAACTGGAAAAACTTTTGAAAGTTGGATTCATAAGATCCATTGATTATGTAGAATGGATTTCCAACATAGTCCCTATTTCTAAAGTAGATAAATCCATAAGAGTTTGTACTAATTTTAGAGATTTAAACAAGGTGTGTCCAAAAGATACCTTTCCACTTCCAAATATAGACATGATTGTAGATCTCACAGTTGGATATAAAATGTATTCATTAATGGATGGGTTCTCGAGTTATAATCAAATAAATATTGCTCCAAAAGACCAAGAGAAAATAGAATTCACATGCGTATGGGGTACTTTTTGTTGAAATGTCATGCCATTTGGTCTCAAGAATGTGGGTGCAACATATCAAAGAGAAATGACAATGATATTTCACAACATGATGCATAGGAATATGGAAGACTATGTTGATGATACCCTAGAAAAGTCAAGAATTAGAACAAATCACATTGAAGACCTAAGAAAAATATTTGATAGAATGAAGCAATTTCTACTCAAGTTAAATCCTAAAAAGTTTGCACTTGGAGTGTCATCTGGAAAGCTTCTAGGCTTTATAGTTTCAATGAAAGGCATTGAGGTTGATCTAGCTAAAGTGAAAGCAATTATAGAAATGCAACCCCCAAGGTCTATTAGTCAAATGAGAACACTCCAAGAAAAGCTACAAGTATCAGGAGATTCATATCCCAATTAGCAGACAAAGTTCAACCATTCACAAGGATGATGCATAAAGGAGTCACATTTATAGGGTGTAATGCCCCTCCAACCCTATCAAGTCTCGATTATGTTCACTTGAAATTAGGAAGGACTATATGTGAGAATGATCCTTGTTGAGATGGTTTCTTCCTAATCATTATAACTTGACATGTTAATGTGGGAAATAATAATATTGTGTAAGTATGTTCCTTTATATCTTCATGTGTGTGTTAGTGATAGGATCACCTGATAGACTTATATGTTTCTTTTAGAAATGCTCATGGTTACCTTAGGTTAATTGATTATAATCACTTAAGGGTTAGATCTGTTATCTTCTCTAATAATTTTACTTGGGATTAGAGATGATTAATGTATTTAGGGTTATACGATTTATTTATCTTGATTTGATAATGGGACATCTTGAGTACATGTCTGATGGTTAAATGGGTTTGTGAAAGATAATAGATGGTTTATATTTACATGATTATGTTATGATTCATTATTGTTATACAATATAGAAAAGAGATCATTTTTTATACTAACCACACTAATCCAATCATGCCTTGTTAATGTGACTGTCTGATGTGACTATCGAAAGAGGGGAGGCAGTCATAGTTACTCCTATAGGAGGTCCACATGATGTCGCACTCTCCCTCCTTATTTGCAATTGCTTGTACATATGTACATATATATTGGTGTACTTGGTTGGTGTTGCAGGATGCAGGTACCAGGAATCGACTCCACCTGGCTACACAGGTCTGAGCATGCCTTTAAAATCCTTGAACTATTGTTGTGTGGAGATATTACCAAGATTACTCTCAAGGTTACCCATGGATTTAGATTTATGTTTAGGAGGTTACCCTAGTTGGGGGATTTGAATACCATTCATGTTATGGTCATGTGAATTTTGATGTGATGTTGTTCTGTGATTTTGGATGTGAGTTAGAATTATCCCTGTTAGTACATGTATATATGTTTATTTTATGAGTTATATTGATTGTATGTTATATAGGTATGTGTATATGTGGGTGCACACGCATATACCCATGCTTATATAAATAATAATATTTGTATGGATTTATCGATTGTTTTAGTGGTATGTTATTTAAAGTGAATTCAATGAAGTGTATTAAATAAATGTATTAAAAAGTGAAAATAATATTAATAATATTAATAATAAAAATAAATTCTCTTTGTAGTAGAACTAGCTATCTAGGAGGGAGTTGAACTCGAGACCTCCTAGAAGTTAGGCTAGCTAGTTTCTGTGTGTGCTATGTGTTTTCCTTGATAGTTAATTATTGAGTTTTCTTGTTATGGTTTTTTTTTTAGACTATTTTTAATTAAATTTATTAAAACCTTGATTAAGTATTTTACGGGAATGATTTATTGGTTATTCAACCAACTACAAAAGTTGGAGAAGTTGCTTCCCATAAAGCAACTCCTCCAACCACATAGTGGGAGGATAAGTAATTGAAGATTTTGTGTGCGGTGGGGGATAATTTTTCGAAGATGGAGTTTCTTTTGAGATTGTCTATGATTGATTACTCCAGAAAATTTTGGTGAATGTTTATGTGAGGTTGAGAGTTTCTAGTTGGTGAAGTCATCTATGTGAGGATTTCCTAGAGTTGATTGCCAGAGGAGTATTTTAGGAGGATATTTGCTCAAGGCTGGAAATTTTGCAGAGAGTCTCCAACCAAGGGATAGATGATTCTCCGTAGGACCCCAGGTAGGGTCTAACCTAGGAAGAATCTCCATTCTTCCCATGAGTGTGACTATGTATATGAATGATCTATTACTCGATGAGATTATGATTGTTTACTTTTTGTTTGGAATTGGGAACTATATATATATGTTTTATTTTCTATGTATTTGAAATGTGTTTGCGGAAAGTTATTTTATGAATGTTTGTATGTTCACTGTGCTAAAACCTCCCTAGGAGGGTAGAAGTGGTTTCAATCATGTAGGATAGTGTGTTATGTTGTTATTGAATGTATTATAAATGCTTCCAAAATTTAGAACTATTATATCAACCTTACTGGTCCATGTCGGTTTATGCACCACCTTTTCTTGTCCAGATCTAGAATAGTTTTATTAGATAGATAAGATAGATTGATGAGCCATTTCTGAAGGGAATCTAGGAGATCTCAAATGGGTCATGCTCAGATTAGGCAACCACAGTCCCCATAATGCCCAGTTTTACCCGCAAGACATAGTTGACTGTCACGTTTTACAGTTTCTATCAGTTTAGTGTTAACCGAACCAGGTTGGTTCAGTGTTGACCGAACCAAGTCAGTTCAGTGTTAACCGAGGGAGGTCAGCTTTTTATAATTTTACGTTCTTTAATTTCTTATACTTTAAGTTATACTTGTATAAAGGGTTTAGGTACCTTTTGAGATGATTGAGATAGGTTCCAGATTCATAGGAGTTAAGATGCAATTTCTAATTTTGAGTTTTCTTAAAAATTGACTTAGTTATTTTCAGGCACGTGAGATTTTGCAGAGCATTGTGTTTTGGTATATGAAATTTTTTGTAAACTTTAAATATGTTCATTGCTTGTTTTTTTTGGGATTATATGGTGCATTTAGATACTTGAATAAGGTTAGGATGTGTTTTAGGGTTCGGGTTGTCCAATGGACTAGGACTACTCTAAGGCCTCCTAAATATCCCCCAAACATTCCTAAACTTTCCTATTATTTTCTATGCTTTGATTCTAGTTCTTGAAAGTGTTTATGATGTATTTTATTTCGTGTATGATATATTTGTGATGGGTGAAGTTTGTATCACCTATGTACATTTGTTACTTGTTTTGTTGAGGTTGTATGGTTCACTTATGATGATTTTGGCATCAACTTGAGTTTAAGTTTATGAGGCTAGGACTTATCTTGGTGGCCTGTGTGCATGGGAGGGTTCCTTAGACCTATAAATGAGCCTTGGAAAGTTTAACTTGTGCATGTGAAAGGTTTTTCCTTGAGATTTCTTGTGATGGACATTCTTCCAATGGTTCCTATTATGAATATGGCTAAGGTTAGGACTCGTTCTGAGGGCCTGAGTGCACAGGGGAGTTTCCTAAACCTATGAATCAAGACTTGGAAGTGTTATCTAGTTTTGTGACTTGTGATGGGGTAAGGGAATAGGAACCTTAAGTGAGTGGCTCACCATAGGTTCTAGAACCCTAAAGTGGTTTCCAGAGGATCCTATGGGTGGTTTTGTAAAAAGTGATAACCTAAAAAAAAAAAATTGGGAGGGGGGATTCAAAAGATAATGAAAGAAAACATAATAATGGCCACACAGATCTGATTGGAGTACCGAGACCAGGGATAACTACCAGGGTGGATCCCTATTCATAAAGGGGGGACCGGGGTTACATGGTTGCTAGGGTGGATCCCAATATATAGGTTATGTGATGACACTCACTTAGGTGGTCTCCTAGAACCTTAACCTTGATGTTATAGTATGATGATATTTTATGTGCTTTATTCTTGCTCTTTTGAGTCTTGGATTTATTGTTTTTTTGAGACTTAGATTGCCTTAAGGTCTTGAGAGTACCTTGGTTCTATCTCCTAGCACGGGGGGTGGAACTTTACTAGTTTCACATGGTTGGGTGGCAAATCTCTTTCAAGGTATTGTTCATGGTTCATGTCATGGTTGAGATTTTGAGTTGTTCAGTGGTGAAGATTTTGTTCTCGTATCATGTATCTCTATCTTTGGTTATCAAGATGTAAAGATGTATTATAAGTCCTTGGGCAAATTGATGTAATTATCTTTCTATATGCCTTCGGGCAATGTGCAGTAACTGTAATTATGTTTGTAAAAGAAAATTGTAAGGAATAAGTTATGTATATGTGAAGGGTAGAATCATGAATCTAAAGAAGGGATTGAATATGGTTAAATCAATGAGTAATTTCTTACCTTATATCTCTTGTGAATTTTAAGTGAAATTGAAAGTAATGGTTCTATGCAAACCTTTGTAATGAAAGTACTTATGGATGTAAACTTCTTTAGAAGGGAACTTGTTTTGATACTTGGTTAGTGAAAAGATGTGCTAAGAGTTCAAGGGTATCTCCAGGTGAAATAATAAGGGAAAAAGGAACATGTATGTTATCGAAAGAAGTAATGGGATGTGATTTCTTAAATGTATATTTCAATGTGACTGATGTCGGGTTATTCAACTAGGTTTAATATAAATCCTTTACTAGATGTTTACAAGGTTATGGTTGATAATTTTTGGAAGTTAAACTTATGGCAAAAATGATTCATTTAATGATTTATGTTGGCTGCCAATATATGATTAAGGACTCTTAATGGAAAAGCTTAAATGAGTTTGATGGTGCCTTTAAGTTGAGCATAGTTATGGTTAAGGGGTAAATAAATATGAAAGAATAAATGTGCTTAGTGGATGTGATAAGTAACGTGTGCTTGTTTCACTTCTGAAGGTAGATTACGTGTTAGTCAGTAAGGGAAATCAATTCCACTAGTTCATTAATGTAATTGGTTATGATGTGAAATGGAATTAATGTTAATTAAAGTTCTAATGAAAATAGAATTTGTTAGATTAAGTAATTAAATGAAATACTTGTTAATGGTAATTGAATTCATTAAGGGAACCTTAAGGAATGTACTTGTGGATGGTAATGATGATATGTTAGAGTGTTAAAAAAAAAATTAGTTGTAATTTTAGGTCATAGACCTGATTCCTTATGGGTTCCCTAGCGGGGAAATTACACATGAAACAAATAATTTGAGAAGAAATTTTCTCAAGTAAAGAAATATTTAGAAAATTCTTCAATTTTAATGGCTCTGATTCCAGGAAAACCACTCTTATTATACATGTCATAAATTCACACATCACTAAGAGTGTTTCTAGCATAAGAAGATGAAAGTAACAAAGAAAGAGAAATTTACTACATCATAAAAACACTCATCTCCTATGAGATAAATTACTCAATGATTGAGAAAGCATGTCTAGCATTAGTGTTTGTATCTCAAAAGCTCAGACACTATATGTTATCACACGAGGTGAAGCTAATTGCAAAAATAGATCCACTCAAGTATTTGTTGAATAAAGAAATATTGATAGGAAGATTAGAAAAGTGGGTCCTAATATTGAGCGAGTTTGATATTGAATACATCAATAGGAAATCAATCAAAGGACAAGTGATAGCAAACCAACTTGTTGATGCACCCCTAATAGATGATAAAGCACTACACATTGAGTTTCTTAATTATGCAATCATTCATCTCACTAAACACTCATGGAAGATGTATGTTGATGGCTCTTTCACACAATAAGGGTCATGAGTTGGGTGCCTATTCATTACATCGTAAGGATAGAAGATATCAAAGGCTTATAATATGATATTTATACCAACAACATTACAGAATACAAAGCCTTGATTAATGGATTGAATCTTGCTATAGAATTGAAAATTGTTGAGTTGCATATCTATTGAGATTCATAGCTAATAATCAACCAAGTCAATGATGATTACCAGAAAAAATATGATAAATTGATGCCTTAAAAGAGGATAGTTGATGACCTCAAGAAATAATTTGTGTATATCATATTTGAGAAAATACCAAGGTCAAAAAATAAAGCTGCTAATGTGATGGCTACTTTAGTTACAACTGGAGGAACATCAATTTTGCTATGATTTCTTGGTGGAAGAATTACCCTTCCTAGTATATGATTCTCCTAATTCCCATATTATATGTTTTATTAAACCCAAAATACCATCTCGTTATGCCCATATTTATTCTTATCTTAGAGACCAAAATTTTCCTTCCAATTATTCAAAAAATAAGAAAAGGTGCCTAATAAGAGTAGCATATCTCTATTGAATCATTGTGAATGACTTTTATAGATGTGCTCTTGACAAGATTTTACTTAGGTTTTTAGAATGCATGAAGATTCGAATCACGCATTAAAGGAAGTCCATGAAGGTGTGTGTGGGTCTCACTCAAACTAATTTTTGTTAGCTAAGAAACTTCTAAGAGTAGGATACTACTATCCCAAAATGGAGAAATATGTTATTCACTATGTCAAAACATGAAATAAATGTCAAGTCCATGGAAACCTAATACATGATCCAGCCATAGTGTTAATTCCTTTCATCACACATTGGCCATTTCAACAATGGGCCTTTGATCTAGTAAGATAAATGTATATGAATTCATCCAACAAACATAAGTACATCATCAAAGCCACTAAGTATTTCATGAAGTGGGTCAAAGCATTTCCCTTGGCCACTACTACAGGAAAAAAAGTCTCAATATTTATCCTTAACTACATCATCTGTAGGTATGGGGTACCCCCATCAATTATAACTAATGGTGGGGGGAAATTAAAAAACAAAGATATGGATGACTTATGTCTACACTTCAGAATCACACAAAACTATTTCTTGATCTATTACCCTCAAGGTAACAGACAAGATGAAGCATCAAACAAGACAATCCTAAAGATCCTACACAAAACAATAAGAAAATTAGGAAGACACTGAAACTTACAGATCAATCTATTTACAATTGAACGTGGACCTCTTATACAACCATAGACTTCAACATAGTCATTGCTCAATGATCATACACGAAGATGAACATGAATTGTCCATTTCGCACACTCACATGAATCAACATGTTGCCTCCTATTTAGGTGGAATTTTGAGCCACTCTCAGAATTGAGAGCCCAACAACCATAGACCAGACTCTAAAACGGAGGATTTAAATGCTAGAGAGATTGAATTGAAATGAATTAAGCTAGCATGAGAATGCAAAAGTAATCTAAAGCTTGTAATAAATGAAATTACTCTACTAACATAATAAGGAAACTAGATTAAAGCATGAGAATGCAACATTATGCTAAAATGATATTACTCTAATATGCAAGATTATCAAAGCTTAAGAATATAAAAGATGAGACTACAATTTGACAGCGATTTGATACTCAAAAATTGCCCTCCTCCAAATGAGGAATGAGAGGGTTCTAATATAGAAGAGCTCGGGTAGAGACTGAAGAGTTTCACTTAAAGAACTAAATAATTATTTAATTCCTTTTGATGTGTATTAGCTAAAGGGGGTGGAATTAATTTAATAAAACCACTAGGACTTTGTAATTAAATTAATTAATCATAGGGTTTATTTAGCAAATAAATGTCAATATTTAGGAATTAAATATAGTATTTGATTAATGCAAATTTGAGGTTTTTTCCATTTGACACCAAGTCAAATAAAGTCAATTAGGAGACAAAATTGCCTAGTACTATAGGACTTTGATGATGTAGAAATTTGAAGAAATGCACCAAAATTGATTAGAATTACAAGGTGCCAATTTTGGGGTATTACATTTTGCCCCTCTTTGAATTGATGTGTGAGCACGTTGATTCAAAGAATAGCCTGAATGTGACAATTGATGAGGTTTTCAGGATCATCTTTAGAATAGAGCTTAACCCTCAGAAGTTGAGGTTAGATTGCCAAGACACCAATCAGATCGAGTTGCAAAATCATCTCCAGAATGAAGCTTGATTCTCCAAAGTCTAAGTTTGATAGCAAAGACATCGATCGGATTACCACTTAAGATAAGACTGTCCCCAGAACGAGGCTCAATCTTTAGGAATCAGGGTTAGATTGCCCCAATACCCATTGATTAAATGATAACTGGTGCAGATTTTTAGGACTCTCCAGAACAAAGCTTAATCCTCTGGGACCTGGGTTAGGTTGCCCAGATACCGGTCAGAAAGAATTTTTGAGAGCCATCTCTAGAATGAAGCTTAACTTTCAGGAATTAGGGTTAGATTGCCCCAATAACTAATGAGATTTTGAGAACCATCTCCAGAATGAAGCTTGATCCTCAAGGATCCAAGTTAGATTTCTCATATGCCTAACAGATAGATGACAAGATGTGAGGCCCAAAGATGCCCCTAGTGATAAGATGCCCCGAGCAATGAGGACTTTTGATCCAGATCAGACTAATTTGAGAATGATTTGATAAGATTCAATGATGCAATCATCCTACCCCCTCAGGAGTAAAATCGAAAGATGACACGTCAGAAAGATGATTGACAGCACAAGGTTGTAGATATAGATAAAATCAAAGATCTAGAGGAACTCAAAATAAATTACGAAAGGATCAAGAAGATGCAGAAGTGATCCAAGGTGATTTGGAGGTCCTGTTGACCAAGTTTGACCATGGTTGACCATATTTGACTAGAGTTGACTTTTGATGAAAACATTGAAGATCTCAAGAAAATGATGATGAGATAAGATTCTGGCAAGAAAATGTCACCAGAAGGTCGACTACACAAGCCTCCGATCATGTTCATCCTAGAAATTTAAAATGTGATTTTGAGCTATCTAGAGATGTAAGATTTCGATTTCGATCCTGTAAATGGATTCACAGTGGTCGATGTAGCCAAAGGTGAAGTTTTCATGCAAAATGGAGCACTTTTGAAAATTAGGTCAAAAGCTATATAAGGCCCAGAGGGGTAATTTTCAATTCATTATTCACTTTTGTCTTTAGCAATTTCAAGATTTTTGAGTGAAATGGAGAGTGTGCCAATGAAATTACATCAATTTGAGTGCTCCTGATGACACACCCGGCCAATGAAATATGATCCACCTGTAAGTAGTCGAAAACTCAGCTTGCATTTCAATTTGTATCTCTTTCTAGAGTAGATTTGAATGATTGTAGGTAAATTTAGGAACTAGTTCGTCAAACCTCATGCAAGGAAATAGTTTCCTCACATGGGCTTAGGTCGCATCTCACATGAGAAAAGACCCAAAGAGGGCTTCCTCACACAGGACACCTCTGCGAGCTCGCGCAAGGTGTTCGGCGATGTCGTGCGAGATTTCATCCTCAATGAGGATTTCTCATGTGAATAGGGATAACGTCTCATGCGATGACCCTACTTCCGCACGCAGGAAATTATTGCAGAATTTTAGGGTTCTTATCCAAATTTTCATAATAT
This sequence comes from Chamaecyparis obtusa, assembly GCA_027943335.1. NCBI lineage: Eukaryota > Viridiplantae > Streptophyta > Pinopsida > Cupressales > Cupressaceae > Chamaecyparis > Chamaecyparis obtusa. Next base: position 361,609 of record BSBK01007977.1, on the reverse strand, counting down.
CATCCAATTAGAGCATCCAAGAGTCATGTTTTAGGATAGGTACATACTTTCACTTATTTTTTTGCTTTGAAAACCACCATGATTGAGATACTGATCATGTGTCATCACTTGCATTGCAGATTGACCTCCCTGACATCGTATTTTAGTCTCACCACCCAGTCATTGGTGAGCTAGTGCAGTGCTTAGATGATGTAGAGGGTGCGCATATAGATGGATTGTAATTGTCTTACTTGCGTGATATACCCAACATCTGAGTAAATCATGGATTACTAGGTGCACTGGTCAAGCATTTCCACTCAGAGATGAACACATTCCACTTGCCTATGGGAGAGATGATAGTTACCCCAAAGGACATCTATAGGATATTGTGAGTACCTTTCCACGGGTCACATGTAGAGTACAACACCCAACCGAGAGTGGGCACTTTAGCACTTAGAGATATTTTTTAGGATGATCTGGTAATGGGTCAGGCCATCTCATGGGAAGATCTAATTAGAAAGTATGGTGGAGGATATTAGCTAGCATTTGTTCTAGCATCATTCTTGAGTTGTTACCTAATGTTGGACAAAGGGGTAGCACAGACTGGAGTATGGCTGGGTCAGGATGCTACAAAGGATGTTACAGCAGCTGCCCATGAGATTTGGATGGGGTGAGTGTATGCTAGCCCAGACATATCATGAGATGCATGAGATCATGTATTGAGGTTCTTGGACCATGGACGTAGGAGTTTGTGTTCTTTAGATATGGGCCTGGGAGCATCTCCCCGTATGTAGGCCAGTGTTTCATGATACCAGATAGCCATTGGAGCCTTATAATATATAGGTATGTTGGACCGATGAGTCAACCAATGCTAGGTAAGATAGAGAAATGGTGAGCATAGATTGATGACATGGTAGTAGTGGTTTGGTGACCATGGGTGGTAATAGAGGTCTGGGATGATGCCAGGCATGAGCTACCACACATGTTCTTTTCATGTCCTCTGATCGGGCATACCACGGGTCCTGAGGTAGTTTGGTAGGCCTCGGGATGTTTCTCAGGAGTAATGTGCTTATGCTCACTTTGTTGATGAGGTGAAGAAGGGTTGGATGGCAAGATTAGATCAGAGGCACTGCAAGATAGAGGCACAAGTACCACTAGCTTGATGGGATTAATTGGCAGCTATTACAAATGTATGGATGATGCCGGTGTACAACGATCATATATTGGTAGATCCATATCTGAGGTTTACAGATCTTATTGGTATGGGTTAGCGGGCACAGTAGGTGGTGTAGCCACCACCAGTGCAGCAGCAGCAGTGGGTACTCAGATGGAGGACTAGATAGACAAACATTCCTCCTAGACTGATGGGCATAGATTTAGGTGCGGGTCCTAGTGGTAGTTAGGATAGATCCACTAGCAAGAGGATTGGGGATACATCATAACTTTAGCCTCTTGACAAGGAGGCATAGGTTGAGGACACCATTATGCAGGATCAGACTATTCAGGGACTACCTCCTAGAGATCAGGTTGCATAGCTATAGGAGGCACTGCGGAGGAGCTAGGAGAGGGTTCAATAGGTGTAGAGAGAGTTGGCAAATCGGGATATACAGATTGCTATCCAAGACACCTGGGTAGTAGAGAGAGATTAAGAGATCTGGGAGCTATGAGAGGCATTGGTTAGGTTACAAATTAAGGCTTGATATGATGTAGGGGCATCCAAGGTTAAGGCAGGGCCTTCTGTGTCCTCGGTGAAACTGCATGGAGTGTTTGTATTTTGGTCAGTTTTACTCGATTGCAACCTTGACCGACGGTCTCGATTATTAAAGGAAGCTCAGTCATTGAAGGAACTTGGTAGTCTCTGGTGCTCGATGACATTATTGCTTGGTCATGCTTATGATGCTCGGTCAACACTAGTGCTCGGTGATGCCTAGCGTGCTCAGTAATTTTATTATCGCTCGATAGTTCTAACTTACCGATTGGAGTTCTGTGTGATTTGTTGAGCTGACTTGGTGAATTTATTGTTGGTAGCCATTGTCGTGGGCCCATATGTAGAATTAAATGTTTGTATACATTTGTAAGCTGACTTGTATGGCATTTAATTATTTGTTTTGGGAGTTAAGGGTTTCATCTGGCTGACTTGTGCCTGATGATTAGTATTTAAGGAGGACTTGGGTAGATGTTTAAGGAGAGAATTTTTAGGGGAAGAACAACTTAGAAAATCTAGAAGTCAGATGCAAGGCTTGAGGATGAAGTTGTGGAAAAGTTCTTGATGTTCTTACAAATCAAATTGTAATCTAATAGTCATTTGTAGTAGAGCTAGGGGTTTGCATACTTGGGAACAAGGAGATTGCTTGGAGGCTTGCGAACTCAAGTTTAGATCTGCCTTAGGGTTTCCATCAACTTCTAATTGTCTTTAGAGCTGATCTAGCTGAGTTTGTATTGGATCTAGTTGTGGATCTTGTAGAATTGTTTTATGATTGTAATTGGCCCTAACCTGAAAGGCCTTACACTCAGGCATAGTAATGAAAATTAGTGTTTAACAATTACTTTGTGTTGCATTGTTGAGTAATCCACTATCTAATTCTATTGGCTACAAGGTTTGGACTATCCTTCATTGGATCCACCTACCTTGACTACATCAAGTGGTATCAGAGTGAGAGTTGATCTTGTTGAAGTAGAAGGTTGACCTAGCAAGGCTGATCTTGTGAAGTTGATCTTGTTGGAGCAAAGATTGTGTGTAATCTAGACTACAGATCTGAAGCACTAAACTTGTGAAATTGTGCCCTAGTTGTTTACAAGATTGCAGGTTGAGATCTGACTTGTTCCAACTTGGAAATTGTCACAAGGTGGTCAGTGAGGATTTGTTGCAGAGGATTTCTCTTATCTTTAAGGATGCCTCTAAGAAGATTGGACCCTAGAGTTATTTTAGATCTTTGTGATACTGTTGAATCTTGGATCATAGAGAAGGTGAAATCAGATTTTAGATCTAAGATGGAATTTATGAAGAATGATATGGTCATCGAGATCATGAGAACTATTACCAATATACCTTGGAATCTTGGTACTGAGGATGGCTCTGAAGAAGCTGCTAAAGAATTTGAGACTACTAGATCTAGTGGTGATGACTAGTGGAAAAGATCTGGTGAAGACAGAACCACTCGATTGCCTAGACTTGCTGCTTAGTTTAGTAATTACCGAATGGAAGTTTCTACTTTCTTTGGTACTTTGAAGCCTGACAATCTTATTGATTGGATTGGTGAACTTGAAGATTTCTTTGAGCTGGAAGAAATTGAAGATCCTCTTCAAGTGATATTAGCATAGACAAAGTTGAAAGGACATGCTTCTCTTTGGTGGAAATAACTACAGAGAGATAGAGAAGATGAAGGTGAAACAAAGATCAATCGGTGGAGATTGATGGTGACTAAGTTGAAAGCTAAGTTCATATCGGCTGACTATGTGATTGACTTGTTTAAGAAATTGTAGAATCTAAAATAGAAGGATTTGTCTATTGAAGATTATACTGAGGAGTTCTACAAACTTACTATTCAGTCTGGACACCGAGAGCTTGGTAAGGAAAAGGTAGCTTGGTATGTGAATGGTCTAAGATTCAATATTCAAGATGAGCTTGGTATGCTGAAGATTGATTATGTTGAAGATGCTTATCAGTATGCTCTGAAGGCAGAAGATAAGTTGAAAAGGAAACAACCTAGTAACTCCTAAGGGAAAGAAAAGGTTGATCACTCGGTGAAGGAGAAACTAACTGATGTAGAAGATGAATAGAAATCTGTGGAACCAAATAAGAAGACATGTAGAGTTATCTTTAAGGGTACTTGTTATAACTATGGAGAGGAAGGACATCCTTCTTTTGAGTGTACACAGAAGAAGGTTGATCGATGAACTATTGTGATGAATGAGAAAATTCAGAATGAACCTGAATCAGAGAACTTGCTGCTTTGGCAAACATTACTCAGTACAAAGGATGAGCCTTGTCAAAGGAGTAACTTGTTTAGGACCTAATGCAAGACTAAAGGTAAACTCTATGATGTTATTGTTGATAGTGGTAGTACTAATAACCTTTTTGTTGAGGACCTAGTTCAAAAACTTGGTTTGAATAGAATGAAACATCCTTGTCCTTATAGGCTTGGCTGGTTATAGGATGCTCATGCTTTGGAAGCTAGAGAATAATGCTTCATTGATGTTCAGATTGGCCAATACAAGGATCTTATGCTTTGTGACATTGTGAAGATGAATAGTTGTGATATATTGCTTGGTAGGCCTTGGTAATATGATTGAAGAGCTATTTATGACTGTGTAAGAAATGTGTTTACTATTGAGAAGAATGACAAGAAGTTTTCACTGATGCCTTTGATGGATACTACACTCAGTAGGAGAAGCTTGAGTATTGGTAGCTGAGTTGAGATTGTAGATCTAGAGAAAATGAATGATCAGTATGGAGAACCGACATGTACATTGTCAAGAAAATACTTGAGGAGATAGAGAAATTTGAAGTGGAAAACTTTGCAAGAAGAAAAGGTGGAGGACTTGTATGTGAAGAACCAATTTGGGATTTATGTGCTAAATCCTAGAAGATATTCTTCTCACATATGAACATCTTTTGGAACCTGGGGTATCTAATACAGGGGCATCCAAGGTTAAGGCAAGGCCTTTTGTTTCCTTGGTGAAACTGCATGGAGTGTTTTTATTTTGGTCGGTTTTACTCTATTGCAGCCTTGATCGACGGTTTCAATTATTAAAGGAAGCTCATTCACTAAAGGAAATCGGTAGTCTTTGGCACTTGGTGACATTTTTGCTCAATCATTCCTGCAATGCTCAGTCAACACTGATGCTCGATGATGCCTAGTGTGCTCAGTAATTTTACTGTCTCTCGGTAGTTTTGACTTACTGACTGGAGTTCTGTGTGATTTGTTGAGCTGACTTGGTGAATTTATTATTGGTAGCCATTGTCATGGGCTGACATGCAAAATTAAATATTTATATACATTTGTAAGCTGACTTGTATGGCATTTAATTATTTGTTTTGGGAGTTAAGGGTTTCATCTTGCCAACTTGTGGCTGATGATTAGTATTTAAGGAGGACTTGGGTAGATGTTTAAGCAGAGAATTTTTTGGGGAAGAACAACTTAGCAGATCTAGAAGTCAGATGCAAAGCTTGAGGGTGAAGTTGTGGAAAATTTCTTGATGTTCTTGTAGATTAGATTGTAATCTAATAGTCATTTGTAGTAGAGCTAGGGGTTTGCATACTTGGGAACAAGGAGATTTCTTGGAGGCTTGCAAGCTCAAGTTTAGATCTACCTTAGGGTTTCCATCAGCTTATGATTGTCTTTAGAGATGATCTAGCTGAGTTTGTATTGGATCTAGTTGTGGATCTTGTAGAATTGTTTTCTAATTGTAATTGGCCCTAACCTGGAAGGCCTTACAGCCGAACATGTTAATGAAAATCGATGTTTAACAATTACTTTGTGTTGCATTGTTGAGTAATCCACTATGTAATTATGTTGGCTGCAAGTTTTGGATTATCCTTAATTGGATCCACCTACCTTGACTACATCATGATATGAGGCTTCCCAATCAGCTTACTACTCTACAACTTATGTCAGTTGGGTTCTAGAGCCAGCGGACCAGGTTCTACAGTTTTCAAAGTATGCTGGAGCACTAGTATTTCCATAGGGACCTCCCCCATAGGCACCACCACAGGGGCCACCACAAGGAGATATGCCTCCTCCTCCACCTCCTCTAGGAGGTGATGGTCAGAGCTAGTTTAGGATCATGATGTATTGTAGCCCATTTTTTATAGACTGTGCTCAACTAGCACCATTTTTTGTACACTGGCATTGATCGATATATATATATGAGCTCGTCTTTTGGTATCATTGTATGTGTCATATATTGCTTTCATGTTGATGTTTTATGAGATTCCTAAATGATTAATGTATGGATTAGATATGAGATACACGTGGATATGTATGAGATGCACATGGTTCCTTTATTTATGTATGGATGAAATGTGCATGTTGTTTTTGTTATATATGTATGCAATATGAAATGCAATGCATGATTTGATTTATGCTTATGATAGATGCACATGTATATGAATATGTAGGCATAGAATGTATGTATATGAGTTTATAGTAATGAACTTTGTGGAGGCAAATGGAAATGTGATGTATATGGTACTAATCATCTCATGCAGGATATTGCAATATACAACAAGTACTAACCAAAAGAATGCTTGAAGATCGAGAATGAGGATCAAACACTTGTGAAGTCAAGATGAACCTGGGATGTAAGATGAGAACCCTTGGCAAATAAATCTAGAAGAGGAAAATGAAGTGAGCATCAAAATACTATTGTTGTGCAAGTCTAGAATGAAAATACAAGCCTAAGCTAGATGCAATCCCTAGGACTTGGTTGTTGGACCCATTAGATATTTATCATCATAGAGTTTTTAGTATGGGATGAGTGTAGGATGTCATACAACCCTCACTGATATTGCAATCATGAGAATATGAATATTACATTAGTCTTAGATTTATTGAAATGAGGTGTAAGCATTAAGGCACAAGAAGCCAGAATGACCTGAACACCTATTCCTTTTGATTTAGCAAGTTAACATAAAAAATCAAAGCATAGTTGCTAGAATGACCTAAATGTTTCTTGTGTACAAACACACCAGACACACGAGAGTTCCCCCTTTTGCTAAGTGAATGATAAGCATATCAAAGGTGCTCACAGTGACCCTTACATTCACTTTGCAGGATGAGCATTTGCAATTCCACTTGTAGCAAAAAGAAGTCACTCAAAAAGACAAGGAGAAGAACCAACCTCACCAAAGTTTCCATTTAAAAGGAGTCAAGGTACACATGGCCATCCAACACAAGATGAAGGCTCTCATAGTGGACACCCCTCTTATATGAATCCTTTGGATCATTAGGAGTAAACCAAAAAATAGAAAGAAAAGAAAAGATCATGCCCCAATCTTTGCTTCTCTTGGTCAAGATAGACAACTTTGAGTTGCTCGAGGAGGAATGATAAAGCAAAAGAACAAGCACACAAAAGGACATGCTTCAGAGAGTTACAAATCTAGTTTTCATTTTTAGTTTTAGTTTGAGTGGATTGATGTCAGATCGGAAGTATATAGCATGAGAAGTCTCAAGAAGAGAGATCTAAGCGAATCAAACATCAGTAAGTAGATGCAGTGAGAACCACTAGTGACTAATACAAGGAAGATCCTCAAGGAGAGAGATCTAAGAGCGAATGAAACATCAGCAGGAAGACACTATGAGAACCACTAGTGACTGATGTAAGAGATCCTCAAGGAGAGATATTTGAGTGTGAACGGAGTATTAGTAGGCAAATGCAGTGAGAACCACTGGTGACTGATACATGAGAGATCCTCAAGAAGAGAAATCTCAATAATAGCTAGGCATCAGTAGGAAGACACAGTGAGAACCATTGGTGACTGATGCAAGGAAGCTCCTTAAAAAGTGATAGGACAATGCCCCCTAGACCAGGAAGGTTCCCCCAAGTGTGACCAATTTCAATCCATATAGAGTTGAGCATAATCTTGAAGATAACTGAGAGCAAGTGTGTGAGCTAACAAACTAAAGCAGGAAAGCAGGAAAGAAAACTAAAGTAGGAAAGCAAGGAGCAGTTGTACAAAGCCAAGTGGTACTGCGATAGGTATAGCATTAGAGAACAAGAGGTGAGTGTTTACCAGGTTTTCATCATCTTGGCGGAGATTTTATTTTTTCTACCATGGCACCTATTTGCTAGGTTTTCATCAATAGCACATTTTTTTCTTTTTCAATTTTGTTGTACTTTTCTCTTTTTTTATTTTTTTGTATTTTTTTATTTTTGATTTTTTTGTATTTTTTTGTATTTTTTTATTTTTTATTTTTTTGTATTTTTGTATTTTTTATTTTTTTTTAGTATTATCAAGGTGCCCGTTTACCAGGTTTTCACCAGGATAATAGATACATCAAAGCACCTATTTACAAGGTTTTCACTAAGATGATCATTTTTTTAGGACATTTTATAATTTTTAAGATTTTTTTAGAATTGAGTATGTACAAGAGCATCCAGAAAATGTCTCAGCTATAGAACCATTATAGGTTTAGAGCATTGATCAGCTCTTTGAGTTGTTCTCCTTTAGTAGTAGAGAGTTGATAAGCACCAGACCCAAATGTTGTAGTGATAATGGACGGACCAAGCCAATTTGGTTCAAACATTCCCTTCTGGATCCTCTGCTGTTGATTCTTGGGGTTCTCTCTCAGGACGAGATCACCCACTTGGAATTCCCTTGGTATGACCTTCTTATTGTAGCTCTTAGATATTCTCTTTTGGTATGCTATGAGATGATCGAACGCCACTAACCAACATTCATCTAGTAACTCTAGCTCTTGTAGCTGAGATATTCTAATATCTTCATTAGTAATGAGGCCCTTCAAAGAGACTCACAATGTAGGAATCTCAACCTCAATAGGCAACACAACATCCACGTCATAAACTAAGGCAAAGGGTGTGGCCCCTATTGGTGTTCAAATGCTTGTTCTATAGGCCAATAAAGCTGGATTAATCTGGAGGTACTAATCTCTACCAGATTTGTGAACTGTGCGGTGTAGGATCTTGAGAATCATCTTGTTGGATGCTTCAACCTATCCATTACCCTAGGGATAATAGATGGAAGACCAATACTGAATTATTTTGAACTTAGTACATAATTCCTTCAGATCCTTTTTCTTGAATTGCCCCCCATTGTTAGTGATTATAGAGGAGGGTACACCATACCTACAAATGATATAATTTAGTATAAACCTAGCTACAGATTTTCCATCAGCTATGGTAAGAGATACTACCTTGACCCATTTATTAAAATAATCTATAGTAGTGATAATGAATTTGCTTCCTCTAGAGGAAGACTGATGAATCTGACCCACCAAATCAAAGGCCCATTGCTGAAACAGCCAGAAACTGATGAAGGGAATGAACTCCTTGGCAGGAGCATGAATCAGATTTCCATGGAGCTGACATTGTTTGCAAGATTTGGCATATTGTGTAGCTTATTTTTCCATATCTGGCCAATATTAACCAGATCTAATAAATTTATGAGCTAATGTCAAGCCACTCAAGTGATAACCATAGATGCCTTCATGCACCTCAGCTAATACATGTTTGGACTCATCAGGCTCTAACCACCTAAGGAGGGTACCATCTAGACCTCACCTATACAAGTCATTAGCTAAAATGACATAGCATGAAGCACTATGTATTAGGTGACATTTTTTGTTCTAGGTGTAAGTGTCTAGGATAATCTAGTCCTGGAGGTCAAAGTAGATATGATGGTAGTGGGATGAATCATGTCCAATGACTGAATAGATTATCCTAGATTTAGAGGTATTGTGGGCTAGGTAGCGTAATGTCTCCACCAGGAATTCATGTATGGAGTCATTTTCTGGTATCTATAGCATGGAGGCAAGAGTAGCCATGGAATCATATGCTTTCTTATCTACTCTTGGAATCTGCTAGAAAGTGATATGCACAAAGTACTTTTTTAGATCATCAACCATCCATTTATAAGGCACCAGCTTATCATCTTTTGTCTGATAGATGTCATTAACCTGATTGATTACCAATTGTGAGTCTCCAAAGACTTTAAGTTCATCTACTCTCCATTCTATGGCTATCTTCATGCCATTGATTAGGGCTTCATACTCAGCAATGTTATTTGTACAAGGAAATAACATTTTGTATGCCTCAGGTAAAGAGTACCTTTGTGGGGTAATGAACAATATTCTAGCACCTAACCCATTCTGGGTGAATGATCCATTGAATAACATATTCTATGTTTGATGTGTAAGTATTATGGACTCATTTGGAAACTCAATGTTTAATGGTTGATGATCCTTGAGAGGAGCTTCTGCCAATTGATATGCAATTGCTTGTCCTTTGATAGCCTTTCTCTCTACATACTCAATGTCAAACTCACTGAGTATCATAAGCCATTTTTCTAGTCTACCTATGAGGGAAGCTTTGTTGAGCAAGTACTTTAATGGATCAATTTTAGCAATGAGTCTTGTAGTGTGAGCAAGCATATAGTGCTACAGTTTTTGTGAAGCAAACACCACTACTAGACAAGCTTTTTCAATGACTAAATAGTTCATCTCATCAGAGACCAAAGTTTTTTTGATGTAATAAATGGCTCGTTCTTTGTTATTATGATCTTCTTGAGCCAACAAGGAACCTAGAGATGTGTTTGTAGCTGAGATATAGAGTATGAGTGGCTTCCCATGAATAGGAGGCATCAAGATTGGTGGATTTGCAAGATATTGTTTGATCTATGTGAGCCCTTTGTCACAGCTTTCATTCCACTCATAAGTCACACCTTTATGTAAAGTCTTGGTGAATGGCTGTGACTTGTTTGCTAGTTGTGCAATGAAGCACCGGATAGACTGTAACTGACCTTGGAGACCTCTCATCTGACTGATGTTCTTTGGTGGAGGCATTTCCATGATAGCTTGAACTTTCTTAGGATCTACCTCTATGCCTTTAGAAGATATGATGTAACCCAATAGCTTTCCAAAAGTGACACCAAATGCACACTTTTTTGGGTTGAGCCTCAGATTAAATTGTTCCATTCGATCTAGTATAAGACCTAGATCTATAAGATGTTCTTTCCATTACATGCTCTTGGCCAAAGTGTCATCTACATAATCTTCCATTATATTGTGCATCATTTCATGAAAAATAGTGGTTACAACCCTTTGATAGGTAGCTCCAACATTTTTAAGTCCGAAGGGCATGACATTCCAACAGAAATTTCCCCAAGCACAAGTGAAGGTTGTCTTTTCTTGGTCTTCTAGCATAATTTTTATTTGATTGTAACTAGAGAAGCCATCCATTAGAGAATACATTTCATAGTTCATTGTCATATCCATAATCATGTCAATATTGGGTAATGGAAAGTCATCTTTAGGACATGCTTTATTCAAGTCCCAGAAGTATGTGTAGACTCAAATGGATTTATCATGCTTAGTAACTAGAACAATATTGGAAATCCATTCTGCGTAGTCAATGGATCTAATGAAACCAGCTTTGAGAAGTTTTTCTAACTTAGCCTTGACTAGTAGTGCCACATGTGGATGCATCTTACAAAGATTTTGTATGAGAGGCTTAACACCTAGCGCAATAGACAAATGATGCATGATTAGAATAGGATCCAATCTAGGCATATCAGAGTAAGTCCATGCAAAATTGATTTTTTGGCTTCGAAAGAAATTGGTGAGGTCTTCTTTCTCTTCTATAGACAGTGACTGTGCCAAATGAATAATTTGAGGTGCAGCTTTCATGCCTAAATTCACTGGTTGGGTCAGCTCAATCAGCACTGATGATCTCTCTTGAAAATGACTTGGAAGTGTATCAAGTATCACATCCTTGGGTGCCTTAGAGAGGTGTTCACCCTCAGATACATCTTTTATTTTTACTTTTCTTGGCTCTGACACTACCACAATGTGGTTTTCACCATCAGAGAATCTATTCTTTTTTCTTTTAATTTTGTGACTGATATACTTGATATTAGCTTCATTCATGTTGACATTGTCTTCACAGGTGGAGAACATTATAGGTTTGATAGTGTTGAGGTAACAGGCAAGAGTGTAGTCATTCTAGAACATAAGGACTTCTCTAGATGGAGAGGGAGAGTTCCAGTTGACGAGGTCAGGATGGCAGAGTGAAAGAGAAGTGGCAAGTTCAAATGCATTCATAGTATAGCCATTGAAAGTATGGATGAGTAAATCAAGACCTAGAGCAATCTCATCCAGAGGTGTGTTCAATTCCTCTCAAGTCCTCACAGTGGAAGTAGAGGGAATGTTAATGTTAGTGGAATCACACTCAGTCATCCTAACACTAGACCCTTCACCTACTTTGAGAAGGTTTTCATATATATGAACAGCATCTATATCTTTATCAAAAGGTGCATCAAACAGAGAATCAAACTCATACCCATGTGAATCAACGATGCTTGATATGGGAATTCCATCAACACTTGCTATACCATCTAACTCATTTTCATCTCTTGTAGTATTAATGGTTTATTGGTTCTGTTCTTTCTTGAAATGCTCTTGAAAGGATGGTGGCATGTACAACTCACCTGCATAATTAGGATCAGTAGTTTGGATTTCTATCAACCGCTCGTATGTCAGTGGGGTGGCCAAGGCAGTATTATCAGAATCATTGTCAATTTCTAGTGTACTAACATGAAGTACAAAATCATATGGTTCTATAAGGAATTTAGCAAAATTTGGAGGGATAGGATAGGGAAAGATATCCTCATCAGAACTATCCTCTGGATTTGCAACTATGGTAGTGTGTTCAGATTCTGGCTGGAATTCTAGTTCTAGTATAAATTTGTTAATCCCTGAATGAAACAGGATTTTCTTAAAGCTTAGACCTATGGTATCCTTGGTTCAACAGCCTGTGGCTTCAATTGGTTCAAGAAAACCATTATCATTCACCCCTATAGGGCCACTCCCTTTATAACTAAAGTGTTTCATGAGCTTGAAACCTTCATTATTTGGTTCATGTTCTATATCATGAGCAGGATTGATTTGTTCAGATGTGTCTTTCCCCTTATAGATCCAAGCTTTAATGGCTCTTTCCTCATCCTCATCTTCTAGTGGTGTTGTCTCTTGTACAAAGGCACCATCATAAACTATTTGAGGGGAGCTAGAAGAGGGTTTATTTCTCTTAGAGGGTCTCCCGTAGGAATGTGGAGATGGAGGCAAAGTTGCTAATGATAACACAAGTTCAATCTAATACCCCCCATGCCTGTATCTTTGAGCTTCAGAGCCTGTTCCATTTCTTTGAGTTTGGCATCGAAGAATTTAGTGGACTCTCTATTGGTTGGGACAAAACTATCTGCAGATTGTGTGAGTGTATTGCAGGAATTGTTTGTATTGGCAAGTACTGTTACTTCTTCTTTGTGGAATAGGAACTTGATACATTGGTGATATGTGGATGGAATTGCTTGCATTTTGTGAATCCATGGTCTTCCCAATAGTATATTAGATGCAAGGGGAATGTCTAGAACTTGACAAATAACATCCCTCTCTAAAGGCCCAACTTGGATGGGTAGCACAACCAGACCTTTGGATTTTTGTTCCTCTTTATCATATGTCTTGATGGTGATTTTCTTGTGAGCATCTATACAGTCTTCATCATAGCCTAATTGGGTGAGCAGCTTAGCAAAGAAAATATTAAGGCCAGTATCATTGTCAATGAGGATGCGGTGAACACGCTTTGGGCCTATAATGACTTCAATATGTAGAGGAGCATTGTGCGGATGGCTCAGTGAATGGTCATCTTCCTTAGAGAAAGATAGATAATGGGTTGAGGTCAAATGACCCACCATGGATTGAAACTAATCAAGATCCAAATCTTTTGCAACATTTGCCTCAATGAGGGCTTTATCAAGAATCTTCCTATGAGCAGGCGAGATCTTCAACAGCTCAAAGATAGTGATCTGAGCATTGGTATGTTGCAACTAGTCTAGAATGTTGTAGTTAGTAGTGTGGTGAAGGGTGCTCCCCTTAATACCACAAACACATAACAGAAATAGAGAAACAACAATAATATGCAAGAATAGAAAATTAGCTTCTTATTATCTCCACAAATGTGGAATTACAAACTTTCAGAATTACAATATGCAAAGCCACATGGGCATTCCCTTACAATATTCTGTAGGAAAAAGCCTCGAACTATTACCCAGATCTACTACCCAAAACTATTCTAAACTGCCTAAGACAATAATACAGCCTTCCTTATATAGGCAATTTTCCACCACCTGGGAAGGTTCCAGAATTTTAGCCAATAAGGCCAACCAAACTTAGAATTATTTTATTTTACATTTTATTACATCATAGTCGGCTCAAGATAACCTTTGAAACCCAAACAGAAATTTTGAAGAAAATTATTTTCTGCCATTTCAGGTGGCCCAACTTCCGAAGACCATAAGTCATCACCAGTTGACCCAATCGGCTATTATAACCCCATTTCAAAAATACCACGAAGCGCTCTACAAGCTTGACCTATGCAAGTGCCCATCATCCAAATTTTCAACCTCATCCGGGGCCTCTAAAGCCTTCAAAACTAAGTTCAAAGTTTTTGTACCCTGCTGCCAATACTGAAAATCTTCAATATCTTCCAATATACACTTGATCTGGCAATGAAACTTTACTGGTAGACTTATATGACCAAAATGAACCTCCAAGAAAAAAATTAGATCATTCTGAGCACATATGAAAATTACCAAAAATAGTAACTTTCCATAAATAGCAGCTCTACACAAAATAGCCCTTATTGAATATAAAAATAGGAATATTTTTTTCGGTGATGCAAGATTGCTCTTACACCAAGGATGCTCCTGCATCAGACACCCAAGGTAATTTGAGAAGTGACCATGTCACGACTCAAGTGTGCAGAGGAAAACCAAGATGGCTAACCTCCTCCTTTGTCAGCCATGATAAATCTTCAACAGGTCATCCGTTCCACTTGACCAGATATTCTTCATATGTCCTGTTCCTTGTGCTTCTACCAACATGACTGTCCAGTATATCTTTGATCTCCTTAGTGTCGGAACTAGTTGCTAGAATACTCCATTGTGCTGCTGTGATCTCATCTTCAACCCCTCCTTCATGATACTCTGTTAGATCTGAAATGTTAAACACTAGTGAAATATTTAGCTCAGTAGGTAGTTCTACCTCATATGCATTTCCTGAATCATGTTTCTTCAGTATCCTACATGGTCCAAACTTCTTCATTTTTAGCTTGTTATATGTACCAACTGAAAATCGCTCCTTCCGCAAATGAACCATGACTTCATCACCAACCTGAAATTCCTTATACCTCCTTTTCTCATCTGCCTTAGCCTTATACTGTGCATTCATCTTGGTAATATGCTTCCTCACCTCCCCATGGATGTTCTTCAAGTGTTCTGCAAAATCCTCAGCTTCAGCACTACTTATTTCTCCTTTATCTATCTTCCTCAATTCAGATGCATTTCTTGGACTACTTCCATATATAATATGGAATGGTGATTTACCAGTGCTCCTATTGACAGAATTATTGTATGCAAATTCTGCCTGTGGTAAAATCAAATCCCATCTTGTTGGCTTATCTCCAACAAAACATCTCAGCAAATTTCCCAAACTCCTATTCACCACCTCTGTCTGTCCATCAATCTGTGGATGATGTGATGAACTGAACTTCAAATCTATCTTCAACTTCTTCCACAATGAATGCCAAAAATATCTAACAAACTTAGTGTCTTGATCTGAAACTATGGTCTTTGGCAAACCATGAAGTCTCACTACTTCTCTAAAAAACAATTCTGCTACATGAACAGCATCATTAGTCTTCTTGTAGGGAATGAAATGTGCCATCTTTGAAAATCTATCAACCACCACAAAAATTAAATCATGTCCCCGCTGAGTCCTCAGTAAACCAAGAACAAAGTCCATGCTGATATCCTCCCAAGGCTTCTTTGGTACAGGTAATGGCTGATACAACCCTGTATTCTGCTTCACTCCTTTCACCATTTGACATACTCTGCAACTCTGTACAAACTTCTCCACATCTTGCTACAACTATGGCCAATAATAATTCTCACTAACCAAACCAAGGGTTTTATCACGACCAAAATGTCTAGCCAATCCTCCGCTATGCTTCTCCTTGATGAGATTCTCCCTCATAGAACTTCATGGAATGCACAACTGACTCCCTCTGAATAGCATATCATCCTGGATGATGAAATCCAACCATTTCCTCCTATCTAGAGTAACAGGTTCTGTACAAGCTTTCCAAGCTTCACCAAAATCAGGATCCCTTGGATACAAATTCTTGAGTTCCTTGAACCCAACCACTTCAATCTACATTTCTATCAGCAATAGTTGCCTACTGTTAAGAGCATCTGCAACCCTATTAGACTTTCCACTCCTATGTTTCAAAACAAATGTATAACTCTGCAAAAACTCAACCCATTCCAAATGCCTTTGATTCAATTTTCCTTGACTATTCAAATATTACAAAGCTTGATGATCAGTATACAAAATAAACTCCTTAGGAAGTAGATAATGTCTCCACTTCTTTAATGCCTGAACTATAGCATAAAATTCTTGATCATAAATAGAATATTTCCTCTTGGCATCATTTAACTTCTCACTGAAATAAGCAACAGGTTTACCTTCTTGGCTCATAACAGCTCCTATTGCAGTACCACTAGCATCACAATCTACTTGAAACACCTTATTAAAATCTGGAAGTGCTAAAATAGGTTGTTCTGTAACTTTTTGTTTCAATAATTGAAAACTCTTTTCTGCCCCATTAGTCCACTTAAACTCTTTTCTATCCCCTCTCATTGTTTCAGTCAAGGGTCCACAAATACTGCTAAAATTTATGATAAACTTTTTGTAAAAGCTAGCTAGACCATGAAAAGATCTTACCTCAGTAGCACTCCTTGGAGTAGGCCATTCAAGGATAGCTTGTACCTTCTCTGGGTCCATTTTTAGACCTTCTCCTGAAACTACAAACCCCAAATACACCAACTCTTTCTTCACAAAACTGCACTTCTTCAAATTAATCAATAATTTCTCTTCTCTCAACTTCTCAAATACCATACGAATATGCATCATATGCTCATCCAATGTCTTACTAAAGATCAAAATATCATCTAGGTAAACAATGACAAACTTACCCAGAAATTCTTTCAAAACCTCGTTCATGAGCCGCATGAAAGTGCTCGGTGCATTGGTTAGCCCAAAAGGCATGACTAACCACTCATATAGTCCTTCCTTTGTCTTGAAGGTAGTCTTCCATTCATCTCCTTCTCAGATCCGAATCTGATGATATCCACTCTTCAGATATATCTTTGAGAAATACACAGCTCCACTCAAATAGTCCATAATATCATCCATTCGTAGCAATGGAAACCTGTACTTGATTGTGATCTTGTTTATTGCCCTAGAATCTGTACACATCCTCCATTCTCCATTCTTCTTTAGTGCTAATACCACTGGTATAGCTAGGGACTCAGACTCTGATGAATCAATCCTTTTTATAACAGTTCATGTACTTGTCTGTTCAACTCCTCACTTTCTACAGGTGTCATTCTGTGTGCTGCCTTATTCGGCAAACTCACTCCTGGGATCAAGTCCACCTGGTGACTGATCTTCCTAACTAGTGGTAATCCATCAGGCACGTTATAGGATATAATATCCTAAAACTCATTCAACAAATCTGCAACTTCTACAGGAACATCTTCTACTTCCTCTTTACTAACTTTTAGAATTAAAGCAAAACATACATGCTCATGCCTCATACCATCTAGGAAATTTCTTCTATCAACAAAATTTATCCTTGCATTACCACATACCTTTTCTTCAATCTCCTTCAATGGTTTTAGCTTATGTCACACTCCATCCTTTGTCAGGGAATAGGTATTCACAGGACCATCATGTACAGCACATCTGTCAAACTACCATGGTCTACCCAACAACATATGACATGCATCCATAGATATGATATCACACAATACCTCATCTTGGTATCTGCCAATCTTGAACTTCACTAGCCATTGTTCATTGACCATGACCTTGTGGTCATCTTCCACCCAGGCAATCTGATATGGATGTGGGTGTTTCTATCTCTTGAGCTTCAACTTTGTCACCATCTCTTCTGACACCAAATTGTCAGTGCTTCCACTATCAATAATCACATCACAAAATTTAGCTTCACACTTGCACTTGGTGCGAAACAGGCTCCTCCTTTGCTCAGGTTCATTCTCACCACTCAACAGGACTCTTCTGTTAATCAATGTTTCTCCTCTTTCAGCATCTTCAAAATTTGATGATCTGGCATCTTCATCTACATGTGCAACTCTGGCCTAGCCTTCATTTCTCCTATCTATTCTACCTTGGCACTGAGGACATTCAAATGCCCTATGACCTTCTTCTCCACAGTGAAAATATGTTCCATGGAAGCCACCTCTTCCAGATCCTTGTCCTCTTCCTCTTCCTCTCTGATCTCTATTATTCTGATCTTGGAAGCGATTGGAATTATTTTCTTACTGATTCTGACTGCTACTGGCCTCATCCTTCTTTTTGGGATCTTCATTTCGGCCACCATATGACCATCCACCAGATCATCCATCACGACCTCTTCCATTTTTTCTGCTCTCAAACTTCTTGTTCAGCTTTTCCTCTACTTTTAGGGAAAACTGGTATGCCTCTTCAATACTATTCATTCGAATTAGATTCAGCTCCTCCTGAATGCTTGGCCTTAACCCATTAAGGTATCGGGAAACTTTCTCCTTATCAGCTTCTACATGGCCTGTTCTGATGAGAAGTTGATAGAACTCCTCTGTATACTCCTGAACAAATCTTCCTGCTTGCTTCAAACTCTGCATTTTCTTCAGTAGGTCAAGCTCATAATCAACAAGAATGAACTATCGCTTCAATTTATCCACCATCTGATCTCATCTCATGATTTTCTCCTTTCCCCTTCTATTTTGCTCCAACTAAATCTCTTGCCACCATATCTTCGCATGACCTTTCAGTTTGGCCTTCGCAAATTTGACCCTATCAGGATCCTCAACATCTTCATACTCAAAATATTCCTCACATTCATTGATCCAGTCGATCAATTCTTCTGGGTTAAGATTTCTAGAAAATGTAGGAACCTCAATCTTAGGTCTTTTCCCAATCTTAGAAATGGCCCGATAAAGTCTTTCTTCCTCCTGGTTCACAATTTTGACTTCTCCTTCTTGATATTCTTCTTCAGCTTCATCCTCGCTTTCATCTCTGACATTAAGATTCATTCCTGTATGAATCTCTTCTTGCAATGCTCGCACTTGTCTCTGCAGTGCCCTAACCTCAGGTGTTACAACACTAGCTCTTCCGCCATGTTCCCTTTGTGGAGGCATTTTTACGATGCACGCTGAAACCCTAACCATGATCCTGGTGCAAACTGCCTCATAGTCAGTAATCTTTTTACACACTCAGGAACTCCTACTCTGATACCACTTGGTGAAGGGTGCTCCCCTTAATACCACAAACACATAACAGAAATAGAGAAACAACAACAATATGCAAGAACAGAAAATTGGCTTCTTATTATCTCCACAAATGTGGAATTACAAACTTTCAGAATTATAATATACAAAGCCACATGGGCATTCCCTTACAATATTCTGTAGGACAAAGCCTCGAACTATTACCTAGATCTACTACCTAGAACTATTCTGAACTGCCTAAGACAATAATACAGCCTTCCTTATATAGGCAATTTTCCACCGCCTAGGAAGGTTCCAGAATTTTAGCCAATAAGGCCGACCAAACTTAGAATTATTTTATTTTACATTTTATTACATCATAGTCAGCTCAAGATAACCTTTGAAACCCAAACAAAAATTTTGAAGAAAATTATTTTCTGCCATTTCAGGTGGCCCAACTTTCGAAGACCATAAGTCATCACCAATTGACCCGATTGGCTATTATAACCCCATTTTGAAAATGCCACGAAGCACTCTACACGCTTGATCCATGTAAGCACCCATCACCCAAATTTTTGACCTCATCTGGGGCCTCTAAAGCTTTCAAAACTGAGTTCAAAGTTTCTGTAGCCTACTGCCAATACTGAAAATATTCAATATCTTCCAATATACACTTGATCTGGCAATGAAACTTTACTGGCAGACTTATATGACCAAAATGAACCTCCAAGAAAGAAATCAGATCATTCTGAGTACATACAAAAATTACCAAAAATAGTAACTTTCCATAAATAGCAGCTCTGCACAAAATAGCCCTTATTGAATATAAAAATAGGAATATTTTTTTGGGTGATGCAAGATTGCTCTTACACCCAAGATGCTCCTGCATCATAGTACTAGGCATGGAGACTAAGTTTGAGTTCTTGTTGGCAGGGCCAACAGTAGCTTTACCCATAGCTTGTTTCAGTGTGAATGTAGAAGGTTTAGGACCCTTAATGGTGATCTTCACATGAGATCGAATAACAACATTCGCACAATCCTGAGATGGTTCTAGTTTGGAAGAATGTGACACAGGGCCTCATAAGACAAATGGAATCTTAGGTTTAGGAGCATCTTTGCTCCCCTTGATCACATCATAATATTTGACCTCAACAAGTTCAACCATATTAATGACATTGTCATTGGTAGTGTATGTGTAGTTAACCTTAGCATTGGCATTCTTGGTCTTGGAAGATTCACCCTTCACGTGAGGAGGAAAGGGGTCTTTAAATGCTTGATGATCTGAGTTCTTGTTATGACTACTCACAACAATATCCCAATTATCAATAAAATATTGGATCTTATGTCTAAGCTGAATGCAGCCAGAAGTCTTATGACCCTTGTTTTGGTGATAATCATAGTATGTGGTTTCATTCCACCAAGAAGGTCCTGGTTGTGGATCATAAGGACATAAATTTTCTAGAGGAGTGAGTATTTGGCTTTGCACAAGAGTCTTGTAAACCATGTCAAGGGGTTCTCCCAAGGAAGTAAACTCACGCTTGGGTTGAGAGGCCCAAGGTTTGTTTCTGTAAAATCTCAAAGGTGGCTACTGAGCATCCATTGTAGCCTTTTCAATGGCTTTGGCCACCTATAAACCAGAGGTAAGGTTGAAAATAGACTTTGAAGGTTTTGGGGTCACATTGTCAACAACTCCATCATTTACAACATCTCAATTTTTGTTGACAAACTTACCTTTATCTTTGTTCAAGGAGGAAGAACCCTATTTGTTATCCTTGTTTAAAGTCAACTCTCCTTTCTTGAATATAAATGCTTCTATCCTCATAGCTTGTTTAATCATATTATCAAAAGCTAGGGGACCTTGCAACTGTAATTGATATCCAAAATTGAGGATGAGATTATCTAAGAAGATGTCAAGTTTTTCAGACTCGAGTAGTTTGCGGGGATATTTTGTACAAAGTTGTCTCCATCTCTAGAGAAATGTTAGGAAAGGTTCCCCTTGTCACTGTTTCAAATTACAAAGATCTCAGATATTGACTGGATGCTGGATATTGTGTGAAAAGTGTTGGAGAAACAAATTGGTAATCTTGTCAAAAGTCTTGATACCAGTGGGTAGTCAAGAGAACCACTCCATAGCTGACCCACCCAAACTATGAGGAAAGAGGTGCATGAGATACGTCTAATCATGTATAAACTCCATGGATAGAGCACCAAACTCTCTCAAGTGATCTTGGGGATTAGTAGTACCCAAATATTTATCATACTTGGGAAGTTCCACACCTTTGGGAAAAGGTGGCATGCGAAAACTTTTATTGAAGGGGAAAGGAGAGATGTTTTCCAAGGTGAACTTTTGTGATGGTTTATCCTTATCCTTCTCAAGTTGGCTAATTTGTTATTTCATGTCTCGAACCATCTTTTTTAGTTTAGCGGTCTCAGTCTCCTCTTCTTTGACCATGAGTGTCTCTACTTTGAAGTATAGGGGTAACTTGGCCCCTTGTTTGGCCAGTTCTAGAAATTATTTCTCCTTTTCCTCTAGAAGGAGGATTTCCATCATCTTGAGAAGATTTTTGTTGGCTTTTGCAGCATCTATATCATTTTGGGTTATCTCCTCATTGTCATTACCAAGAATTTCAAAAATGCTTGGAGCTTGGTCTTGATTCTGGTCATTTTGGTACTAATTTTGGTCATTATGAGATTGATCATGATGACGTTGGTCATTTTGAGATTGATCATGATGTTGGTCATTTCAAGATTGATCATGACTTTTTTTGTATTCACCCTCTGGGAAGTGGAATAGGTCTCCCATCTTATCGGTGTGTGAGTGTGCAGCATGCATAGATTTAGTACGAGTGTGTGTAGTATACCAAGTGGTCGTGGCAATAGAGTCAATATGGTCAATAGGATCAAGTTTAGATGGTGACCTTTCAGAGTTTTGTTGATCTTGGAATAGTGGGTTATGTTGTTCTTGAAATAATAAGTTAGGTTCTGTTTGAAATAATGAATTGTAATGCTCTTGGAATGCTGGATTCCGATTCGGACTAATGTCTACGCAAAAAATTTGTCTGACCCTAGGCCAACTTATAGGAGATGGGGATTGAGGTAGACTCTCTCTTAAGACTCTCGATGAGGAGGAACGTGAGGATCCCTCTTGACACTCAAGTTGTGTGATAGGTTTGGAACACCTCTTCCTTGATTTTGAGATCTACCTCTACCTTGTCCAGTACCACATATGGGGAATACGTTGCCACTTCTAGTTGTAAAAAGCATAGACAAAGATTAAGTAATGATAGAGGACTTAGGATTATGCTTAGAACTCTATCTCTAGGATAGAAAAAAAAAAAGTGATAAGAGTGACATGCACCCAGCATGAATCATTGAGAGTAAGGCTAGAACATCCAAGATGTGACTATCGCATAGCAAGGTACAAATGCGTAGTAGGATAGGATAGACAACAAAGAGACAATGTGATTTTAAGCAGTAATCATTTGGTTCTCAACCTAAGACACCCAATTTAAGATAGTGGATAGTGGGAGAACAGGCAGACAGACCCCAGGAAAAAACTAGATTAGCCAAAAAGTTGACCAATCAACAGGAAATAGCTCATTATTTTGAAAATTAGGGGACAGTCTCATGTGAAGAAATGAAATCTCACGCAAGGAATTGTTGAACTGTGTGTGAGAATGTGTTGTCTTGCTCAAGGAAATGCACAGTTTCCTAAAATCTTGCATGGGAAAATACCAAGGTTCGACAGATTGACAGTTTTCGAGGCAAAAATCAGATTTTGAGACACAGTGTGAACTGTTCTCTAGTAGAACTTCTAGTTTTTGGATAGTTTTAGGATAGTTTGAATCAGCAAATCTCAGTTTGAATGTTGAAACCAATCATTTACAAGCATAAAGTTTGGACCAATTAATAGTGACGTAATCAGTAGTCACAAATAGTTCTACCGAGGACAAAGCAACTCAGAAGAATCATGGGAGTCTTTCACAAGTTTGATCATGTTGGACAATTTAAGACTCGAAACAAACACTCAATTATCCCTACAAAAAAAATGGTAGAGAAGACAAAATTTGTGCCTCACAACTTGTGTGCATGCATTCACCTCACACAGTTGTGTCACCCCCTAGAGGGCACCCATGTTTTTGGTGTTTCCAAGGACTCAATAATATATGTTCAAAGATTACCCTTAAAGAAGGGGCCAATATCATATACCACCTTCAAACAACTAGGTGCATGCCTATGGTGAGAATCTAGGGGAGAGATTCTTCCCTCCTCCCTATGCAAAGATTATGTCTCCTTTCGGAGGTGATCTGGGTAGGAAACTAAATAAGAGAGTGTTTAGTGGGCTTCCATTCACACTAACCTTTAGTGCCCCTGATACAGGGTTGGGGCCTTGTAGCCACACCGACACCTAAAAGTTATACACCCCTGCAAGTAGGGCTAGGAGTGGCGTCACTCAGTACAACAAATAGAGCTTTCTCAAGATGATAGTCATGAATCAAGAGAAATAATTTAACATGGTTTTGGAGTCTTTAGACTCAACAAAGCTACTTTATTATAGTGAGGTGGAATCGTCAGTAATAGGTGTGTACTCACTTGGGTCGTTCCCAGAGGTTCAACTTTCAGCAGGCCCTCTAAATGTGACACGGACTTTGGTTTGGATCTAAGGGTCAGATTTTCTAATTCTCTCAAAGAGAGAAGAGCATACTTCTCTACCTCTTCACCTTGTTGGTGCTCAAAAATGCTAGACCATTTTGAAGCCAATTGACAGGCACAAACAATTGCCTCTATAATTCTGACTCAATCAAGCCAAGGCTGGTGGGCCTAAATCAAAAGTGTTTTCTAGCTACACAAACAAAAGAAATTCCTTCCAAAGGGGGTTAACAATCCTTGGAGGATAATAACCTAATCTCCTAACTCTTAAAAAGTTTGATATCTAAACTAAAACCTAAAAGTACTTCTAAAACCTAATTGAAATCTTTGTAATGAGAGATATCAGATTAAAATGTAAACTACAGAAAGAAAAAAAATGACAATTACAAATGAAATGAGACTAGTGCCTAATGCCAAATTGGGAATAGAGTCAATTACATTCAATCATACGTATAGACAAAGATGATTTTAAGGTAACTCACTCTTGTAAAGCGAGACCATCATCCTACAGGCTTCAATTGAAACAAAAATTTAAATAACTTATACAATTAGTCCTATGGAATTTAACCCAACTTAAGAGCCTGAAAGGAACAATAACAGGTTCTCAGACCATGCAACTGCTATTCAAATTGTATATTTTAACCATAAACAAATGAATCAATGAAAGAACACAATAGGATACCCTGGTTCACAGAGTAATCTAAAAAACTAATTGAAAAGTAAGAAACTATATAACCTCAAAGCATAAACACTTATCTATCATTCACATTTGAAAATTTGGACATTCGGTTCAAATCTGTAATTTGGGAAAGTTTTCCAATTTTTTATCGTGATGTGATGATATTTTTTGTTTACAAATTGAATCAATATAAATATATCTCCCAATGGTTCTCTATGAAAGGACATGCCCTTTCACAGGACCTAATCCTGGCAACTAACTCTATAAAATATAAAATAAACCATAATAATGGTTCTTAGGGAAATATTTCCCGTACAATTAATTTTCTTTATGATACTTTAGGTGTTTCGTACATAATAATCTAACATTTAGTTTCCTGCACAAAAACACCTAACATTAGATAGTCTTAAAACCTAAAATAAAACATTACATTCATAATATATTAGGTTTCATAAAAACCATTATTATTTATTTATTAATTAATAATTAATCAAAATAAATTCACACCACACTTATACATGCATTTGATAAATAAAGTGAAAAATAAAAATTAAATATTAATTATATGTTATCCACATTAATTATCAAAAACATAAGCAATCACATTAATTATTAAATCATAAAGAATTTCATTAATGAGATATTATTCAAAAAATAAAAATAAAATGACATTATGTTTATAATGTTGCTTTTATTTTCAAGATAAGTCATAATACACTTATATTTATTTTAAGATATATCTACAACTATAATGCAATGTAACATAGAAATATTAAAAACATTAGGGTAAAGGATTTTACAATTCACCCTCAAAAGATCGCATTTTACCCTAAATTCACGATATCACTTAAATAATTTTGACATAGGGTAAGTGCAAATTCAATAACCAACCTAATACTAATAATATTTTTAATGTAAAACCATATAGAACCAATTTTAAGGGTTTTTAGAAATAAAATATTCCAAAACATAAACCCTAAACAAGAAAGTGAGAAAACAATTAATTTTTATTTACAACTAAATTAAAATAATAATGTAAACTCACTTAATCTTTTTCACCCTACAAGATAAAATTATTAACGTTAAGAATACAATAGGGTGAAAATTCAAAACTACATTTAGGGATATGAAAACTAAAAATTAATATCAAAAAATATTTCAAAACCCTAAAACATAATAATATTTATCAAATTATTTACCCTATCATATTTTTTCACTTTAGGGTTTTAGGAGTAAAATATAAATTAGGATTAAAAACAATTATATTAGTAACCACAATAATCTCACAAAATATAAAACTTCTATCATACACACCAAATATTAATTCCCTTATTAATTTATTTCAAAAGGAAATAAGATTATCTTTAACTTATACCTTTATTTGCACCTACACTCTCAAGGAATAACATAGAGTAACTTGTAGGGGTAGAGTCGGGTAGTTAGGTAGGAAAAGGGATGGGTCAAGAGGTTGAGTGTTCAACTCCCGCTCTCCATTTTTTTTCCTAAAATCAGGAAATAAATAATTCATGAGAAAATAATATTTCACATTGATTTGAAAAGTGATTAAGGAAAAAATTACTCCCTGTGTAAAAGTTGTATTAACTTCTCACCTGCACATGAAAACAAAAATAAATAAATTTCTCCTCCTAATCCACTCGAAGAAAATAAATAGACTAATTGGTTAGGGGGTAGGAGGGTAGATAGGTAGGACAATAAAATTAAATAACTTATACAATTAGTCCTATGGATTTTAACCCAACTTAAGAGCCCGAAAGGAACAATAAAAGCTTCTCAAACCACGCAACTGCTATTCAAATTGTATAAATTAACCATAAACAAATGAATCAGTGAAAGAACACAGTAGGATACTATAGTACCCCGCCCGTAGTTCACTTTTAGGTTTCTTTCTGTTTCAGTTGTTTGACTGAATTCTTTTAGGTCACTTTTGATGTCATTAGTTATTGTTTCAATAAATGATGATTATGGATTATAGTTCATTATATGTGTATCATGTGATTGCATAGATTAGATTTTGATATCATTTGATGTTATGTTTATGATTTATATTGATTTATGGTACTAATCCCATACTAGTTGCATCTATTTGATGTGTTTGTTTGGTAGAGGACGGAGGCATAGTTACTTGCATAGTCGAGATCCACACGACCGACCGTACCCTATCATTGTCTACTATATATTATTGTATGTACATGCTTCATTTTATAGTGATAGGTTTGTAGGTACAGGGCATCATCTTCCCTGAATTGGTAGGAGTGAGCGTGCCCACAAACATTCATCTCAATGGTAAAGAGGGGAGATAATACACAGACCCAAAACCCTAACCTAAGCCTAATTTGTCCTAGGATTGGACAAGTGTCGGTTTGACTACCCATCTGGTTAGCATGAATTTGTGGATCCCTTCTCCTGTGTTTGTTTGGTTTTATGTCATTTGATTTCTATTGATTTGTGGTTATGTGAGTTATTTTATGTGGTTATTGATGTTAGGATCATAGTTGAATTTAGTGATTAATTATGCTTCTATGTTTAATTGAGAAAATTAATCTAAAGTCAATTATTTGATTAATTGGGATTAATTGATTATTTAAATTGAAATTAGATTTAATTGTGCTTGAGTGTATTATTAAATAACTAAATATTTAATTGCATGTTTTAGAATGCTTTAGATATTTAATTTATTTAATGTGTTTTAATTATTAACATGTGCCTAATTGTAAATGATTTGATTTATGCTTGCATTTTTTATTAAATAATTGAATTGCATGAATTTGGGAATGGAATTCCTATTAGGGAAATTATTGCATTCATTTTGGGAGAGACGGGTTTTTTGGAGAAGATTTTTGGGGAGAGCTTGTGTGCTTGGAATTTTGAGAGATTTGTGGATTGTTGTGGTTGCTTGTTGTTTTGGGCTTGATTGTGCATCTGGATCTAGTTCCTACTTTCATCATAGTTCTCAGATCTACAGATAGGTTTGGATTTAGAAGAAATCTCACTCTCAAATCTATAACAGGGGTTTCATTACAGTTTCTAGCATTGGATTTAAGGTAGGATTCCGGAATTCTTGTTGTGTGCCTTATGTTATTTTATTTGGTAAATTTTGATGTTGGATAGATCTAGAATAGTCTCATTAAGTCTATATGAATTCTTTGATTTTGGGTGTTAGGGAAACCTTAGATCTGTTCTTTTATATTTTTATGAAGATTTGGCATTGTACCATTATGCTGGTAAAATTTTATCAGTAGTTTGTTTATGGTTTGCTTGTAAAATAGAAAATCAATTTGGGACTATAGTTTAACTATATTGGCAAAGGAAAAATTAATCCCGTTTAGAAAGAAAAATAATTTTTTGAAAAACCCAATTTGGGTAGAAAATCCAATTCTGGTAAAATAATTATATTTTGTGTAAAAAAAAAATACAGTCAAAATGCACCAGTCAAAAGTTGAATTTGGGGCATGGTTATAGTGTATAAATTTGTTAAAATATATGTCCTTTTCAAAAGGAATATATTTTGTGTCATTGGAATCCCAATTCAAGATTGTTGAAAAGGAAATTTATAATCTGTTAAAACATACTTATTCTATTCTGTGTTTATTTTATAATTTCTGAATTAATTTTAAAAAATATATATATTTGTGCATGAAGGAAAAAAATATGCTTTGATAAATATTTATTGAAAAAAATATATATATGAAAAATATATAAATAACATAGGAAATGGCATGTATTATTTTGTTTTTAAAAAAAATTGAAAAGGTGAAAGAAGGGAGGCGAGACCCACTTCCCCTCTCCTCCCCTCCCCTTACATGCTACCTACGACAGCACAGCTTGCCGCACGACAGACTAGGCTGTCACACGATAGTCTAGGACTCTCGATGGCAAGCTAGCCTATCGTGAATGGTAGGTTAGTGGGTAGTCGTGGGCCCCCCCACATATATATTGATTTGTATTTTTTTATAAAAGTTTTTTTTTAATATTATTTTTTCTTAATTATTTTAAATTTTGGTTATTAATTTATAATTTAATTTTAATTAGTTTATTTTATGGTTGGTTTTAATATGTATAATTTATATTATGTTTAAATTATATTATATTTAATATATAAATTATTTAATTTATATTAGTATATAAGTTATTTAATTTATGTTACATTTATTTTATAATTTATTTAATGGTAGTTTATTTAGATTTTTTAGTTTCTAATTTCATTGTTTCTTGGATTAGATAATTCGTGGTTTTATCTAACTAAGTAAATGCTATTGGTTTAGATTAAATTCATAGTATTAATCAAGATTAGTCTGATTTTCTTAAATCATTGATTTAGTTGTTCTATTCATGCATGCTATGGGAAGTATGTATATACTTCATTCACAATAGGTGGTCTAGGTGTTCTTACTTCAGTTAGCTATTTTTGTGTTTGAATATTGAAAATGGATGTGTAACTACTGAAATTGGGTGTTTTTGCCTTGTTGGATCCATGGAACAACTTTAGTGAATATTATAAATTTAGGACATTATTGTAATGATTTTGTTTAGTTTCTCCTAGTAGGCTTTCCTGTTCTCGTGCTTAGATTCAATTATGCTTGAGGTGGAACTTAAATGCTTATAGATCATTTTTCAGTATTCAATAATGTGAGTGTTGTGTCCTTCGTGCCTGATGTGTCTTCTAGTTTAATTGTTATGGGTTATCGGGTACTAGAAGACCTAGGGGGAAACAGAGGTCGGGGTATGTGTCAAATGATTTTGTTTTCATCTATGTTTTGTGTTGTGTATTTTGATTATCATCCCTGACTTGACCATATGGGCTCATGAAGTTTTGGTGTTTTGTTTATGGTATCTTTGTAATCATTTCCAATTTCTTTTGTGTGAATCTAGATTTGGGATTACCTAGTTGCATACCTGATTAGATCTAGGAGAGATCTGTGAGTCTAGGGTAATTTACCTAGACATGTAGTAGGAGGTGGCTTGCAATAAGCGTCGGGGCCCACAAGTGGCTGCCAGGATCACTTATTGTAAGTATCAGTAATCAAGTGATAACCTAATTTAATTAAGGGGTATTTAAATGAACCTAAAAAGGCAAAAGTCCTCACCCATGCTTGAGTGCTAGTATAGGTTAAGATGGTGTTGAGAAGATGACTAACCCCCTTTTAAGGGATGAGTTGGCATAGTTGATGACTTTGTCAGTACGAGAGGTCATTGATGTCATGTATGGTCACTTAGGTGCCAGGATCCAGAGAGATTACTAGGACAAAACTCAAGGGTTAGACGTACATGATGACACCTTCCTATGCATAGTCTAGTTATTCTACATGTTTGTTGCCTCTAGATTAGTGAGTTGTACCTATTACTTTAGTATGCTTCCCTTGAGTTAGGATGCTTTCAGGATCCTTCTGCTTAGAGTATATCCTTGTTTTGTATTGGTATCTATTTGGGGTTTGTGGTTATCTCCTCAGCATGGTGGGGTAGGCCTTTGTGGTCCTACATGGATGGGTGGTAATGATTCTTTACCATTTGAGATTTGACATCTTAGTGCCAGTGCTTGATGGTGATTTTGCAGATGGATTCCTTATGATGCTTCTTCATTAATGTATCTCATCATATCTTTATTATTTGTAATCTTGTATTGGTGTATCACATGTGATACCCAATCTGGACATTGTATTACTATAGTTAGTTTTATTACTACATACACTGCGACATGTGCAGTGGATGTCAGTTTATGTATATGTCATGGATGTCCATGAGATTTTTATTTATTGTTATATCATGTATTGTAATTTATGTGTTATGAAATCTTTTATTGATGTTAGATCTAGTTGTGTTTTGTTCTTAAGTAATTTGTAGAAGTTGAGAAATCCAACTTCACAGTTTGCCAAGAACACCTGCATGCAAATGACCTATTGCTGGAAGGAAGCAGAAGACACAAAAAGAAAAGCTTGGAAAATCTCAGCGGTGTGAGAGAAATTATATTCCGATCTAAAAATGAAAAAATATTTACAAGGTTCAACCTATAGAGGTGAACAAAACCCTAAAACTAGAAAAGCTAGGTTGCACATTATAATTAATAAAGATATTAATTATAATGTACCTAAGAGATAGCTTAAGTAAAAAGAGTAAACTAACTAATTACTCTAACACCACCCCTTAAGTGAAGCTTAGGAGGTAAGCTAACCTAACACAGCTATGAAAGCAGGAAATGGGTCCCGACAACAAGGCCTGATCAAGTACCCAATACAAGGAAATCTCTGTAAATCGGAGACAAAGGAGAAAACCCAGTGGGAAAAACTCCTCTCCAAAAAGAGATATAAAAGCAAGAAAAAGACCAAAAATGACTTCAAGAGACTCTCTCAAAGCCATAAGTACAATGTGTGCTACCAACCCCCCCCCCCCCCCCCCCCGGTGAGAGAGGGTCAAGGCTCCAAAGCCCCCCCAGAAAGAAAGAACCCTTGGATCAATGAACAAACCACCATGACACCAATACAAAAGAGTGAAAGGAAGTGAGCACTGAAGAGGTAACCTTGAAAGATAAGGTGTCACTAGAAGGCCAATTTGATGCTCAAAGGAGTAGACACAAGGATCTTGAAAGGGAACCCCCAATGTAGGTGGTATGACAGGTGTGCTGACACTATCAAGAGAGAGGAGATGAGTTTCCTTTATACAATCCTCAACAACTACACTTGGTGGCTCAATGAATGGAGCTGGAGGGTCTGGTAGTGTTGAAGAAGAGTCTTGTTGAAGAGAAGAAACCCCAAAAAGATGAGGTGAGGCAACCATAGAAGTAGTCTCAAGAACAACACAGAGGTTCAAGTGACCTGATTGTCCCACATGATGTGCTCACGTAAGAGGAGATTTGTGCTCTGATAATGGAGATGGTGAACCAAAGTGTGAGAAGGTGTAGAGATGGGTGGAATGATCCACTGTCCCTATGGCAACAATGCCATCTGTCGCACTATCTCGGATGAAGACTGAATCTAATGTGAACTCAACTGTCTTCCCTAACCCACTGAGTGTAATCTGATAAATTGAGAGGAGGTTTGCAGGCAGAGAGGGAACATACAATACATCATTCAATGTGCCATCCTGAATGCCTATAGAACCTTTCCCGCAGACTAGCATAACAGTGTTATTCCCCATGAGAATGTGAGGAATAGGAGAAGCCTCAACAGAAGAGAAGATCTTTGGAGAAGATTCCATATGGTGAGAAGCACCTAAATCTAGTATCCAAGGGACCTATGAAGGGGATGCAATGGAAGCTCGTAATGCATGACCCTATCCAAAATCTTGTCCAAATGTCAAAGATGAGGTAGAAGACTAAAAAGCAGACCCCTATGAGGTGGAAGAGGATGGAGAGGAAATAGTGCTCTTCTGAAGGAGAGCTTGCAAAACTACAATCTATTTCTCATAGCCATCAAATCTCTTCTGAAAACAATGTGACTCATCATGAGGTCCCTTCTGACAATAGGAACATGTAGGGCTCTCAATCTTCTAGTTCTCCTTCTTAGAAGAAGATGGTGGGCCAGTAGAGTGTTGAGCAAAGGAATCAAATATCTACTTCAGCTTCTGCTTCTATGTATCCTAAGGTGTGTTGGAAAATAATGCCTATGACTGTGAACCTATAAGTGAATCTGACTAATTTAGCTTAGACTGTTCATGAGTTAACTTGTCATAGAAAGTCTCAAAAGAGGGCATAACATGTCATGCACCCAGTACATTCATAGTGGAGTAGAAGGTAGAAGTGAAAATATGATAAGGGCCATGAATCTTTGAGAGTATCAGAAAGATACACTCATCATCTGACTTCATCTTTCTAGCAACCTGTAAAATTAATTGAAGAGACTTGAACTTCATCAAGAAGTCTTCAATGCTGGTGAATGATTCAAGTACCAAGGAGGTGAGCTTTGCATCTATTTGGAGAACCCTGTGTGTTTGGCTGAATGTGAACCTCTAAATCAGGCAAAAATGCAACATAGTCATTGCTCAATCATGAGATGGCGAGTATGAACATAAATTGTCCATCTCACAACATCGATTGAATCGACCTATTGCCTCCTATGTGGATGGGGTGTTCAATTACTCTCAGAACGAGAGCCAACAACCATAGACTAATCCCACAATGGAGGATTTTCAAAGCTATAATGATATGCAAAACTAAAATTAAACTAAGATGAGTGCAATTAATCTAGAAATGCTTTGAAAGAGATATGAAATGTAGATTTTTATTTTTAGAGAACTTGAAATAAAGGTGATATTATACTAAGAACAAATAAGAAAATTAATCTAATATGAGATGCAAGATTAAACTAATAATGAAATATTAAGCTAATTAATGCAATAAAAGCTTTGTAAACAATGAATTAAATGAGACTAAAATTGCCTATAGTGTAGATGCTCTCAAAAAAATTTCCTCCTCAATGAAGAAAATGAGGTCCATTAAATAGAAAAGCTAGAAGAGGAATGAAGAGTTTCTTGATTTGAAACTCCTGACCCTTCATTTCCATTTGAGACAAAAATGCAAGAATTACTTAATAAAAAGAATGGAAAATGCCACACAGGTGGGCTTTCAAATATCTTGAATTATTAATTCAAAAAGGTGTGTCCATTCAAATATTAAGAAATTATTAATTCCTTTTTATGGGTAATTAGCCAAATGGGGTGGATTTAATTTAATTCTAAGCACTTAAGACTTTAGGATTAAATTAAATTATCATAGGGGTAATTTAGCTAATTAAAGTCAAGGACTTTAGGAATTAATTTTGATATTTGATTAATACAATTTATGATCTTTGCAATTGACGTCAAGTCAAATTAAGTTAGGTAGGAGAGAGAAAATTGCCTAGGGAACTAGGACTTTGAAGATGTAAAATTGATGAAAATGCACCAAAATTAATTGAATTTAATAGGTGCCAATTTTAGGGTATTACATTTTCCCCTCTTTGAATTGATGTGCAAACAGTACGTTGATTCAAAGACTAGTCTGAAGTGATAGATGATGAGAAATTTGAAAGTCTAGGTTAGGTTGCCAAGACACCGAATAGATCAAAGCATGATTTTTTGAAGTCCAAGTTAGATTGCGAAGACAACGGTCTTGAGAGAAGACAAGAATCGGGGTTAGGTTTCCCCAATACGAATTGAGATTCAAATGTAGACTTAGGAATGTCTCTAGAATCAAGGTTACATTGCCCCAATATGAAGCTTAGCCCTCTGAGACCTGGCTTAGATTGCCTAGATAATGGTCCAAGAGAGATTTTGAGAGCCATCTTCAGAACGAAGCTTGACTCCCAAGAATTAGGGTTAGATTGCCCCAATACCTAAAAGATTTCAAGAACCATCTCCAGAATGAAGCTTGATTCCCAAGGATCTAAGTTAGATTGCTCAAATAGCTAAAAGATAGATGACCAGATAGCAAGATGCGAGACATCGAGATGCCCCTAGCAATGAGAATTGATGATTTAGATCAGACTGATTCAAGAATTGATTCGACAAGATTCAAATGATGCAATCATCTTGCCCCCTTGGGAGCAAAATTGAAAGATGACATAAGAGGGATGATTAACAACAAGAGGTTGCAGAGCAGAAGCAATTAGACTAGATTTGAGAAGCTACAAAAGCAAATCGAAGCAAAGAAGAGGTCCTGTTGACTGAGGTTGACCATGGTTGACTGGAGTTGACTTTGATGAAAAGAGAAAAGATCTCAAGAATATGATGCAAAGATGAGGGTCTGCCTCTGATGACGCTAGAAGGCTAACTGCACAAGCATCAAATCCCAAAGGGTCCCCAAATTTAAAATGCAATTTCAAGCTATCTAGAAATGTCAAATTTTGATTTCGATCCTGAAAACTTGTGCAATCATGATGAAACCAGGATAAAAGATGAGAAACTTTGATGAATAGAAAGCAATCGAGAGAGCACCAAAACACAGTCTCAATGCAAGTCTAGAATGAAAATGCAAGCCTAAGCTAAATGCAAGCCTAGAATGGAAATGCAAGCCCTAGGACTTGGTTGTTGGACTCACCGTAATTATCATCATCAAGTTCATTTAAGCATAGGATGATCACAAGATGTCATACAATCCTTACTAACATTGCAATTATGAGAATATGAATATGACATAAGTCTTAGATTTGTCGGAATGAGGTGTAAGCATTAAGGCACAAGAAGCCAGAATGACCTAAACACCTATTCCTTTTGATTTAGCAAGTTAACATAAGCATCAAAGCACAATTGCTAGAATGACCTGAATGTTGCTTGTGAACAAACACACCAAACATGCAAGAGTTCCTTCTTTTTCCAAAGAGTGCTCATAGTGACCCTTATGTTCACTTAGCAGGACGAGTGTTTAGCAATTTCACTTGTAGCAGAAAGAAGTCACTCAAAATAGACAAGGGGAAGAACCAACCTCACCAAAGCATCCATATAAAAGGAGTCGAGGTACACATGGACATCCAATACGAGATGAAGGCTCTTACAGATGGACACCCCTCTTAGATAGATTCTTTGGATCATTGGAACTAAACTAGCAAACAGAAAGCAAAGAAAAGATCATGCCCCTAGTCTTCGCATTTCTTAGTCAAGGAAGACATCTTAGATTCGCTCGAGGAGAAATGATAAAGCAAACAAACAAGCAAGCAAAGAAAAAGCTCAGCATGCTTCAGAGGAACACAAAATCGGTTTTCAGTTTCAGTTTCAGTTTGTGTTCAAGCGGATTGAAGTCGAATCAAAAGAAAACAACATTCAAAGCCTCGATAGGATAACGATAGCAGGCAGACACAGTGAGGACCACTGGTGACCATCGCAAGAGACAGAGTCTCAAGAAGATATCAGAGGATGAACCAAGTATCAGCAGGTGAACGCAGTGAGAACCATCGGTGACCAATACAAGGAAGATTCTTGAAAGAGAGAATAAAATGCGAGTGAAACATCAGCAGGCAAATGTAGTGAGGACCACTGGTGACTAATGTAAGGAGGAGATCCCAAAAGAGAGAGGTTCAAACGAGAGCTAAGTATCAGCAGGTAGGCACAGTGAGAACCACTGGCGATTGATACACAAGAGATCCTCAAGGAGAGAAATCTCAAAAGTAGTTAGGCATCATTAGGTAGATGCAGCGAGAATCGCTGGTGACTGATGCACAAATAAAACTTTTGAAAGTGATAGGAAAATTCCTCCTAGACCAGGAAGGTGCCCCCAAGTGTGAACTAGTTCCAATCCATGAAGATTCGAGGAAAATCTCGAAGACCACTGAAAGCAAGTGCATGAGCTAGCAAACTGAAGCAGGAAACAAACTAAAGCAGGAAAGCAAAGAGACTAAAGCGGGAAACTAAGACCCAAGCGATGTTGAGATGAGATGTAGCTTCAGGAAATAAGAGGTGCATGTTTACCATGTTTTTACCATCTTGGCAAAGATTCTATTTTTTCTACCATGACATCTGTTTACCAGGTTTTCATCAATGGCACATTTTTCTTCTTTTTCAATTTTAGTTTTTTTTGTACTTTTCTCTTTTTTTTATTTTTTTTTATTTTTTAATATTTCACTTTTTTTGTATTTTTTATCTTTTCACTTTTTTTATATTTTTTCAATTTTCTATTTTTTTTATTATTATCAAGGTGCCTGTTTAAGGTTTTCACCAAGATAATAGATACATCAAAGCGCCTGTTTACCAGGTTTTCACTAAGATGATCATTTTTTAGGACATTTTGCAATTTTTAGGATTTTTGCAATATATCATTTTTTTGGGATTTTTTTCAGGACCAATAAGTATATACATGAGCATGTTGAGAATGTCTCAACTATAGAACTTCTTTAGATGAAGAGCGTTGATAGGCTCTTTGAGTTGCTCTCCTTCAGCGGTGATCTCTGGAAACATGGTCACTTGTAGTAGCGATCAGCTGAGAAGTTGTAGAATCAAAACCAGTAGCATCCAACTGTCAAGAGATCCATAGTCAAGGAAAGATCACTTAAGTGAGACCCACAAATATCCTCGTGGACACATCTTAACTCTTTGTCAGATTTCCCACACTCTAAATGCTTAGGAAAAGTACGTTCTAGATTTCTCTTAGTCATGTCATTAGAAATGAGAAGATGTTGATATGCACTTTGGGACAAGGCAAGATGGAGTGAAAAGGGTAAAGTATGAGAGGCAAGGGGTGATGGAATGGAGGGAAGCATGAGAATTTTGTAAGCTTGTATGGTAACTTTGATTTTCCTTTTGGAATCCACATAGATTTTGATTTATTTATTTTTTTCTTCTTTATGTTGAGGTGCTTTTGATGACAATGCCTGTAAGATGGATTTCTAGATCCATTTTTTTATCTTATTTTCTGGCTTTTGATTGTCTTCTTCTTTTTGAGGACCTTTGTGGTCTTTTGAACACCTCTATTGCTTTTCTTTCTTTGTAGTCACATTTTGATTAGATGGGACATGGTGACCTTGAGATATAAGTGGATTCTCATTCTTTTTATTTTTATGTTGCACATCCAAGTTACTTCCAAAATACTCAGGAATGGTGGATGAAAGAGGCTTATATGACTGGTTTAGGTGGAGAGGTGGAAATGGAAGTGGGTGAGCCACTTATCCTGGAGGGAAAGGGGGAAGAGAAGTCAATGGGATGGGCTCAAGTGCAAAGATATCAGCATCATCCTCACCATTCATGAGTGAATCAGATAGATCAAGAAAGTAATCTTCCATAGAACATTGTCGATTGTGAGTTATCCTAGAAGAGTCAGATAAGTTTGGAGGAATATTATGTGAGCCTAACCAAGATGGTCTATTCCAAGAGTTAACTCCCCTTTCAGGTGGTAAGAGTGCATGAATAGGAACCATTTCAATTCTAGATCTACCAATATTCCATGAAACTATAACAGAATGGGGTCTTACATATCCATGATTTGCTAGAGCAGTAGAAGTATAACTCAGAGTAGATGGCCTAGAAGCCATAGGAACAATCTCCATAGAAGGGTGAAAAGGATCATCATCAGAAACATATTTGTGTGTAGTAGTAGTAGGATTCTGTTCAGTAAAGTGGATAAAATCCTCCTGGTGAGGACCAAGATCATGTTCTTGAGGCACTTGAGAAGGTAGATAGGACTCTCCTTGGTAGCCAAGATCAAGATGTTGAATATTCAAGGATCTTTCATGTGTCATAGATGGGATCTTTGCTTCTTCATTATCTGAATCCTTGTGTGAGTGATAGTTGCAGCGAGATTGGTCAAGCTCATGGCCTTGATAGCCAATACCAAATATGTCTTCAGAGAGTTCTTCACAGGAATGTGGAGATGGAGGAAGAGCTTTTAGTGACAAGATGCACTCCATCTGATATTCCCCCATGCCAATATCTTTGATCTATAGGGTCTTTTCTATCTCTTTGAGTTTAGCATTACAAAATTTTGTAAATTCCTCGTTGGTCAGAGCAAGGCTATCACCAGATTCTAGGAGCATATTGCAAGTGAGCAGGGGAGCATTATGGCTCAAGGAATGATCATCTTCTTCAGAGAAGGAAAAGTGATGAGGTGAGGTCGAATGACCCACCATAGATTGGAACTGATCGAGATCGAGATCTTTGGGGACATTTTCCTTAATGAGGACTTTATCCATAGATAGTTTTGGTCTAGATGTCAAAGGCTTAGGACCTTTGAGAAAAATCTTCTCACAGGATCGAGTGATAGCATTCGCACAAGCTAGAGATGGTGTGGGGTTACAAGAGGGAGGTGCAGGGCCTCGCAAGACAAATGGAGTTTTGGGTTTAGGAGCATCCTCACTCCCTAGAGAAATGATCATGTCACAGTATTCAACATCAATAGGTTCAATCTCATTGGTGACAATGTCACTAGTATCGTACATATAGTTGAC
The DNA here is from genome assembly GCA_027943335.1 of Chamaecyparis obtusa. Lineage (NCBI taxonomy): Eukaryota > Viridiplantae > Streptophyta > Pinopsida > Cupressales > Cupressaceae > Chamaecyparis > Chamaecyparis obtusa. The sequence goes on along the minus strand of BSBK01007977.1, from coordinate 323,382 downwards.
CACATCATTGGATAATTCACTTTTCCCTTGAGGAGGAAAGGAGTCTTTAAACTCTCGATGATCTAAATTCCTATTATGGTTTTGCACCAAAGTCCTATAAACCACATTGAGAGGTTCTCCCAAGGAAGTGGAGTCACACTCAGGTTGAGAGAGCCAAGGTTTGTTTCTAGAGAATCTTGAAGGTGGTTGAGTTTTCATCATAGCCTTCTTAGTGGTCTTGACCACTCGTATACTAGAGCTGAGGTTAAAGATAGACTTTGAGGGTTTTGGCATCATATTTTCAACAATCTTGTCATTCATAACATCTATGTTTCTATTGACAATCTTATCCTTATCTTTGTTCAAGGGAGAAGTTTGTTGCTTTTTGTCTTTGTTCAAAGTCAATCCTCCCTTCTTGACCATAAATTCTTCTATCCTCACAACTTGCCTAATCATATTGTCAAAAGTGAGGGGACCTTGTAATCGTACTTGGTATCCAAATTTTGGGACAAGATTTTCCAAGAAGATATCGAGCTTTTCAGACTCGGGTAATTCATGTGGATACTTCATGCATAGTTGTCTCCATCTCTAGAGAAATGTTAGGAGAGGCTCCCCTTATCACTATTTCAAATTGCAAAGGTCCCAGATGTTGATCGGATGTTGAATATTGTGGGATTGATCATAATGCTTGTCATTTTCAGACTGAACATGACCTTGGTCATTCTGAGATTGCTCGTGGATTTTGTTGAATTTGCCTCCCTCTGGGAAGTGGAATGGATCTCCCATCTTGTTGGTAGTATTCTAAGAGATCATGAAAGTAAGATCAAAAGAGTTGATAGGTTCGATTCTAGAAAGTGACATCGATTCTAGAAAGTGACACTTCAGAGCCTTGTTGGTGTTGAAACAACGGGTTATAATATTCTTGAAATAATAAGTCAAACTGTATTTGAAACAATGGATTGTAATACTCTTGGAAAGAGGAGGAATGTGAGGATCTCTCTCAAAGTTTAGATTTCATAACAGATTCAGGATGACCTATTTCTTGATTAGGAGATTCACTTCTATCTTGACCAGTATTCTGAATGGGATAAGTTTTTCCACTTCTAGTCATGATAGTCATAGATGAAGATGAAATGAGAGAGGACTCAAGATAAAGCTAGACTCGGTCTCTAAGAACAATGCAAAGGAGATAAAGGCTACAATAGCCAAGATGCGAGGTGGACCTGGTATGAATCATCAAAAGAGGTGGCTAGAACAACTGAGATAAGACTATCACAACATGAGATACAAAAGGCATAAAGAGATAAGATAAACCAATGAGAGATGACATGAGTCAAAGAAAAGATCGATTGATTCCTAGCTCAAGACAACTAGTTTCTGACATTGAATGATAAGAAAGTAGAAAAATAGACCTCAGACAAAAAGCAGATCAGATAAATAGTCAAATAGTCAATGTTAAATAGGTCTCTATTTTTGCAAACTGGGCTACAGTCTCGTGCGAGAGAGTACCAGGCCACGCGAGGGAACACCAATCTTCACGTGAGAAAGTGCTCTGAAGTGTGAAATCTCACAAAGGAAAAGTGCAAAACCTAATAATCTAACACAGTTTTTGAGGTTAAAGTTGAATTTTGAGGTATAGCTTGAATTGATGTCTGATAGAAAATCTAATTTCCTGACAGGTTTGAAGAGCAGTTTAATCAACAATCTCATTTTAGGATTTCAAGCATTCGTTTAAAGACACAAAGGTTCAAATCAAGTAGTTTTGATACAAGAAGTAGTCGTTAATAGACCTATCAAGGACAAAGCAACTTGATAGCATCAGGGGAGTCTTTGTTTGATAATGATTAGACAATGTTTAAGACTCGATAACAAACACATAGCTTAGTCCTACAAAAAAAATGGTGAGAAGCCAAAACCTTTGCCCCATTGCTTATGCACATATGTGCACCTCACATAGCTGTGTCACCCCCTAGAGGGTGCCCATGTTTTTGGTGTTTCCAAGGACTCAGCAGTGTATGTTCAAAGGTTACCCTTGTAGCAGGGGCCAGTGTCGCAACTACCTCCAAACATCCAGGTGTATGCCTATGATGGGAATCTATGGGAGAGATTCTTCCCCCTCCCCGCGCAAAGATTATGACTCCTTTCGGAGGTGAACCGAGTAGGCCAATAGCTAAGGAAAGTTTTTAATAGGCTTTTGTTCATGCTAACCTTTGGTGCCCCTGATACAAGGTTGAGGCCTCGTAGCCACACCAACACCTGAAAGTCATAGACCCTCTCAAGCAGGGCTAGGAGCAATGTCACTCAGTACAACAAATGGAGCCTTCTCAAGATGATAGTCAAAGTCTTGAGAAGGAAGCTAACATGGTTTTGGAGTCTTTAGACTCAACAAAATGTTCTTTATTAGAGTGAGGTGGAATCACCAGCAATAGGTGCATACTCACTTGGGTCATTCCCGGAGGTTCAATATCAGCAGGCCCTCTAAAGGTGACATTGGACTTGGTTCAGATTTGGGGGTCAAATTTTTTGGTTCTCCCAAAGGGAGAAGGGCATACTTCTCTATCCCATTTCCTCACCCAAACACATCAAGAAGACTCAGCACCGAGTTAGTTTCACTCCACCACAACTACAAGCTTTTGGGTTTCTATTTCTCTCACAGAGAGAAGAGCATAATCCCCTGGCTAATAGAAGCGTAAAGATTCACTACCTTTCTCCGCTTCCCCAAGAATTTGTCATACTAGTAAGATCATTAGGATTTCGGGTTCATTCATGGTCATCACCTCCATGTAATGAAGATCCAAAGTCTCTACTCACTATCAAAATCCTCAAGAAATTTTAACAGAGCCCTATTTAGACTATGTGAATAAAAGTAGGAAACAAACACAACATTTTTAGCAAGTCTTTGACTATCAGCCTGCAATCAAACCATTAGCATGTTTTAGTTCTTGGTCAAACGTTCTACAGAAAACTATTATGCTGTGAAAATGACAGAAAATACTAAGCAACAGCAAATAGAAAACTGTTAGAAATCCGAAACAAAAAGACAGAAAGTAGGAAAATTTAGGTCACTATCCTAGAATGTCACACGAGAAAGTACTCCATGGCGTGTGAGGAAACACAGGCTTTCACACAAGGCTGCACACTCTCGCATGAGGAAGTGCTATAGGGAGCAAAATCTCACGCGGGATGCTCTGAATTCTCATGCGAAGATCCATACATAGGCAATATGGATGTACAGCAGAGCATGAATTTTTATCAGAAAAAGATGAGAATGAGGCCAAAAATCAGATTTTTTGCCCCACGGTGGGTGCCAAAATGTGTGTTTCTGAATGTGGACCTCTAAATCAAGCACAAACGCAACATAGTCATTGCTTAATCATGAGATGGCAAGTATGAACATGAATTGTCCATCTCACAACATCAATTAAATCAACCTGTTGCCTCCTATGTGGACGGGGTGTTTAATTACTCTAAGAACAAGAGCCAACAACCGTAGACCAATCCCACAACGGAGGATTTTCAAAGCTATAATGATATGCAAAACTGAAATTAAACTAATATGAGTGCAATTAATCTAGAAATGCTTTGAAAGAGATATGAAATGTAGATTTTTATTTTTAGAGAACTTGAAATAAAGGTGATATTATACTAAGAACAAATAAGAAAATTAATCTAATATGAGATGCAAGATTAAACTAATAATGAAATATTAAGCTAATTAATGCAATAAAAGCTTTGGAAACAATGAATTAAATGAGACTAAAATTGCTTATAGTGTAGATGCTCTCAAAAAAATTGCCTCCTCAATGAAGAAAATGAGGTCCATTAAATAGAAAAGCCAGAAGAGGAATGAAGAGTTTCTTGATTTGAAACTCCTGACCCTTCATTTCCATTTGAGACAAAAATGCAAGAATTACTTAATAAAAAGAATGGAAAATGCCACACAGGTGGGCTTTCGAATATCTTGAATTATTAATTCAAAAAGGTGTGTCCATTCGAATATTAAGCAATTATTAATTCCTTTTTATGGGTAATTAGCCAAATGGGGTGGATTTAATTTAATTCTAAGCACTTAAGACTTTAGGATTAAATTAAATTATCATAGGGGTAATTTAGCTAATTAAAGTCAAGGACTTTAGGAATTAATTTTGATATTTGATTAATGCAATTTATGGTCTTTGCAATTGACATCAAGTCAAATTAAGTTAGGTAGGAGAGAGAAAATTACCTAGGGAACTAGGACTTTGAAGATGTAAAATTGATGAAAATGCATCAAAATTAATTGAATTTAATAGGTGCCAATTTTAGGGTATTACACCCTAAACTGATTCATTGTGCCAAACAAAGTGGAAAACTTGTTCCTTATATCCCTGGGTGTGGTCAAACCATCTAGGTGGAACAACAACCCATCTAAAATGTTCATTGCAATGAGGCCCATTGCCTCATCCATCTTGTTTCTCTGCATAAGAGCCTCATAAGGCCTCTGTAGAATTGGCTGAGTCTCATCGAGGCATGACCATAGCCCCTTTTCCATAAGAAATTTGGTCATTTGTCATTTCCAGGTGTGGTAGTTGTGTGGTGTCAGTTGGGCCATAGAGGGGTCTGACATTGAGAGAAGAAGTAGACAAAAGTAGAAGGGTCTTTTCTGAAGTAAATAATAGAAAGAAATAACACCCCCCATAATGTATAAATCTAACCCCCGTACAACAAGTAATCAATTATTGAAAGCACAAAAAATGAGAAGAAAACTTGGATGCCAGATGCAGAGAGGGAGGAAACTGAAGCCTCTACTTCAACACCAAAAATGAGAGCTCAAATGGATGAATCAGCAAATGAAACTAGCATCATCACATTTGGCTCAGAAAGACCTTTTCGATGACATTTCATTTTCAAAAAATAGACATCATAGACACAAGTTACGATGAAAAACCAACTGTACCTCTAAAAACAAGCTCTCTAGAAAAAACCAGTCATGGCAAAAACTTTGACGGCCGTATGATCGTCAAATGACTGCCGGCTGGAAAAAAATCCGGTCGCTGGAAAAAAAATTCGGTCTCCAAAAAATTTTGAAACTGCCGAAAATTTTCAAAAATATATGCCGGCAAAATTTTTCCAGCAAGTGACATCATGATGACATCACCTGCGGCTGCCAGGTGGTGACGGATGAGCAGAGGCGGTTGTCAGGCGGTGAGTTACCGACGGAGGTGGCACGGAGGCCAACCGGTGGCGTGGGAGTGGCGTTGGGGTGGTGCAATGGTAGCATGCTCTGAAAAGGGGTCCTGTGGCATTTTTTGATGATTTTTTTAATTTTTTTTCTCGATTTGCATGTCGTACGACCTAGGAGGGATAAAATTTTTCCCAAAGGTCACAGTGGCTAAAAAATATAAATTTTATATGATTTTTTACTCTCCCGGGCCTTCTAAGCACAATGGTGGCATCCGTTTTTGCTCAAAATGCTCCAAAAAAAATTTCTTTTTTTGCAAGCAAAAAAGAAATAAAAAATAACATCCTGTGGAGAATACCAAATCTGAAAAAACTTGAAACCCTTAACCTCAAAAATTGCTTCAAAAACACCAGAATAGGCAGCAACAAGGAAGCTCTGATACCATGTAGAAGTTGAGAAATCCAACTTCATAGTTCACCAAGAACACCTACATGCAAATGTGCTATTGCTAGAAGGAAACAGAAGACACAAAAAGCAAAGCTTGGAAAATCTCAGCGGTGTGAGAGAAATTGTAGTCCAATCTAAAAAAGAAAAAAGAATTACAAGGTTCAACCTATAAAGGTGAACAAAACCCTAAAACTAGAAAAGCTAGGTTGCACATTATAATTAATAAAGATATTAATTATAATGTACCTAAAAGATAGCTTAAGTAAAAAAGAGTAAACTAGCTAATTACTCTTAACATAATTCTACGTCATGGAACCCTTGAGTCTTGTAATATGTGTTGGATGTTATATCAATGTGATTAAATGGTAATTGCTTCCACACTATTGTTTATCTTGTATGTTAACTTTTATTAAAAAAATTATTCACCAAACTTAGTAGAATGTTTTAGGTTAACTTCTCTTGGGTTCCCTGGTAGGGCGTTACATCTAGTATCAAAGCAAAGTTTCTACACTGGGAACTCTGGGTATGTACGCCTATTAGGATTTGTGTAGTTTAAACTTGAAACTAAACATAGACATATAATATTTTATTTTCAAACCATTGCTTTACGACATGTTTCTTTTTGTGTTGATTTGAGCTTTGTTGAGAGTTTTTGTTGGATCTTTGATGTTGCAGGAATTATGGCTGTGACTAGATCTACTAGAGGTCATGGGAGGGGTTGTGCTGGTAACTATGGAAGGGGTAGATAGCCTAGCCCTTCTACAAGTGTCAGTCAGGAGAGTCACCACCAGCAATCTAGGGGTGAGCAGAGAGAGGATCATCAGCATGGTCCTGATATGAGATAGCTCTTATAGGTGATTCTTAATCATCTTGGTCCTGAGAAGGTCAAAGTAGAGCAGGCTAGAGAGAGGTCTAGGAGTCCTCCTAGGAGGAACTTCACAGTTGATCCTACAGTGGTGACAGCTAACCACATGAGGGATCTGATGAGAGGGTGACCCATTCCCTTTGATGGGAAAGGCACTGGTTTAGAGGCAGAGACTTGGTTGATACCTTTAGAGAGGAGTTTCACCATGCATCCCTTTAGTAGTAATACTAAAGCTAGGTATGCAGTTATGCAGCTTACAGATTTTACAGCTATATGGTGGAAGATAGAGGAACAGAAGTTAGGGTTTTGGATAGATACTGTCACTTGGGAGTTGTTTTTGGAGCACTTTCGAGAGCACTTCCTATCAGATCAAATGGAGGTGATAAAGAGCAGATGAGTTCCACAATCTGAGACAATTGACCTTGTCAGTGGGAGAGTATGAGCGCCAATTTTTTGAACTCAAATAGTATGTTGGCTTCGGACAGGATACAGCTCTCCTAGTTCAGCACTTTGTGAGGGGACTTAATGCACGTATTATTGGGGAGGTCTTACTCTTCGAGCCTGACACCCTTTGAGAAGCAGTCATTAAGGCTAGCCTTATAGAGGTGAATCTAGCATTGGGTTATGGTAGTCAAAGAGGTGTTCAACCTAGTGGTTCCAAGGGGAATTGGTCTCAGAGGAATGGGAATCTTTAGAATCCTTCTACCTTTTCGAAAGGTTATTAGAATCAACAGGATAAGAAATTCTTCAATAGTAATGGTGGTGGTTCTTGATCAGAGAACTATCACAATTGGCAGCATAGTGTGCGCAATCAGGAGGATCCACTAGTTTAGAGTTCTCATCAGGATCTTGGTGGACATAGTTTTTAGTAGGCTAGTACTCCTGCAGCAAGGAGAGTGTTCAAGGGAGATTGTTTCACATGTGGCCAACCCAGTCATAAATCACACAATTGTCCCTAGTTTTCAGTTTAACATTCAGGACAGAGGCCATTAGTTTCTGAGCCTACAATTGGTGATGCAGGTAGATCTCATAGGGCCTTTGCGGTAGGGAATGATCCTCAGTGTTCAAACCCTAAGGTAGAAAAGGGTCCGATGGGACCTACTCAGAGTTCTTTGTTTTAGTTTTCTTTTCAGTGTAGTGAAGTTTATGGGACTTATATCCCTACTTGTTCCAGGCTTCCAGGAGTAAGCCTAATTCTAGGGGGGTGGATGTAGGACCCCACCCATAATTCACTTTTAGGTTTCTTTCTATTTCAGTTGTTTGACCAAATTCTTTTAGGTCACTTTTGATGTGATCAGTTATTGTTTCAATAAATGATGATTATGGATTATAGTTCATTATATGTGTATCATGTGATTGCATAGATTAGACATTGATATCATTTGATGTTATGTTTATGCTTTATATTGATTTATGGTACTAATCCCATACTGGCATGTGTATAGTTATCATGTGTTTGCATCTGTTTGATGTGTTTGTTTGGTAGAGGATGGAGGCATAGTTACTTGCATAGTCAAGATCCACACGACCGACCATACCCTATCATTGTCTGCTATTTATTATTGTATGTACATGCTTCATTTTGTGGTGACAAGTTTGTAGGTATAGGGCATCATCTTCCCTGAATTGGCAGGAGTGAGCGTGCCCACAAACATTCATCTCAATGGTAAAGAGGGGAGATAATACACAGACCAAAAACCCTAACCTAAGCCTAATTTGTCCTAGGATTGGACAAGTGTCAGTTTGACTACCCATCTGGTTGGCATGAATTCGTGGATCCCTTCTCCTGTGTTTGTTTGGTTTTATGTCGTTTGATTTCTATTGATTTATGGTTATGTGAGTTATTTTATGTGGTTATTGATGATAGGATCATAGTTGAATTTAGTGATTAATTATGCTTCTATGTTTAATAGAGAAAATTAATCTAAAGTCAATTATTTGATTAATTGGGATTAATTGATTATTTAAATTGAAATTAGATTTAATTGTGCTTGAGTGTATTATTAAATAATTAAATATTTAATTGCATGTTTTAGAATGCTTTAGATATTTAATTTATTTAATATGTGTTTTAATTATTAACATGTGCCTAATTGTAAATGATTTGATTTATGCTTGCATTTTTTATTAAATAATTAAATAATTGAATTGCATGAATTTGGGAATGGAATTCCTCTTAGGGAAATTATTACATTCATTTTGGGAGAGACAGGTTTTTTGGAGAAGATTTTTGGGGAGAGCTTGTGTGCTTGGAATTTTGGAAGATTTGTGGATTGTTGTGGTTGCTTGTTGTTTTGGGCTTGATTATGCATTTGGATCTGGTTCCTGCTTTCATCATAGTTCTTAGATCTGTAGATAGGTTTGGATTTGGAAGAAATCTCACTCTCAGATCTACAACAGGGGTTTCATTACAGTTTCCAGCATTGGATCTAAGGTAGGATTATGGAATTCTTGTTGTGTGCCTTATGTTATTTTATTTGGTAAAATTTTGATTTTGGATAGATCTAGAATAGTCTCATTAAGTCTGTATGAATTCTTTGATTCTGGGTGTTAGGGAACCTTAGATCTATTTTTTTATATTTTTATGAAGATTTGGCATTGTACCATTATGCTGGTAAAATTTTATTAGTAGTCTGTTTATGGTTTGCTTATAAAATGGAAAATCAATCTAGGACTATAGTTTAACTATATTGGCAAAGGAAAAATTAATCCCCTTTAGAAAGAAAAACAATTTGTTTGAAAAACCCAATTTGGGTAGAAAATCCAATTCTGGTAAAATAATTATATTATGTGTAAAAAAAAATATAGTCAAAATGCACCAGTCAAAAGTTGAATTTGGGGCATGGTTATAGTGTATAAATTTGTTAAAATATATGTCCTTTTCAAAAGGAATATATTCTGTGTCATTGGAATCCCAATTAAAGATTGTTGAAAAGGAAATTTATAATATGTTAAAACATACTTATTCTATTCTGTGTTTATTTTATAAATTCTGAATTAATTTATATATATATATATATATATATATATATATATATATATATATATATATATGCATGAAGGAAAAAAGTATGCTTTGATAAATATTTATTGAAAAAATATATATATATGAAAAATATATAAATAACATAGGAAATGGCATGTATTATTTTGTTTTAAAAAAAAAATTGAAAAGGTGAAAGAAGGGAGGCGAGACCCACTTCCCCTCTCCTCCCCTCCCCTTACATGCTACCAAAGGCAGCATAGCCTGTCACACGACAAACTAGGTTGTCGCATGACAATCTAGGACTGCCAACAGCAAGCTAGCCTACCGTGAATGGCCAGGTGGTGGGTGGCCGCGGGCCCCCCCCACGTATATATTGATTTGTATTTTTTTTTATAAAAGTTTTTTTTTAATATAAATTTTTCTTAATTATTTTAAATTTTGGTTATTAATTTATAATTTAATTTTAATTAGTTTATTTTATGGTTGGTTTTAATATGTATAATTTATATTATGTTTAAATTATATTATATTTAATATATAAATTATTTAATTTATATTAGTATATAAGTTATTTAATTTATGTTACATTTATTTTATAATTTATTTAATGGTAGTTTATTTAGATTGTTTAGTTTCTAATTTCATTATTTCTTGGATAAGATAATTTGTGGTTTTATCTAACTAAGTAAATGCTATTGGTTTAGATTAAATTCATAGTATTAATCAAGATTAGTCTGATTTTCTTAAATCATTGATTTAGTTGTTCTATTCATGCATGCTATGGGAAGTATGTATATACTTCATTTACAATAGGTGGTCTAGGTGTTCTTACTTCAGTTAGCTATTTTTGTGTTTGAATATTGAAAATGGATGTGTAACTACTAAAATTGGGTTTTTTTGCCTTGTTGGTTCCATGGAACAACTTTAGTGAATATTATATATTTAGGACATTATTGTAATGATTTTGTTCAGTTTCTCCTAGTAGGCTTTCTTGTTCTCATGCTTAGATTCAATTATGCTTGAGGTGGAACTTAAATGCTTATAGATCATTTTTCAGTATTCAATAATGTGAGTGTTGTGTCCTTCGTGCCTGATGTGTCTTCTGGTTTAATTGTTTTGGGTTATCGGGTACTAGAAAACCTAGGGGGAAATAGAGGCTGGGGTATGTGTCAAATGATTCTATTTTCATCTATGCTTTGTGTTGTGTATTATGATTATCATCCCTGACTTGACCATATGGGCTCATGAAGTTTTGGTGTTTTGTTTATGGTATCTTTGTAATCATTTCTGGTTTCTTTTGTGTGAATTTGGATTTGGGATTACCTAGTTGCATACCTGATTAGATCTAGGAGAGATCTGTGAGCCTAGGGTAGTTTACCTAGACATGTAGTAGGAGGTGGCTTGCAATAAGCGTCGGGGCCCACAAGTGGCTGCTAGGATCACTTATTGTAAGTATCAGTAATCAAGTGATAACCTAATTTAATTAAGGGGTATTTAAATGAACCTAAAAAGACAAAATTCCTCACCCATGCTTGAGTGCTAGTATAGGTGAAGATGGTGTTAAGAAGATTACTAGCCCCCTTTTAAGGAATGAGTTGGCATAGTTGATGACTTCGTCAATACAAGAGGTCATTGATGTCGTGTATGGTCACTTGGGTGTCGGGATCCATAGAGATTACCAAGACAAAACTCAAGGGTTAGACGTACATGATGACACCTTCCTATGCATAGTCTGGTTATTCTACATGTGTCAGTTGCCTCTGGATTAGTGAGTTGTACCTATTACTTTAGTATGCTTCCCTTGAGTTAGGATGCTTTCAGGATCCTTCTGCTTAGAGTATATCCTTTTTTTGTATTAGTATCCATTTGGGGTTTGTGGTTATCTCCTCAGCATGGTGGGGTAGGCCTTTGTGGTCCTACACAGATGGGTGGTAGTGATTCTTTACCATTTGAGATTTGACATCCTGGTGCTAGTGCTTGATGGTGATTTTGCAGATGGATTCCTTATGATACTTCTTCATTAATGTATCTTATCATATCTTTATTATTTGTAATCCTGTATTGATGTATTGCATGTGATACCCAATCTAGACATTGTATTACTGTAGTTAGTTTTATTACTATATACCCTGCGACATGTGTAGTGGATGTCAGTTTATGTATATGTCATGGATGTCCATGAGATTTGTATTTATTGTTATCTCATGTATTGTAATTTATGTGTTATGGAATCTTTTATTGATGTTAGATCTAGTTGTGTTTTGTTCTTAAGTAATTCTACGTCATGGAACCCTTGAGTCTTGTAATCTGTGTTGGATGTTATATCAATGTGAGTAAATGGTAATTGCTTCTGCACTATTGTTTATCTTGTATGTTAACTTTTTTTAAAAAAATTATTCATCAAACTTAGTAGAATGTCTTAGGTCAACTTCTCTTGGGTTCCCTAGCAAGGCATTACAGATACCCTGGTTCACAGAGTAATTTGAAAAACTAATTGAAAAGTAAGAAACTATATAACCTCAAAGCATAAACACTTATCTGTCATTCACATTTGAAAATTTGGACATTAGGTTCAAATCTGTAAATCGGGAAAGTTTTCCAGTTTTTTGTCATGATGTGATGATGTTTTTTGTTTACAAATTGAATCAATATAAATATATCTCCCAATGGTTCTCTATGAAAGGACATGCCCTTTCACAGGACCTAATCCTGGCAACTAACTCTATAAAATATAAAATAAACCATAATAATGGTTCTTAGGGAAATATTTCCCATACAATTAATTTGCTTTATGATACTTTAGGTGTTTCATGCATAATAATCTGACATTTAGTTTCTTGCACAAAAACACCTAACATTAGATAGTCTTAAAACCTAAAATAAAAATCATTACATTCATAATATATTAGGTTTCATAAAAACCATTATTATTTATTTATTAATTAATAATTAATCAAAAATAAATTCACGCCACACTTTATACATGCATTTGATAAATAAAGTGAAAAATAAAAATTAAATATTAATTATATGTTATCCACATTAATTATCAAAAACATAAGCAATCACATTAATTATTAAATCATAAGGAATTCATTAATGAGATATTATTCAAAAAATAAAAATAAAATGACATTTTGTTTATAATGTTGCTTTTATTTTCAAGATAAGTCATAATGCACTTATATTTATTTTAAGATATATCTACAACTATAATGCAATTTAACATAGAAATATTAAAAACATTAGGGTAAAGGATTTTACAATTCACCCTCAAAAGAGAGCATTTTACCCTAAATTCACGATATCACTTAAATAATTTTGACATAGGGTAAGTGCAAATTCAACAAGTGCCACGTAGTTGCGAAGTACTTGCCTTAATAATAATAATAATAATAATAATAAAATTCTTCCAAATTGTATTATGGCTATTCCATACAAATATAATTAGATTGATTAATTGATTAGGAGTTTGATATTAAGTTAATAATGATAAGTTAAAGATAAACAATAATCCATTGTTGTAGTTACTAAGTACAAGTATAATTGGTATTAATCACAATGTAATTAATATTATAGCTATTTGATATAATAGGTGAAGTCTTATATTAATTTAGAATTATAAATATTTTACTCTTTTATTTTACAAATTTAAGATATTTAATTATCATAGTTTAAATCAAATTAATAAAAACAAAAGAAAATTAATCCTTATAAATGTAAGTGAATATATCTATGTTAATGAAGTACATAAATTATCTTTAATTTTTAAAATTATTTCAAGTAATATCTTTTATATTATTTTCTAATTTTAAAATTTTATATATTATCAATATTGAAAAAATATATAATTAAAAATATCAATAAAATTATTTTTCTTAAATATAATTATTAATTTTTGAAATAAAATAATTTATACATAAATAATCAATATAATATATTATAAGATATTTAAAAAATATAATTATAAATCAAAATTTAAATACTTCACATAAATTATTAATCTAATATAATATAATTTCCTATTTTAAAAAAATAATTATTAAAATCAAAATAAATTATATCATTTAATTAACAAGGAACAATTTTAATAATATTTTATATAGTTCATTTAACTTATATAATGAAAAACTTAAGTTTATTAATATTTAGATTATAATTATAATTTATGTTATTTAATCTTGTTAGGATAAACTATCCTATACCCAGAACCTAGTCTCCAGACATCCACCAGAAAAGAGAGTTGTTGTCAATACTATAATTGTATTGATTGAGATGTGTTCAAACATACAAAGGGCTCTGTTTAAATAGGCAAGAGCATGAGACAAAACTCATAAGATTGAGACAAGTGTCTCAATCTAGAGGACTACAATATCCTCTAAGATAAGACATCTTATTTTATCTTCTAGGATAAGATATCTATCCACTCATTTATGAGTGGACCTAAGTAAACTTAGATAAAGAGTAAATAGGTTAAACAATTTACTCCAACACCCCCCCTTAAGTGCAACTTAGGGAGTACAACAATGTAGAAGAGGGCTATATGGGTCCCGACAACTAGGCCATGTTAGGTAACCATGTACAACTACAAAGAAATCTCTCATAACTAGAGAAAAGGAGAAAACCCAGTGGGATAAAACTCCTCTCCAAAAGAGAGAAGAAACAAATGCTAAAAAGCAATGAAAAAAGGAAGGAAGGAGGACTCCTCAAGACCCCCCAAGGACTACTTCATGCACCCCTAACATTGGTCGCAACTGAAGATAGTGAGGAGATGCTAAAGGTTTGGTGAATATATCTGCAACCTGTTGCTCCATAGGAAAATATTCCAAAGATAAAACACCCTCTTGAATGAGTTGTCAAATGAAGTGCATGTGGATTTCAATGTGTTTGGTGCGTTGATGTTCCATAGGGTTGTGAGAAATATGTATGGCACTCTGATTGTCACACCAAAGAGTAGTGGGATGAGTAACTGGGAAGCCAAACTCTATCATCAATTGTCGAAGCCAAAGAATTTGTTGACTAGCTAAGATAGCTCCTCGATATTCAGCTTCATTTGAGGATAATGCAATAGTAGTTTTCTTTTTACAAGACCAAGCAATTGGACCAAAACCAAGGTAGAAAACAAAACCAGAGGTAGACTTTATGTCATCAACATCACCAGCCAAATCTGAGTCAGTAAAGCCCATAATCTCAGTAGCACCTGATGTGTAGTGAATTCCAAACTATATAGAGTGCCCTGAATGTACTGCAGAATACACTTAGCTTCCTGAAAATGGCTCTCATGAGGATCTTGAGAGAACCAAGAGACAAGACTAACTGCAAAGGAAATATCAAGATGACTATGGGTCAAGTATAAAAGGCTGCCAACTAATTGCCTATACAAGGTAGCATCCATTGATGGAGTAGTGCAGTTTGTAGACAACACAACACCTGATTGAAAAGGAGTAGGGGCTGGCTTACAATCAGCCATACCAAATTTTTGTAGTAAATCAAGAGCATATTTCTGCTAGAAGATTGAAATACCTGCAGAAGATTGATGAATTTGAAGACCAAGGAAATAATGTAGCAACCCAAGGTCAGTCATATCAAATTGCTTCATCAAAGCTCTTTGATTTTTCTCAATCATGGCATGAGAACTCCCTGTGAGTATCAAATCATCCACATAAAAAACAAGGATGAGAAGATTTTTCCCATGCCGTTGAATGTAAACTGTAGGATCAGAGTGACATCTAGTGAATCCAGAAGCAAGCAAAAAACTATCCATCTTCTCATACCAAGTTCTAGGAGCTTGCTTGAGACTATATAATGAATGTCGAAGCCTGCATACAAGTGAAGAATTACGTGCAAATCCTAGTGGTTGTTCCATATAGATCTCCTCTTGAAGATCACCATGCAGGAAGGCACTCTTCACATCCATCTGATACACTAACCAACCCTTTGATGCAGCAATAGAAAGTACAAGATGAATGGAATCCATCTTGGCAATAGGAGCAAAGGTTTCAGAATAGTCAATACCTTCAACCTAAGAAAACCCCTTAGCCACTAGATGGGCCTTATACTTATCAATAGAACCATCAGCTGCAAAGTTAGTACGATTCACCCATTTTCATCAAACTAGCTTTCTTCCCATAGGAAGAGGAACTAAATCCCAAGTATGATTCTTCATCAAAGAAGAATACTACTTGTCCATAGCATTATCCCATTCAAGTAAACCTGAAGCATCTTAATACTTTTGAGGATCAGTACAGACTACATGACTCAAAAGATTGATACCTGAAGTTTGGGAACAAGTGTGATGAGTGGAAGTTGGATCACCTACAAGAGGACTAGCATCCTCAACAACTGTTCAAGCCCATAAAGGTCTACTAGGTGTAGGTGGAGGAAAAGATGGAGTAATGTCAACAACTAGATCAATACCTTCTTCAGGAATAGTATCAACTGGAGCATCATCATCATCATCTGAAGACAAAACATCTTCAGAAGAAGAATGTGGAGGAAGATAGTGAGAGGATTGTGATGGAGAATCCTGTTGAGTAAAGGATTCATCAAACTGAACATCATGATGAAAATGCACCTCTCAAGTGAGAGGATCAAACAAGTGATATCCTTTCACATCCTCACAATAGCCAACAAATATGAAGCGCTGACTTTTCTTCTCTATCGCTTTGTGCCGATTATCAAGAATGAATGTCCATGCATCACTACCAAATACTCTGAAATAGGATACTCTGGGCTTGACATGAGACCAAGCCTGTTCGGGAGTCTTATTCAGTACTGTCTTGTGAGGCATATGATTCTGAATGTAATTGGCACAATTGACAGCCTCTACCCAAAATGTGGGAGTCATGGACCGAGACTGAAGCATGCAATTTTCCATTTCCCACAAGGTTCTATTCTTCCACTCGGCCACACCATTTTGTTGAGGAGTGTATGGCACTGTATGCTGATGAAGAACACCTTGAGTATGATAGAATTCCTTGAATGCTTGATCAGCATACTCCCCCCATTATCTGTGTGGATCTTTTGGAGGGAATATCCTGATTGCTTCTCAACAAATGCAAGAAAGGTCATGAAGTGTTGAAGGACCTCATTCTTATACTTTAAGAAGTACACCCATGTGTGCCTAGAGAAGTCATCAATGAATGTGAGCACATACTTAGCCCCTGAAAATGAAGGAGTTGGAAATGACATGAGGTCACTATGCACCAACTCAAGGGGAGCTGAAGCTCATGTGGCCATACCCTTAGGAAAGGGATCTCGATGATGCTTTCCAATAACACAACCCAAACAAACTCCATCTGAACAAGAGATCTGAGGTAGATCAATGACCAAGTTCTATGTGTTCATCTGTTGAAGATATCTGTAATTCAGGTGTCCAAACCTTTCATGCCAAAGTTTGCTTGTAGAATCAGTATGAGAAATAAGGGATGATCTTGATGAAGAATCAAATCCATCAAACCTATACAAGTGGGCTGCATGATCAACTATGCCTGTAGCAATTACCTTTTCAAGATTCTGCATCTCTGTAATAGTCACATTAGTAGGAGAAAATTCAACAATTTTTTTATCACCATGATTACAAATTTGATAGATGGAAAGAAGATTTTGTGAAATATTAGGAACAAAAAGAACATCATCAATGCTACCATCGTGCATCTTAACTGAGCCTGTCCCTAGAACTGGAATCTATGATGAGTTCCCAACTGTAATATTTGAAGTAGAACTATCAGAAAGAGAATCAAGAAGATTAACAGAATGAGTCATGTGATGTGAAGCACCAGAATCAAGAATCCAACTAGAACTTGTAGATGATGAAGCCTTAGTTGAGAAGGCTTGTCCTTTGCTCAAGGAAGAAGAATTAGGCACTGTAATGTTGTGTCACTTCATAGCTTCTTCTAATGTTGCTAGCCTCTAATAGTATGGTGTTTCATTATGCCTAGGTTTACCCTGAAAAGGAGTATTCACTTGTCTCTTCGTATACTTAGAAGATGACCCTCCCGAGTTAGGAGGAGAAGGAGGAGAAGGAGGCTTAGACTTCTAATCATTATTCACCTTAGGCTTATAGGGAGACCTATAAGGTATATAAGAAGTCTTATCTCCTTAAGATGAATTTGTCTATGGCTTGTTCTGATACTTACCCTTTCCTTTAGGAGATTGAGCCATCAATGCATGACTCTTAGGAAGAGAATCCATCTAAATTAACTTGGCTTGTTCCCTAGTTAATCTATCACAAAATTCCTCAAATGACAACATCTTATGATCATCTCCCATAGCATCCATAGTAGAATAGAAGGTAGAGGAAAACACTTGGAAGGGGCCTCTAAGCTTCGACAAGATCAAGAAAATACACACCTTATCTTCTTTGGCATGACCACAACCTTTCAACTGAGAAAAAATTGACTTGAGCTGTGCAAGAAAATCCTGAATGGAGGGAAATGCATCTGGGGAAAGAGAAGTGAGATCAGCTTCTAACTGCAAGATTTTGAATTGGTTGACTTTACCATACAACCCTGCAAGCTTATCCCATACTTCTTTTGGTGTTGTACATTCAGCAATGTGAAACAATAGATTATCTGACACATGAAGACCAATGAGTCCTTTTGCCTCATCCATTTTGTTTTTATGAACAAATTACTCAAATGCCTTTGTGAACTTGGGTTGGTCAGCTTGTAATAACTGCCAGAGGCCTTGAGATTGCAACAATTGCATCATTTTGAGCTTCCATGTGTGATAGTTGTGTGGGGTGAGCAACTCAATCCTAGGGTCTGACATGATGTACAAGGGTACACAAAGGATAGATATGCAAGATACACACCCCCCCGCCCCCCCCGAATAGTTACAAACTATTTTTACAATTCCCTGATAGTTTCTTTTAAAGAGAGAAATCAGGAACAACTTGTGGCTTCAAGTAAATTTGTCATACAAAGGCAAAATTTTGAAGAAATACCTTTACTGTAGCATAATTTGTCAAAAGGAGTTTTGTGGTGATATTATGAATGTGCCAATCAACGTGTTGGGATGCCTAGCAACATGGTGAATCATCAATGGATCATTGAATTTGATGAAGGCTGCAGGGGCTCCTTTATAGTCACTCCACCAATGAAGAATCACTAGCTTTAATAAAGTCAGCACCATGATCCACCAGCACGTACCTCTCTTTAATCTCCTCTCACTGTGCGATCATGGACTACCTATTAGATAGGCACCCACTAAAAAATGCTGACAGAAAGTAAATGAATTGCAGGCCTCAAGAAAACTGCTACACACTCAAATCCACCGATCCAACATATCAATGATAAATGGATGACAGTGAGAAATGGATGTGGTCCCTTCAATGCAAATGTTGCGCATTCCAATGAGGAAATGCGAGATTCATAAAGTTATTGCACATGCACTTTCTATCACCTCCAGTGCAAATGGCTCCACATTGACCTTAATGGTGATAAAAAAAATACGTAGATTGAATCTCACTGGCATGGCGTGCAGAGAATTGGAGCCTCACAAGGAGAATGATTCTACTTTGGGCACACCATGTACAATATCCCTAATATTGTCTTGGCTCTTTCCTTGGTTCTCCTCAGTGTATCGGTCCAATGGAGCAATGAATGTAGCACTTTATGTCTTCAAGAGACACAACCAAAGTAGTTGATCTACTTGGTACCAGCACAGCATACGCATGCTTGCACCTCCAGTTTGATAAAGACATCAGCCACATGCTTCTCAAAAATAAATGAAAGCTACTTAGTGCACTAAAGATTTGATTTATGCATGCTTTTGTCACCTCCAAATTGGCGCCAGCTTTGATAAAGACAACAACACATTTGCCTTTGATTCCTTTTGGAGTC
Source organism: Chamaecyparis obtusa (assembly GCA_027943335.1). Taxonomy (NCBI): domain Eukaryota; kingdom Viridiplantae; phylum Streptophyta; class Pinopsida; order Cupressales; family Cupressaceae; genus Chamaecyparis; species Chamaecyparis obtusa. Next base: position 304,099 of record BSBK01007977.1, on the reverse strand, counting down.
ATGTCCTTACAAAAGGTACCAAGGCCATTCCTTAATGGTGGCACTCAGCAGAGTCTCCAAGTCGGCTACGTGCTGCAATAAAACATCCTCCACCAAGGGCCATCAATAAGACCACGTGTCTGATTAGGCCAACAAATGCTCAATAGCACCAAGTCTGCATTATGAATAGTGAATCGAGCCCAAAACGTTGACCATATAGTTTTGGAGAGAGGCACAAAGCTAACGAATGTCGATGTGAGTTCTCAAATCCATCATGTGCAAGATTGCCAGCCACACTAAGATCAACCACCTACAGCACACATCCATTTGGCAAGGCCTGGCCTCCAAACAACAAAGAGCCCACGATGCAAGATAAGGTCTCTCAAAAAACAAAGAAGCCACAATCACCATCAAGCCGCAAAAATGCTAAATTGACACAGGGAGACCAATATATTCTTGGCACAAAGGAAATTCTTGCTGACTACCAAGAAGATCTACGCTAGCTCCCAAATGAAAGAAAAAAACATCTTCCTTTTTCCAATGAGGTGCACCAGCCGCTTTCACTCCAAAAAATAATGCTTGGCCTAAGTCACAGCTAGGCAGATCAATATGTGGAATGTGCAGAGAAGACACATTTGGTTGTGGATGGTTGACAAGGCAGTCAGCTCTTCAAGAACAAACCACTAATCTTCATAGCAACTACTAAAAAAAACTTATATTTCTAAAAGAATCCATGCTCATCACTCATGGTCTCCACTCACACAAAAATAATGAAAAAACCCACGTGAGTCTGTAAATTGGAAAGACCAGCAAAGATCATGGGCCGCATGGAATGGAATGATCCAACTAACAAATGCATAATGTGTCGACAACCATGGAGATAGAGTAGCTAGCAGAGGGAAATATATAGATCAAAGACTATTAAATATGGGTTTCCCAAATAAGGAGCACCCACAAAAAATATACAATACAGTAAAGACAAAACCAGGGACCTCAACCAAAAAAAAATTCAAATACTAGAAGGAGTTGAGAGACTATAGGCTCTGATACCATGTTAGGATAAACTATCCTATACCCAGAACCCAATCTCTAGACATCCACCAAAAAGGAGAGTTGTTGTCAATACTAGAATTGTATTGATTGAGATGTGTTCAAACATACAAAGGGCTCTACTTAAATAGGCAAGAGCATGAGACAAAACTCATAAGATTGAGACAAGTGTCTCAATCTAGAGGACTACAATATCCTCTAAGATAAGATATCTTATTTTATCTTCTAGGATAAGATATCTATCCACTCATTTATGAGTGGACCTAAGTAAACTTAGATAAAGAGTAAATAGGTTAAACAATTTACTCCAACAAATCTAAATATATAACATCTAATTATAATACATATAACAAATTTTATTATTCAATTTAATATACATTAGTTAATAAATAATCTATATCCAAAACCATGCATTTATATTATAACATATTTTTTAAAATAAATATGAATTATTTTAAGGGCATGGTAAAGTATTTGCCCCTATAATATTGCCTTGAAAATTGTAATAGAGGTACTGCTTCCACAAAATCCGTGTATAAGAGGCTAAATTTGTAAGCCAATAGAAGAGCTCAAAATTAATCTTGTTGAATTGTAAACATAAAAAATGTGCATGTATAGTATACAAATTATTAATTTTGTAACAAATTTGATAAAAATAATAATTTTAATTGGTAGAAATGTGATTTTTTAATCACTAGTTAATGGAAGAAATCCAAAAATGGATGCAATAGTACTTGCCTAGCCTATCGGCAAGTACTAATAACCAACCTAATACTAATAATATTTTTAATGTAAAACCATATAGAACCAATTTTAAGGGTTTTTAGAAATAAAATATTCCAAAACATAAACCCTAAACAAGAAAGTGAGAAAACAATTAATTTTTATTTACAACTAAATTACAATAATAATGTAAAATCACTTAATCTTTTTCACCCTACAAGATAAAACTATTAAAGTTAAGAATACAATAGGGTGAAAATACAAAACTACATTTAGGGATATGAAAACTAAAAATTAATATCAAAAAATATTTCAAAACCCTAAAACATAATAATATTTATCAAATTATTTACCCTATCATATTTTTTCACTTTAGGGTTTTAGGAGTAAAATATAAATTAGGATTAAAAACAATTATATTAGTAACCACAATAATCTCACAAAATATAAAAAATCTATCATACACACCAAATATTAATTCCCTTATTAATTTATTTCAAAAGGAAATAAGATTATCTTTAACTTATACCTTTATTTGCACCTACACTCTCAAGGAATAACATAGAGTAACTTGTAGGGGTAGAGTCGGGTAGTTAGGTAGGAAAAGGGATGGGTCAAGAGGTTGAGTGTTCAACTCCCGCTCTCCATTTTTTTTCCTAAAATCAGGAAATAAATAATTCATGAGAAAATAATATTTCACATTGATTTGAAAAGTGATTAAGGAAAAAATTACTCCCTGTGTAAAAGTTGTATTAACTTCTCACCTGCACATGAAAACAAAAATAAATAAATTTCTCCTCCTAATCCACTCGAAGAAAATAAATAGACTAACTGGTTAGGGGGTAGGAGGGTAGATAGGTAGGAAAAAAGGTTGGCTTGAGAGGTCGAGGGTTCAACTCCCTCTCACCACCTTTTTTTATCATTTTTATGATTATTTTTTATTTCAATAATATAAATACATTTAACACATCAAAATAAAATATTTAAGTCTTGCTCATAAATATAAAAATGGAACAATAACAATCATTAGAGCCCTTTTAATTGTTTAATTTTTTGAAAATAGGGAGATAATATAAAATTTTAAATAAATATTTTACTTCCCTGATAATTTTGTATATATTTGGGCCTGAATTTTTAGGTGCCAACACACCTTACCCAAACACACAAGACATGTCTATCACCGAACTAACTCCTCTTCAACCAATCCACAAGCTTCTGGGTTTCTAGTTCTCTCAAAGAGAAAAGAGCATAATCCCCTAACAAATGGACATGCTAAAGATTTGTTACCTTTCCTTGCTTCCCCAGGTATCTATCATGCTAGCAAAATCTAGGTCTTGGATTCATCCATGGGCATCACTTCCATGTAATGAAGAGCCTATTACCCTATCCTGCTATCAAGACCCTTAGGAAATCTTCACAAGGCCCTATTTAAACTATGTGAATAAAGTAATAAACAAGCAGAATGTTTTTAAATGTCTTCGATAACCATCTTGCAAGCAAACCATCAGTAAGTTATGTCTTCGTCAAATGCCCTGCAGCCCACTGTTATGTTGTGTCAGAAAAATAGAGATATGAAGAACAGTACCAATGATAAATATTAGAAAACAATAACTATAAATTGTAAAAATTGGAAACTTTTTAAAAATCTACTGTCAGACTCGCACGAGGAAACACCTTTTTTGCGCGAGGAAATGCTAAGACCAACAAAACTTCACGCCACATAGTGAGAAATCTCGCACGAGATTCTATACATAGTGATGTACAGAAGTACGACAGAGTGCAGAATTTTCAAAAAAAGTTTGGAATTGATGAGGCCAAAAATCATTTTTTTGCCCCACAGTGGGCACCAAAATATTTACAACTGAACGTGGACCTCTTATTCAGCCATAGAATTCAACATAGTCATTGCTCAATGATCATATACGAAGATGAACATGAATTGTCCATTTTGCACACTCACATGAATCAACCTATTGCCTCCTATTTAGGTGGGGTTTTGAGTCACTCTCAAAATTTAGAGCCCAACAACCATAGACCAGACTCTAAAATGGAGGATTTAAATGCTAGAGAGATTGAATTGAAATGAATTAAGCTAGCATGATAATGAAAAATTAATCTAAAGCTTGTAATAAATGAAATTACTCTACTAACATAATAAGCAAACTAGATTAAAGCATGAGAATGCAACATTATGCTAAAATGAGATTACTCTGATATGCAAGATTATCAAAGCTAAAGAATATAAAAGATGAGACAATAATTTGACAGTGATTCGATACTCAAAAATTGCCCTCCTCCAAATGAGGAATGAGAGGGTTCTAATATAGAAGAGCTCGGGTAGAGACTGAAGAGTTTCTTGCAAAGAAACGGTCAACTCTTCATCTCCTTGGTGGGAGGTGAAATAATTTGGAGAGAATTGTCTAATTAATTAAATGAAATATTTCCACATGGGTGGCTTTTCAAATTATTTGATTAACTAAATTCAAAGGAGGATATTTCACTTAAAGAACTAAATAATTATTTAATTCCTTTTGATGTGTATTAGCTAAAGGGGGTGGAATTAATTTAATAAAAGCACTAGGACTTTGTAATTAAATTAATTAATCATAGAGTTTATTTAGCCAATAAATGTCAATATTTAGGAATTAAATATAGTATTTGATTAATGCAAATTTGAGGTTTTCTACATTTGACACCAAGTCAAATAAAGTCAATTAGGAGACAGAAGTGCCTAGTACAATAGGACTTTGATGATGTAAAAATTTGAAGAAATGCACCAAAATTGATTAAAATTTCAAGGTACCAATTTTGGGGTATTACACAATGTAGCACTATGAGCTTATCGCACCAGCATCAGAAAACTTATTGGAGAAACTCCTCTCACATTTGTCTATGGGTCAGAGGAAGTGTTACCAATTAAAGCTGAGATTTCTTCACTGAGGGTTTCATTGAAAAATCTAGTCACTGATGAGGACTATAGAATCTCACATCTACAATAACTTGAGTTGTTAGATGAACACAAACAACAAGCATTTGACCACCTTAAATTCTACCAAAAAAGAATATCCAGATGATGCAAAAAGAAGCTGAAACCGTGAACATTTTAGGTAGGAGACCTGATTTTAAGAGAAAATCCAAAGAATCAACAACACAAAGTGCAAAAGGGAGAATTTGAACCCAATTGGTTAGGTCCCTTTTTTATCACAACTTCCTATAGATTGGGTGCCTATCCATTGGCTACACTTGAAGGAAATGTTCTATTAGATCCAATCAACACCCACCACCTGAAATGATTTTATGCCTAACATTCTTAAGGCAGCACTTGTATAGCAAAAAATGATCCTAAAGAAAAGAGAAAATAGTGGAAAAGTGGAAAAAGAAAAAACATAAGAAAACATCCTGAAAAAATGATCATCCTGGTGAAAACCTAGCAAACAAGTACCTTGATGAATCGAACAAAAAAGTAAAAATACAAAAATACAAAAAAATTAAAAATAGAAAAAGTACTAAAAAAGGTGTCTTGGCAAAAACTTGGTAAATAGGCATTTTGGTAGAAAAAATAGAAATTTGACAAGTGATGAAAACCTGGTAAATAGGTGCTACTTGTAATCAGCGCTCCATATATCAATACAACACTTGGCTAGCTAACCTATTTTTCTTTCAGCTTATCTATATCCTTCAGTCACTTTCGTGACACCAAACTTGACCTAAGCTATTCAAACATCTTATCTTCCTTGCTTGGAATTTGTATAAACCTGAGTCCTAGGATAGTCACTTCTCATTGGGAGCACCATTCTTAAGAATTTTGATAGTCAATTCATCCTATCAGAAGTGGGTTGGTCCATCAAACTATGTCAGTTAACCTAGGTTGTTGTCTAGAGAAGTTTGCCACTAACATCAACACAGTGTTTCTTAACACTAAATTGTCATTGTCATTGTCATTATCACAAACAAGGGTTTTTCTCAACACCACCTACTAAACATAAACATCAAAATAGTACTTTTCAACACTTATCAGACCATAATGCAGAATAAACCTAATCAGTAATGTCTCTAAACACCACGCACACCCAAGAAAACATCTTGACATATTCAGAAAACATGTCACATAAACACGCTTATGTTATGCTAATGATGTCTTTTTTTTAGTAACTCGATGATGTCCTTAGAGTAGAGAAACATGACTGGAAAATCTAAATGGTCTTTGCATGATATCTTTTTCATTGATGATTTTTGCTTATCATATCTCCTGAGTAGCTCAAAGATGTCCAAATGACTAGAGAAGAATGAACTAGGGGAATGATTTTTTCTTTGTTTTCAACTTGTGATGATTGATCCAATGATCTTGATATTTCACATAAACTGGATGTCTATGGTAGGATCCTCCATCACGATTGGAACGTTGCATATACCTTGACCCTCTTTATCTAAAACTGATGGTGAGGTTGGGACATTCTCCTTGTCTATTTGTTTTCTTGAATGTACTTCTTAGTAAATGTGTATGCGGGATCATGAACCCAAGGATATGAACATTCAAAATAATGGTAATACAAGTTACATAACATATATTGCACACAATTTGAAGAAGGTTATCAAAACAAAAGGAAGTAACTAACTCGTCATCATGGCCTATATGCCTTGATGATTAGGTTCATTTTTGATATTGCATTCAATTTAGGTAGTACTCATATCTTCATGATTGCTAAATCTATTAGTGAAGGTTGTACTAACCTATGATGTTTGTTAACAACACTCTATGATGATAACTGATCTATTTTGAATAATCAGTGATAGTCCTAGAGGTCTTAATCTAGATGCATTCATGGTTAATATAGTTGCATTCATATTAATCTTGCATGGATATTTGAGCTTGGAATGATAACTATCATGCATGAGTTTTAAAATAAAATCGAAAAGAACATTAATCCAATTTTGACTACTTAATCTAATCAAAATTAATTATACTCATATCAATGACTGACTACTCTACTCATTGATATATACTTGTAGAATCATATTAGTACCATCATGGCTTAAACATTTTCATACATACATCCATAATCATAATAAATGGAAATGCATCCATTATATCACATTGCATGTCATACAAGGATATCATAAAATAGCATAAAAAGAAATAAATTCAACCATAGTTGCATCTATACACTTATATGCATAAAGAAAATACAAAAACATCCATCAGGTGCATCTATAATCAAAGTCAAAATCAGAGTTGCATATCTCATATATATTAGTGAAAAAAATAAGAGTACAATGATGGCATCACATGAGTATCGGTATCAATGTCAATACATGACCAAGAACATCACAAAATCAATAATATCTCATCAAATATTGCAAGTGATCAAAAATGACTATATTAGTATAGCAATGCATCAAGAAAGAATTTCCTAGAATGGAGTACATTAGTATCAAAACTACATTAGTATATCAAATGTCATAAGTAAATCATAAATATAGGAGAACAAAATCAAAAGAGGCATCAACACGGGCTCCCTCCCTCATTATCATGAGGTTGGGGAGGAGGTGGAACATATGCTTGTGTCAGCACTGGTGGTGGCATAGCTCCCTCTGACTGTAGTACCCCGCCCCTAGTCTAATTTTATTAATGTTATGACTATTCTAGGATGATAGATTATATGTTAGGAAATTATTAATGCTTATGGTTTTACTGACCCCATACTTGCATGAGCATGGTTGATGTGTTTATTTTACATTTATGTTTGGCGTGCTTGATGTGGTTGAGGGACGGAGTCATAGTTACTTGCTTGCGAGATCCACACGATTGGCTGATCCCCGCCATTGTATGTTATATATTTATATATGTTTGTACATGCAGGTGTTGCATGCAGGTTCGCAGACACCAGGCATCATCTTCCCTGAATTGTCAAGATGAGCGTGCCCTATCGCAATATCTCAAATGGTAAGAGAGGGGAGATAACACAGATCCAAAACCCTAACCCAAACCCATTTATCCTAGGTATTGGATAAGTATCTGTTGACTACCCTACCCAAATTTGTCAGGTGACAAAGTTCGTGGATTCCTTCTCTGATTTTGTATGTTTATTTGATGATCTTGATTTATTGTTGTTTGATTATGTGATTTTTCTATAGTCATGGAAAGAAATATTATATTTGAAAAAATAATATTAAATTTATTTCCTATGTTTTGTATGATTAATAATTAATTAAAAATCAAATATTAGGTTATTTGGTTTTAATTAATTAATTATGTGAAAATAGGATTATTATTGTTCATTAGATATTAAATTGTTAAATTGCATGTTTTAATGATGTTAGGAATATTAAATTATTTAATAATAGATTTTATTATTAACATGTGCTTTATTGAGTTTGAATATGATTTGTTTGAAAAAGGTGACAACTTGTCTTTAGGAGACTAAGTTGAGTTGTGCACAATTAAATATATTTTAATTATTAATTGGTATTTTCTCTCAACTAAAGAGGGAGAGTTTGATTAGGAGTTCTTTTGTGAGTCATCTAGGGTTTGCATGAATGGTGGAGTTGAATCCCTAATAGGGGGAATTAGCATTCATTTGAAGGGAATCAGGTTGTTGGAGATTGGGGGAGAGAGCTTTTGGAGAATTTGTGACATTTCTGTGTTCTTAAGCTTTTGTGGGTGTGCTTGAGTTTCTAGGTGAAGATTATTTGCATCTGGATTTGGGCTTTGCATATACTGTGATTTAGATCTGCAGGATTGGGCTTTTCTGTTGTCAGATCTGGAGGTTTCAACATTCTACAGGTATTCTATTTCAGTTTCTGGCATTGGAATTGAGGTAGGAGTTTGAAGGAACTTTCCTATGATTTCATCTATAGCATTTTTAGTAATTTTCTATGTTTGATTTGATTTATAGTTTTAGATCTATTTCTATTTATGCTTTTAATTTGAGATTTAGAAAACTCGTAGATTTTCTATTTCATAATTTTATAGACTTGGCATAGTAGGGATATGCTGTCGAAATTTCAAGAGAAAATACATCCTAGAACTCTTAGAAAATGAAAAAATTAATTTAGATATAGTTTATACTATAGAGTAGTTAAATTAAATTATTGGGTTGTTGACAAAAAACCAATTTGAGTGAAAAATCATCATTCTAGGGAAAAAATTTATACTCTATAAATTAAAAAAATAGTTAAAATATATTTACACCAGTAAAAGACAAAATTTGAATAAACCCAAAGAAAAGACAAATGGGTATAAAGCCTATTAGTTTTGTGAGACAAGCTAGTGTATTGTGAAGTCAAAATTAATATATATTTCCATTTATGGAAAAAATTTCCTCCTGTACTGTCATTTCTATTTTCAAAAATGTGCAGTCCTGTCAAAACATAAAATATAACATATGCGTTAGTATTTTAATTATTAAAAAATGGGTTAAAGAAAATACAAATATCTTAGTAAACAAAATTATTATGCAAATGAATTTAGCAAAATTAATGTTTTTAAAAAAAATTGAAAGTTTTTATTAAATTGTTTTAAAAATTGGCTGTGGGAAGTGTGGGCCACCACACCCCCCACCATCCCCGAGGCGTGCAGCCCCCTACCGAGTGGTACCCAAGGTACCGTCGACAGGGAGTACCCTGTCAGCGGTACTTTGGGTACCGTCAACAGTGGTCACCCACCGCACAACAACTTGGTAAGTTGTTAAAATTTTCCTTATTATTTATTAGAATTTATTAATAGTTTTTGTTAGTTTGTTTGTTTTATTATTATTTTTATTAATAATAATTTTGTTACTAGTCTTTAGTAATATTTGTAATTTATGTTAATTAATATTATTTAATAATAAATTTTATTAAAAGATTTTGTAAAATATTTAGTAATATTTATTGGCCATTATTTTTGTTAATAATAATTGCTAGAGATAAGTTTTTTATTTAAATGTGGTTAATTTTGTAGCAATATCTATTTTGGCTATTAATTGTATATTGATTAAAATATTGCTATGGTTTAATAGGGCTTTTTGATAAAATTAATTTATCATTTTATCATGAGGTTAGAGAATTATGTTGCTAATGGTATAGTGAACTTTATACAACACCTTAAATAAATCTAATTGGACATAGATTAGGTTTAATTGGAAATTGTAGAGCTTTGAAGTGTCCATTTTATTTAGGCCAGGTGTGAAGTATAAAGTGTGTATGCGATTGTATGTTTAATTAAACTCTTATTTAATGTCAAACGTTCAAGTTTTCTTATGATTGTATATGCATCCTTTCATGCTGAAATTGGTTGTTTTCTACAATGTGGTTTTATCTTTCCAGGTGTTTGGATTATCGATTTTATGGGAACTAGACGACCTAGGAAAGAAAAAGGCTTGGGAGTTATCTTCTTGTTCATGCTATTTCTTATGTCTGGCGTGAGTGTCTATTGTTTATATTCCAGTTGACCTTATAGGCTCATGTTGTACTATGTGATTCAGTGATTATGTTTATGTAGTCAATCCCAGATTCTGTGATAATTCTGGATGTGTGACTATCTGATTTTATCTATATTTGATCTAGGAGAGATCTATGAGCCTAGGGTATTTTACCTAGATATGTAGTAGGAGGTGGCTTGCAATAAGCATCGGGGCCCACAAGTGGCTGCCAAGATCACTTATTGTTAAGTATCTTAATCAAGTGATAACTAAATATAACATTAAGAGATATTAAAATGAACCTAACAAGATATGGTTTCCTCGCCCTGGCTTAGTGCTAGTACGGACTAAGGTGGGAATGGAGAAGATGACTAGCCCCCTTTTAAGGGATGAGTTGGCATAGTTGATGACTTTGTCTGTATGAAAGGTCATTGACACCGTGTATGGTCACTTGGGTGCCAGGATCCAAAGAGATTACCAGGATGAGACTCAAGGGTTAGACGTACATGATGACACCTTCCTATGCATAGTCTAGTTATCCTACATGTGTCGGTTGCCTCTGGATTAGTGAGTCTTTCATATCATTATACTTTTTCACCTTGAGTAGAGAGCTTATAGGATCCTTTCCTTAGCTTGATTTGTTTGATGTTTTTTATCTGAGTGGGATATGTTGTTATCTCCTCAGCATGGTGGGAGTGGACCATTTAGGTTCACGAGGTCGGGTGGTAGTGATTCTTTTACCATTTGAGATTCTGACATTCGTGCACCTGTGCTGGATGATCCCTATGGCAGTTGTTCCTTCTTGATCTTCATTGATGGAGTTGTGTTTTTCTTCCTCTTCTCTATGATCTGATATCTTGTATCAGTTTCTCATAGATATCATGTGTACTTCTTTTTAGTTATTGTACATTACATACCCTGCAACATGTGTAGTGGATGTAGGTTTATGGATACCTTATGGTACCAGATGTATTTATCTTCTATGTGATATTTCTTTTATCTTTCTTTTGTTTACTAGAGTTTTGTAATTGTACCTAATCTATTTTAATTAATTAATGTTAACGTAATCTTCGTTGAGGAACCCTTGAGAGTTTTAACCTGTGTTGGTTAATATTTTAATGTGAGTAAATGGTAATTGCTTCCGCATTGATGTTTATCTTGTATGTTAACTTTTTTTTTTAAAAAATTATTCTGCAAACTTAGATGCTTGTTTAGGTTAAGTTCTCCTGGGTTCCCTTGCGGGGCATTACACTGACTATTGAGAAATAGTTGCATATAAAGGTTCTCTCTGAGCTACAAGAATGACCACAAAATATAAATCAAATAAATAAGCTTCCCTATGTCCTTGATGAGTAGCCATGTATTCTTAACAGTCTCTCTCAGATCTCATAATCTCTAACTATCTATCTCGACCAAATAAAAGAGCCTCCAATGTAGCAACTCGGGCTCTTAGTTTCTTTCTCTCCCTCTCACAATTAAATAATAGATATTTGTTTCTACTCCTATCCCTGGAAGGATCCTTTGATGGTTGTCTTCCACCGCAACTTCTCTCACATGTATGCCTATGTCTACTGGGTCTCTACTTCTTTCTAGGTAGTAACAAACTAGGATCTCGGTGAGGTGGAACAAATCTTAGATGGGTGTACCTACCATCACCTCCTCCATCACCTCCATCACCTCTATCATCTCCTCTGCCACCACCACCATCTCCCCAAGGCCTACTAGTGAGATGAACTATTCCTGCTCTATCACCCTAACCTCCTCCATCTCTCCCTCTACCACCTTTATCTTCTCTACCTCTACCCTGACAAGACCATCATCGACAGGATCATAATCAAGCTCATCCTCTATCCTTGGGAGAATCTCCTTTGAAGAAGTGAATTGTGGAAATGGATGTTGACCAAGGTACTCCCTATACTCATATGTAATCCCACAATCAATTATCTTTGGAAAATAATCCCATCTGAAAGGAACCATCTAGGAGATCTCATGGACGACAAGCTCATAGGATAATATCAAACCCCATTGTGCCTCCTCCTCTTTGACACAAGCACATATAGCATTATCCTATGGAATACCATGTACCCTATTAAACTATTGAATTACATAGGTAACAACAAACCTCTCAACAATATATCAAGTTTAGCCAACCAGGAATCTACTCTAAAACAAATAAGGCATACCTCTTGTCATTGGTCCACTCCTCACAGTAAAGATAACATCACCACTCGACCTCACTAACATCATCTAACATTCATCTTCAATAATAGAGTTTACCCAGATGGGGCTCCTTGACGTATCGTGAATAAATATAAACATAAGGATCCTCTAGATTTCATTGTCTGTCAACCACTGGCTGAGTAAATAAGATATTCTCCCATGCCCATATCTATAGGATAAGGATACCTACTGTCATGCTCATAGATGATTGTAAAACAATCTCATGAAGCTCTCTATACATATGGCATAAAATGAAACTCCCCCATGAAAATCGTTAGAGTTTACCCATCATTGATGCAAGGGCATCCAAGGTTAAGGCAGGGGCATTCTGTGTCCTCAGTGAAACTGCAAGGAGTGTTTGTATTTTGGTCGGTGTTACTCGGTTGTAGCCTTGACCGACGGTCTCAGTCATTGAAGGAAGCTCGGTCACTAAAGTCACTTGGAAATCTCTGCCGCTCAGTGAAATTGTTACTCGATCATGCCTGTGGTGCTCAATCGACATTGGTCCTCAATGATGCCTGGCTTGCTCGGTTATTTTACTGTCACTCGGTAGTTATGGCTTACCGACTAAAGTTCTGTGTGATTTATTGAGCCGACTTGGTGAATTTATTGTTGGGAGCCATTTTTATGGGCCGACATGCTGAATTAAATGTTTGTATACATTTGTAAGCCCACTTGTATGGCATTCAATTATTTGTTTGGGGAGTTAAGGGTTTCATCTTGACGACTTGTGGCCGAAGATTAGTATTTAAGGAATACTTGGGTAGATGTTTATAGAGAACTAGGTAGATCAAGAAGGAGCAGAGAAGTTCATGACTTGAAAACTTAGTGAGTCAGATCTCAGGTTCTGAAAGCTAAAGTTGGTGAATTTGTGGAAAATTTCTTGATGATCTTGCAGATCAGATTGTAATCTGATAGTTGTTTATAGTAGAGCTAGGGGTTTGCATACTTAGAGACAAGGAGATTTCTTGGAGGCTTGCGAGCTCAAGTTTAGATCTACCTTAGGGTTTCCATCAACTTCTGATTGTCTTTAGAGCTGAACTAGTTGAGTTTGTATTGGATCTGGTTGTGGATCTTGCAGAATTGTTTTCTGATTGTAATTGGCCCTAACTCGAAAGGCCTTACAGCCGGGCATGTTAATGAAAATCATTGTTAAACAATTACTTTGTGTTGCATTGTTGAGTAATATGCTATGTAATTCTATTGGCTGCAAGGTTTGGACTATCCTTCATTGGATCCACCATCCTTGACTGCATCAGGTGGTATCAGAGCGAGAGTTGATCTTGTTGAAGCAGAAGGTTGACCTAGCAAGGCTAATCTTGTGAAGTTGATCTTGTTGGCAAAAAGATTGTGTGCAATTTGGATTATAGATCCGAAGCACTGAACTTGTGGAATTGTGCCCTAGTTGTTTGCAAGATTGTAGGTTGAGATCTGACTTGTTACAACTTGGAAATTGTCACAAGGTGGTCGGTGAGGGTTTATTGTGGAGGGTTTCTCTTATCTTTAAGGATGCCTCCAAGAAGATTGGACCCTAGAGTTATTTTAGATCTTTGTAATACTATTGAATCCTGGATCACGAAGAAAGTTAAATCAGATTTCAGATCTGAGATGGAATTGATGAAGAATGACATGGTCATCGAGATCATGAGAACTATTGCTAGTATACCTCAAAATGTTGGTACTGAGGATGGCTATGAAGAATTTGCTAAAGAATTTGAAACTACTAGATCTAGTGGTGATGACCAGAGGAACAGATTTGGTGAAGACAGAACTGCTCGGTTGCCTAGATCTGCTACTTGGTTTAGTAATTACCAAATGGAAGTTTATACTTTCTTTGGTACTTTGAAGCTCAACAATCTAATTGATTGGATTGGTGAACTTGAAGATTTCTTTGAGCTGGAAGAAATTTAAGATCCTCTTCGAGTGAGATTAGCATAGACAAAGTTGAAAGGTCATGTTTCTCTTTAGTGGAAAGAACTACAAAGAGACCAAGAAGATGAAGGTGAAACAAAGATCAATCGGTGGAGATTGATGGTGACTAAGTTGAAAGCTAAGTTCATACTGGCTAACTATGAGCTTGACTTGTTTAAGAAGTTGTAGAATCTGAAACAGAAGGATTTGTCTGTTGAAGATTATACCAAGGAGTTCTACAAACTTACTATTTGATCTGGACACCGAGAGCTTGGTAAGGAAAAGGTAGCTCGGTATGTGAATGGTCTGAGATTCAATATTTAGGATGAGCTTGGTATGTTGAAGAATGACTCTATAGAAGATGCTTATCAGTATGCTCTAAAGGTAGAAGATAAGTTGAAGAGGAAACAGCCTAGTAAATCTTGAGGGAAAGAAAAGGTTGATCACTCGATGAAGGATAAATTGATTGATGCAGAAGATGAATAGACTGTGGAACCAAAGAAGAAGACAGGAAGAGTTGTCTTTAAGGGTACTTTTTATAATTGTGGAGAGGTAGGACACCATTCTTTTGAGTGTACACAGAAGAAGGTTGACCGGCGAACTGATGTGATGAATGAGAACATTTAGAATGAACCTAAATCAGAGAAATTTCTACTTTAGCAAACATTTCTCAGTACAAAGGATGAACCTTGTCAGAGGAGTAACCTATTTAGGACCCAATGCAAGACTGAAGGTAAACTATGTGATCTTATTATTGATAGTGGTAGTACTAATAACCTTATTGTTGAGGACCTGGTTCTAAAACTTGGTTTGAATAGAATGAAGCATCCTTGTCCTTATAGGATTGGTTGGTTACAATATGTTCATGCTTTGGAAGTTAGAGAACAATGCTTCATTGATGTTCAAATTGGCCAGTACAAGGATCTTGTGCTTTGTGACATTGTGAAGATGAATAGTTGTGATATATTGCTTGGTAGACCTTGGCAATATGATTGTAGAGTTATTTATGACTGTGTCCGAAATGTGTTTACTATTGAGAAGGATGATAGGAAGTTTTCACTAATGCCTTTGATGGATACAACGCTCGATAGGAGAAGCTGAGTATTGGTAGCCAAGTTGAGATTATGGATCTAGAGAAAATGAATGATCAGTATGGAGAACTGACCTATGCATTGTCAAGAAAAGACTTGAAGAGATAGAGGAAACTGAAGTGGAATAATTTGCAAGAAAAAAAGGTGGAGGACTTGTATGCGAAGAAATAGTTTGGGATTTATGTGCTAAATCCTGAAAGATGTTCTTCTCACATATGAACATCTTTTGGAACCTGGGGTGTCTAATGCAGGGGCATCCAAGGTTAAGGTAGGGGCATTCTATGTCCTCGGTGAAACTGCAAAGAGTGTTTGTATTTTGGTCGGTGTTACTTGGCTGCAACCTTGACCAATAGTCTCGGTCATTGAAGGAAGCTCGGTCACTGAAGGAACTTGTTAGTCTCTGGAGCTTAGTGAAATTGTTACTCGGTCATGCCTACAATGCTCAGTCGACACTAGTGCTCAGGGATGCTTGGCTTGCTTGGTTATTTTACTGTCGCTCGATAGTTCTGGCTTATCGACTGAAGTTCTGTGTGATTTGTTGAGCCGACTTGGTGAATTTATTGTTGGTAGCCATTTTTATGGGCCAACATGCTGAAGTAAAGGTTTGTATACATTTGTAAGCTGACTTGTATGGCATTTAATTATTTATTTGGGGAGTTAAGGGTTTCATCTTGCCGACTTGTGGCTAATGATTAGTATTTAAGGAATGCTTGGGTAGATGTTTATAGAGAACTAGGTAGATCAAGGAGCAGAGAAGTTCATGACTTGAAAACTTAGTGAGTTAGATCTTAGGTTCTGAAAGCTGAAGTTGGTGAAGTTGTGGAAAATTTCTTGATTATCTTGCAGATCAGATTGTAATCTGATAGTTGTTTGTAGTAGAGCTAGGGGTTTGCATACTTGGAGACAAGGAGATTGCTTGGAGGCTTGCGAGCTCAAGTTTAGATCTAACTTAGGGTTTCCATCAACTTCTAATTGTCTTCAGAGCTGAAGTAGCTGAGTTTGTATTAGATCTGGTTGTGGATCTTGCAGAATTGTTTTCTGATTGTAATTGGCCCTAACCCAGAAGGCCTTACAACTGAGCATGTTAATGAAAATCAGTGTTAAACAATTACTTTGTGTTGCATTGTTGAGTAATCCGTTGTGTAATTATGTTGGCTGCAAGGTTTGGACTGTCCTTCATTGGATCCACCATCCTTGACTACATCAATCATATCCTCTAATAAATGGGCACATCTGCACATAAATCCATGTTGTCCTTGGTCTAGCATCAGAATTCCCCAAATCAATCTAGTCATAAAATTAGGAAGTCGATCATAATGCGACTGCATATGGTCCCATGTCAGGTATCATCAAGCAATAGTAGGATCATGAAAAAATCTTTGCGCATCTGAAATGGCTATTATTGAATGTGACTCCAAGTATACACAAACACCCATCACAAGTATACGCAAAATCCTCTAGACATCCTCTGGAGTGACGGTCATCTCACTTGTGGGAAAATGGAAGGTGTTGTGCTCTGAATGCCATCTCTCAGCAAGAGAAGTCAACAACCCTTGATTTACCCTGATGTTGGGTAAATCTATCAAACTAGCAAGGCCAAGAATGCCACAACACACCGCTCCTCAGTAGTAAGCTAGTCTTAAGCTGGTCTGCTAAACCTAGGACACGAGTCGGTCCATGTCACAAAACAAATAAATCCTAATATGGTCTGTAAAAGATAATCAAATACAAAATCATTCTTGGACAAAAATTAAAAAATCAAACCTAAGAACCTATAGAGATAACTAGCAAATCAAATAGGCAATCAAAATTGGCAATGACAAGGCAAACTGGTTGGTTTACCAGAAACAACACAAGATATACTCAAAGCGAATTTTCTACCAAAAGCAATCCAGCATTCATTGGATGCGACTCTTTATTTGGATGCAACATGAAATTCACTGGAAGAAACACAAAAGTCACAGGATGTGACATTACAACTATTTTCATTCGTTCTTATAGGATGTGAGACTGGAAGTTTTCTTGAACAAGTTGGGTAATTTCACCATATGGGACACTGTTATCGACACTATTTTGATGGGGTGCAACACAAGAAATCTGGTAAAACCAAAAGAAACTTGAGATTGACGGGATGTGACACAAAACCCCAAAAATGACTCAACATTAAAATTGGAATAACTATTTAACCACATTTGAAAATCAGAATGAAAAGCATGAAATGAAAGTTCATTAGGTACTCATCGAAAGGGTGTAGTGTGTGGGTCTGCGATATCGATAGCCAAACTCAAATCGGTGTTTCTCCACAGGGACCACCATCTTCTCTTGAGAGCTCACAAATTACCAAGGTAAACATTGAAAATGAAATGGTTAATTGACCTTTTTGGGCCTATTTTAACCACTTATGGTTATTAATGACCTAGTTCAGCAATGAAGTACAAGAATGAAAAACAAATACCCTAGGGCCATGTTGGGACCAAAGTCAAAAAAGGGACAACCAAATCAATCAACAAAGTAACAATTTCACAAAGTCAACTCTTGCAGGGAGAAGTCAACTATGGTCAAGATGTAGTTGACCAAGGGTAGAATGAGTCCAAATAAGTGCATAAGGGAGACATAATACTTCCAAAATGTTTACTGGAGGATAATTGAAATCAACAAAAGTTAACCAAGGTTGAATATTGGTCAAACCTTGGTCAAACAAGGTTCAAAGCTAGTCAAAATTGGTCAAACAAGCTACAAAAGCTTATCAAAAGTTGTAGAAAGTTGTTTTATCAACAACATTAGGTCAACACATCAAAATTTTAGTCAACATCATTAAAAGTTGGTGAAATATCACTTTTAAAGTGGTTAAACTTGGTCAATTTGTGTTCCTATTAACACATACTCAATATAAATCATATTTTAATTGATCCTTAACACATTCTCATAGGTCCAACTATATATGATATCAGTTTCACATTAATATCAATGCTTGAAATCGGGATTACATTTATTCTCATTTCAATTGCGCTCTTGAGGGGGCATGATCATACCTAAATCAATCAGTTTCTTATCAAAATACAATCAGGGATTCAAATCAGAATTGTTTATCATATCAACTTTATCAGGAACCATATCAATTTGAGGCTTTTCAATCAATCAGCATCATCATTATAGGAATGAGTGATTTCATCAAGGCTCATATCAAATTAATCGGTCTTATCAATCCAACAAGGGCATGTTAGTTTCCTTCCATCAAGTTGGGACTTTAGGATAATTGACTTCATCAAGAATCATATCAAGTTAACCAAGGTTGAATATTGGTCAAACCTTGGTCAAATAGGGTTCAAAGCTAGTCAAAATTGGTCAAACAAGCTACAAAAGCTTATCAAAAGTTGTAGAAAGTTGTTTTATCAACAACATTAGCTCAACAGATCAAAATATTAGTCAACATCATTAAAAGTCAGTGAAATATCACTTTTAAAGTGGTCAAACTTGGTCAATTTTTGTTCCTATTAACACATACTCAATATAAATCATATTTTAATCAATCCTTAACACATTCTCACAGGTCCAACTATATATGATATCAGTTTCACATTAATATCAATGCTTGAAATCGGGATTACATTGATTCTCATTTTGATTGTGCTCTTGAGGGGGCATGATTGTGCCTAAATCAATCAGTTTCTTATCAAAATACAATCAGGGATTCAAATCAGAATTGCTTATCAAATCAACTTCATCAGGAACCATATCAATTTGAGGCTTTTCAATCAATCAGCATCATCAATATAGGAATGAGTGATTTCATCAAGGCTCATATCAAATTAATCGGTCTTATCAATCCAACAGGGGCATGTCAATTTCCTTCCATCAAGTTGGGACTTTAGGATAATTGACTTCATTAGGAATCATATCAAGTTGATTATCTATGTCTAATCAAATCATCTTGTAGATGTTAATCATTTTCATCACATCAAATCAAACTAATTATTCTATTATATCAAGCATCATTGCTTCAGATATCTTTTTGACATTGATTAATTTCATTGCTCCAAATCAAACTAACTATTATGGTTAGCTCTTATTGATCTTCATCGTATCAAACTTTGAGTCGGTATGGTTGGTTCTTGTCCAATAAATTTTAGGATTGATAGCTATACATCTTCAATTAAATTGAATTTCGTTCAATCAAGCTCAAAATTCTCAATCATCAAATCAAGAATAGTTTCATCACTCCATATCAAACTATTCTTTGAGTCAATATCATCATTTCTTTGAATCAACATGTTTCTTGCACATTGATTCAAAGAGGGGAAAATGTAATCACCCTAAATTGGGCTAGTCTAACCAAAGGCCTTATTTACCCTAATTTGGGATCATCACCCTAACTATGCTAGTTTGATTATCTAATTACTATCATAATTCATCAAAATTCCTTAATCAAGCATCAAACATCATTAATTGATCAAAATATCCTATTGATTACCTTAGCCTAATTAATTAAATCAATCCCACTTAAACACATGGCTAAAGTAATTAATTAAAAGAAATAAACAAATGCTCCTAATTCCAACTGATCAGTAGAAGACAAGTCATTTCTAATTGAACCAATAGGGGCTAATCACATGGATTAACACACATGGATCAACCAACAATCAATCCTAATCACTCATCTTAAGTCAATCTGCAATATCCAATTGATCTTATTTTCTATAAAAAGAATCAATTTCAAGCTCAAATCATTCACTTTTATAATCACTAACTTCATGTTGCAGGATTGAAGGCTCATTTTGTGCATTCTAGTGAGAATATCTTAATTCCATTTTAGCTCAATTCAATCATGTTTAGTTTAATCTTCATTCCTAGTTGCATAATGTGCATTGTGGAAGCTTTGAATCTTTCATTCTAGTGTCGTAATGTCACTAGTTAGGATTAGCATAATCTGAGAGAAATCTTAATCCTAATTACACTCTCTCTAGATAGGAAGCAATAGGATGCTCTTTGTTAGTCAATTGCATTGTATTGATTATTTGTATTTGATTGACTAATGAAACTAATGTCCTATTAAAGTGTTGTATGTGCAGATGTAGGTGCAATATTGATACACATGCATTATACTTTGTCCTATGTTATTTCATATGTGGCTGACCCCCTTGAGTGTTTGCACATCATTGTATATTCATTTGGAGGTGTCCTTATAATTTGGGTCCAGATCTATATGTTTTTTAATTGTTTCCATCTTGGGGATTATTAATTGGATAAGCTGACCTATTGTAGGTGATCTTGTATATAAGTAGGGTAGTAGTATTGTTTTAGGGGGAGAAGTGGGGTAAGCATCATAGCGTCAAGGTGTTGGGAATAGCTTGAAGGCTAGTATGTGTTTGTGAATAAGTAGGCTTGCATGCTTAGCTTATGAGTTGAGTTGAGTTGAGTTGATGAAGTAATCATTGTATTTCTTGCTTCATGGTTTGGTCTGTGAAGTCATCTGAATCCTGTGGAATGATCATTTTTACTTGGTTTGAGGTTGATAACTTGTAAAAAATCTAATTACTTACTTCTTAAAGAAATTGTATGTTGTGGGCCAACTTGATGTAATTCCATGTTTATGATGATAATGAAAGATCTTGTTCCCTTATATTGTTGGTGAATTTTTGCTTTGATTTGTCATTTCCACTGTGTTGATCTCTTGCTACAAGGTTGGACATCTCCATTTGGGATTTCTCTGATCTTGTCTACGTCATATATTTTGGTTAAATCTTGATCTAAATGGATTATTGTTAGTATCTTGTATATGTTGGTATCTTGTGTATGTGTGTATATATATACATATACATATACATATATATACATATATATAAGAATGAGTATATGTATATATGGGTGCAGTATATGTATATGGGTGCACACATATACGTATACCTATATATATGAGATATATATGGTTGTAATTATGTGTTTGTAATTATTTAATATAGTATTGTATAGGATTACATTAGAGTTATTATGTATTAATAAATAATTATAAATATTGTATATTTATGAATATTAGGAATGTTATGTAAATTATTTTTTAAGAGAAAAGTATTAAATAGGTTGTATTATAGTTTAGCCGATGGTTATCCTTGTACAACTCCCTTCAAAGGAAATAAATTGAAGAAATATCATTTCCTTCAAAGGGATTCCCAGGAATTATTCATGGGAATGTTAGAGGAGAATTTTGTTGAGATGTAAGAGAGAGATTTTGGTGAAGATTTGTATTGTTATTAAGAGAACTGGGAGGGATAGGATGTTCTGCAACTCATGTGAGAGAGATAGTTTGTGATCTGGAAGTTGGATTCCCAATAAGATTTTTAGAGAATTACATTGGAATCTCTTCTAAGAGGATTTCTCATGTATTTTACTTGATTGGAATCTAATTGGGATTATTCTATCAATGATTCTCCATAGGACTTCAGGTAGGATATATCCCTAAAAGAGATCCTTTATTTAGATATGAAAAGGTGAGTATTCTATGTATTGTTTTGATGTTATCTTAAAAGTGTATGATCAATAAGAAGATATTATGAAATAAAATTGACACTATGAAGTATTATTTATGGTTTTATTATATTCAGGGTGCATTATACATCCTTAGGAAGTGATTATATGTGAGTTTAGATTAGTCTGCATTATATTTCTTCATTCTAGAATTAAGACACGTGGTTGTTCTAGGTGAAATTATAGGTTGATCTTATGTCTAGGATGGTTTTGATGAGTGTTATAAAAGATTTTCAAGGAGATCTCAACTAGGTCTTCCTCGAATTCTACTTCCAAGGTTGTGATTTTGCCTAGTCTTAGTCATAAGATCAATCTGGAGTTTCATCTTCTTCTTTTCAAATTTTGACAGTTAAGTGCATTGATTTAGACCACTATGTGTGTTGAGTTATATCTCATGGTGTCTTGGTATATTGTCTATGTATTTTTATTTACTATCTAAGTGTGTTGATTTAGTGCCCTAAGTGCATTGATTTAGTCCTACAAGTGCATTGGCAACTTTATGTAACTAAGTTGAATGAACTATACATGTGTGTTGATTCCTTGGTACACGTGTGTATTTTTTTCTATAATTGCATCTTTCTAGCCTTCAAGTTCATCTTGTATCCAGTTATTGCATTATTCCACTCTGCAAGTGTGTAGCTTGCCTCTAAGGTCATAAATCAGGTCTAATTGGTGTTTCAGGGTTTAGAAAGGTACCAGAAGCATTTAGGTTATATTTTATAATGGAATTTAATCTTGTTTGATGCATTTTGATGTTTTCCTCTGCATTTTGAATCCATCTATATGCATGCATATGGTTTAGGGTTGTCCAGTGAATTAGGGACAACTAGTGATCACCTAAACTTGAATATGTGATACTATGATGTTCTTATGAAATGTTTTATGATACGATGTGATTCCTTGATGCATTAATGATGTTTTCTTGTGGGTAGATAACTTAGGTACTCTAGGTGAGTGGCTCTCAATGGGGATTGGGGCCTAAAGTGGTCGCCAAGGTAACTCATTGGTGATTTTTTTAATCAAGTGATACTTAAATATATGAACTGGGAATGGGGGGAATTCACATTAAAAAAAAGAACAATTTGATGTCTTTCCCATGCTACTGGTGATAATACAAACAAGATATAGGAGTGGGAGAATTTTCCTTTGTGATGGCACAATTGAGAAGTTGTATCTTCATGAAAGGTGTTCAGTTCCACATGTGCCTACTTGGGGGTCGGGGTCCAGAGTTGACTACAAGGGTAACCCAAGGGATGAGGACTATGTGATGACACTCACCTAACTTGTGTCCTATAGTCTTTACACTTGTGATTGTTGTGTCTCTAGTAGTCATGTTTAATTTGTTGTTTATTTGTGTTTCATGTTGTGTTTTCTAGGAAGGGTTGTACCACCTTAAGTTTGTCCTAGTTGTTTCCTCTTACGTGGGCCTTGGGTTCTATCTCCTAGCTCAGGGGAGTGGGTATATTGGTTCCATGTGGTTGGATGGTTAATCTTTAATATGTCAAGGTACTACTCATGTTCGTATGGATGTCTCTTGGATTGATTGATTTCCATACTTGCAGTTGGATATTCATGTTGTACCTTGCATCGTGTTGAGATGTTTTGACATATATGTATTCATGTGATTGTAAACTCATAAAGGGAGTCATATGTATATGGTATAATGATGTATATTGATTTAATTTTAAGCTAAAATCGATGTAATTGGGAAGGGTACTTCTAGGTGAAAATAAAGGGAAAGGATTTTGTTGTAATTTGGATATGATATAAGCATTAACAGAAGTTGATTATGTTACTTGTTCATATTTTTTATCTCCTTATGTTTTCAGTCTATAAAGGAAATGAACCTAGGTGTAGATATGTTTGAGGTACCTATATGAATGTTAGAAAAGAAAGAAATGTTATCTCTTGATTTAATGTTCAAAAGACATTATTATGAAATGATAGGATACTAATTGAATTTGTAAATAATAGATAGTTACGAATCAATGAAATGAGATAGTAATTTGATTAGAAATGATGGATGGTTGATTTATGTTATGAGGAAATAATGAACTAGGAACATTTATTTGGTACATTAAAATGAACATAGATTAATGAAGATCATATATTAATGCATACCTCAATGAATGATTATAAGTTTGATAATTTTTTCATAGTAGCGACGTTAGGGAACCTGTAGGAACATAAGTTTAGATAAA
>BSBK01007977.1:0-275000 GCA_027943335.1 Chamaecyparis obtusa | reverse complement strand
TTTGGTTGCTGGTAGTACTTCTGCTGGATCTGCTGGTTTGTCAGCCATCATTTCTGTTGGTGGTTCTGCTCTTGCTGGAAGTTATTCTGTTGTTGCTGGTGACCCTCTTGTTACTCCTGGTTTTGTTGGGTGTTTTGTTCCTACTGCTAGTAGTACTGGTGTTGGATTGTCTGCTAAGGTTGCTGGAGCTGCTGGCCTCTTTCCTGCCAGTTCTGCTTCGGAAATACCTGTTGGTGTTGGGAAGTCTGGTAATGGTTGTGAGGCCGCTGTAGGTTCTGTCCAGACTTCTCATGCTGGTTCTATTGTGGTTGGGTCTTCTCCTGCCTCTAACTAGCAAGAAAAAGCATCTTTGGTGGAGGAGGAATGGACTGATGTAATAGGTAAACATAATAAAAAGTCCCATCTACATTTTGATATGACTCTTAGTTCCCAGAAGAAGGGAGGCAAAGGAAAATCTTAAGTTGGGTGTTGTTGTAAAGCGTTGGCTTTACACGTTTGGATTTAGCAGATTGAGCATTTCTATTTATCTTTAGTGGCTGCTATTGTTTTGCTAGATATGTGTTGCTGATAGGTCCTCTGATATTATGTGCTGGGGGGGCGCTGTAAGGTTTTTTCCTTTTCCCCCAGTTGTTTCATTTAGATCTAAGCTAATTCTTCCTATCTTTCCTAGGGTTACAGCTCCCTTCAAAAACTGTATGTATATGGTTTCGGGGCCCATTCAAAACCTATTTTTACCTTTTTCAAAAAAAACTATTATTAAATTATGTTTGGTACCTAGCAAATATTTTGTAATAAAATAGCTATGCTATCAAAGATACACAAGGCACCCATTAGACATTGTAAAAGAAAAACATACTTCCTTTACATCATTACATACATAATAAAAGTATTGGTATGGTCATCTTATTCACATACCTAATAAAAACCTAACATTCATCTAATGATACTCCGACAACCTAAGAAAAGATTTATGTGTATAATGAAAAAGTCATCAAAAGTCTTGTCATGTTACATACATATTTATCAAATGCCTTTTAGAAAAAAGTTGTATACTTTGTGTAATTATTACCAAGTTTGTGATAGAAAGTAGAAATAAACAACATAATTTAATCAAATTTGGCACTTATGTTTATTTTGCATTTCATATTTAAAAACAAATTAAAGCCTCTAAGATTGGTTAAAATGGTAAATGCTTAAGAAAAGATTAGTTTAGTAAATAAAAGAAAAACCAACTCAACAAATAGAAATTATGGTAACACATATTACCTTCAATCAAGAAATTATACATTCTTATTGAATACCTAAGAACAAGCATACCTAAAATTTAAAAAATCTAATTAAGATATGTTAAGAGATATCAAGTTTGAAAATATTTAATATTTATAAATAATAATAAAGAGTTGATAGTAGCGATCTTGAAATGAAAATTGTAACCCACAATACAATGAATAAATTCATAAATAGTGATTCTACATTTTAATAAGTTTAATAATTTATGTACATTTAGTTTTAAAGAGTTTGATAATTTAGCCATCTATTAATAAACTATGATATGCAAATAAATTCAACATAAATGTGTGTATTTAATACAATTTGAATTATTAATAATCAAAATGAGATAAAGCCAATATCATACTCATTAGAACTATGACAACATTTATAAATATCATTTATCAAACAATATTTGAGATAAAATTTCATGTAATTAACCATTTATTCACAAGTTATAACTCTCAAACAACTTCTATTAAATATTATAAAAATCAAACTTAGTCAAATAGATACGATGTGTAAATAGTTTTGAGAACTTTGTCAAATAAGATTTCAAAAGTATTTTCACTTAGTTAACCATTTATGCACAAGTAATATATCTCCATTTTTCACTTTCAACAAGAACCTAAACTTTAATTGTCGCATTGTATTTCATGGTATACAACATGGGTATTTCATAGTGTGCATGTAACAACATTATAATAGCATGACCTAATACATTATGATATGATTGAATAATTGAACTTAAAAGTAGTGAGCAACTATTCTTAAAAGCAATAATTATGAAATTTTTGCAAGTAATCATAGCTTGCCTTTGAGTCTGATTATTTTGTCAAAAAATTGTAATATAAACAAGAGATTGTGCCTATCGAGTTTTTAGTTAAAAAAATGTAAGTTAAACAAGTTCAATTGTCTTTAAATCATTAAAAAAATTGCTCCAAATTTGATGGATTTTTCTCTTTACTTTACTATTTCCAAAACCCTGTTTTATTAGCATCTATGCTAGTTGTGCAAATTTTTATTTTTCTTTCTATTTTTTAGGAAACACAAACCATGACTTAATTCTTTTTATTAAATTGACACAAAAAAAATATTTGTTTTCTATTTGTTGATCTATTCCTTACAATGATTTTTTACCTTATGCTCCTATAAGCCTTGACAAACTTTATCTAAATGTAGTGACACATTTCTAGACAATACCTACATGGCAACCTCTTTCATAATACATCTATAATGGATTTCTCAAGTTGATAGTGGAAGGCAAATCTTCTAAGAACTTAGCACTCATCAAGATTGATTGTAAGAGCAAGCTAATAATGTAGAAATGTAACATGGCACCTTTTTGCACCTTTGCCATTTTGAGTTACTTTGAATAGAGATATTTATAAGTACTTGGATGCATCTTTTTTAAATTATAACATCAAAAGCACTTTGGCGATTCGGAAAATTACAATTTGATCCAATATACTACATCTACCCAGCATTTATAAAAATTACTAGCTTTAAAACTCAACCAATGCACAAGAAAAATACAACTTGCAACAGAACTCATGTCATTTGTAGAACCCAATACATATCGATCTCCACTCATCAAATTCCAAAATCACCTAAATTCTTACCCCTACAGTGAACAAAGGCAATAAGGAACTTGAATTAGGGGATAATCAAATATTCACCACCAACTTGGGCTACATTACTAGGTAAGAGGAGATCGTGAAATTGCAAATCACTATAACAAGAATGCAAAGAGACAACAAAGGGTACTGAAAATAAAAATTCATGAAGCATACCATACAAAACATTATAGAAAGAGGGAACTTTTGCTCCGAATGCAAAAGCTCTAATTTGCACTCAAAGAATCAAATATTTGTCACTAAACTGTAAGTCCTAAAGTATTCACGGCAAACTATTGAGGGTAATATTGTAAACACATTCCTTAATTTTGTACATCTAAGAAAATCTTCAATTTCATCCAAAGCATTGTATCTAAGGTCTTAAATCTTGTTAATAAGGAAACTGTTAAAAATTAATATTTTTTTAAAACCAGACTATTCCATGTAAAATTTGGAAGTGGCATCCAACCCAAATAGTCACAAAATGAAAGTAAAAACAATCCATAATTTATCAAAACCTTTGTTCTTAATCTAGTACAAAGACCAATTTAAGCATGTTTTCTCTCTTTGAACTACACATTGAAATATATAGCAATTAGAAAATTCTATATCACAAACTTAGATTTGAATCAAAAGTTAAATTTTGAAAATAATTGTAAAGAAAATGCAACTATCAAAATTACATGGGATATAACTAAAAGTATGATGTCTTTAACTTTCAGAAAAAAAATTATCTTACCTTTGCATTCACCCTAAATTTTCAGATATCATAAAAAAACAAACTATGTTTTCTTTCTTTAAACAACACATTGAAACTTATGGCAGCTAGAAACTTGTATATCACAAATTTAGATACAAATCACAAGTTAAATTTTGAAACAATTGTCAAGAAAATGCAACAACCAGCTAGAAACTTGTATATCACAAATTTAGATACAAATCACAAGTTAAATTTTGAAACAATTGTAAAGAAAATGCAACAGCCAAATTAAGTAGGAGATTTTCCACAGCAAATCAAAAACTACACAATTGAATCATCGTAGCAATATCACAAACCAAAATTATGCAGAATATAAACAATAGTATGACGTCTTTAACCTCACAAGATTTTTTATCGAAGTGTGATGTCTTTAACCTCACAAGAGTTTTCATCTACCTTCACATTCATCTAAAATTTCAAAACAAAAGACATATATATTGCACCCATTTTTAAAGAGAGCATAGTTCCATAAGATTTCTATTTTGGGAAAAAAAAAAAAAAAAAACCATTTTTTCTTGCTTTGAAAACAAAAATAATTTTGTATCTTATAACTTTGCCACCAAATTTTATCTTTCTTTTGGCAAAAATAAGCTAAGCAACACATGGGGCTTTGCCCTAAGTGGCGAAAAAAAAATGCAATATAGCTTAAAAAAATTGTCAATAAAATTCTTGATATTTTAACATTCTAAAAATCATATGATAAGACTCAAATTGATTTAGAGAATCATATGATTAAAAACTATTCGTAAGCTTAAAGAATTTACATTTAAACTATAAAATTATGAATTTTTTAATAAAATTAAAAACATACTAAATTATTATTGGTAGGAAAAAAATATTTTAATAACTAATTAAAACATCAAATTCTAGGCAAGTACTATAAAGAAGCCACATCATCCGGGCTATATTCCCACTCAGTTGTGGTGTTCAATACAGCATATTTAAAAACAACAAATACTTAGTTATCGCAAAGAAAAATGTTGTAGCCCACACTAACCTACAGAATGCTGTCTCGTTAACCTATACCCATTATTGGGACATTTTCATGGGAACGCAAGTAATATACAACACCACGTGAAGCATTGCACGTTCGGTCATGACTGACCATACAAAATAAATCAAAGTGCAAGACGTTACCATGATAATCATTTCACAAATCGAAGTCTGCAAAAAAAATCTCAAATAGAGATCAGGACCAATCACGATCAAATAAGATTTACTATCTGTTGCACATATAAAATCAGTAACCTGGCAAGAATCAAGGATCCAAATAACATAATTATCACCAATTTCAACACACCATAAAAGAAAACAAGTGAAAAAAGCTTCTTGATTCAGATTGTCTATGAAAATTATATGCTAGAGCTGTTTTCAGACTTTATTTAAATTAATTTCCAAAGAAAGCCCTTGATTCTGCTAAAAGAGTCAATTTCCAAAGAAATTCCTTGATTCTGCTAAGAAACGCTACATTTGAAATTTGTGAACACTATTATTATCAATTCAAACAACATTCTTTTGGGAGCCAGAGTCATGGCTAGTCCTTTGACACACAATTCAACAAGATCAAGTCTGTTTAGGAGGAATCCTGGAGAAATGCAATTCCAATATTAAATAATTTCTGATGTTTTGTAAAATACAGCGACTGGGACTACATTTCATATCCATAGGTAAAGCAGTAGCAGAGATCAATATAACTTCATAAATACAAAGTAGTTAATCACAAGTTGTACATGTCTTAAATCACACTAACAGTACCTTTAACAACTGGTACTGCAAATTGATTGCACAAGCAAAATTCTTCAAATGACCTATGCTAATCTGTCAGACCTGGGGATGCACTTCTGATTGTTAACAGGCATTCTATATCTTTGTTGTGAGGATCTCCCATCCTGTAACTTCCAGAAACAAACTAAAGAAATGATCTACACACATAAGTGCAACAGTACCCATAGGAATCCAAGTCAATATTAGCAAGAAAATTTATCTTTACAAATTCCCAAGTTTTTCCACTCTAGCCTGCCCTAGTTCTTTCCAACTGATCAATACTAGTCCTCGCTTTCTCAAACTGATCTATGCTCTTTCTGGACTTGTCATAGCAGTCAACACTGTTTCGCGACTTTTCATGCCAATCAAGAAAGCTTCTTGACTTATCTGGACGGTCAGTGCTCTTTCTTGACCTTTCTGATCTATCCACACTTGTCCTTGACTTGTCCCGCCGATCAGTACTGCTCCTTGACTTCTCTGATCTGTCTGTGCTGTGTCTGGACTTCTCACGACGGTCAGTGCTTCTTCTTGAAGGTTCAGACCGATCCGTGCTCCTCCTAGACGGTTCAGAATGATCAGTGCTTCTTCTCGAACCATTTCTCAGAAAAGGAGATTTTTCAACTGTTGAAATAAATTTTCTCAAATGTCTTATATACTCAGGATAGAGCTCCAAATTGCAATGACTGCCCCCTTTCAGCCATAGTGGCTCGTACTTCTCCTTGCACAGATCCCAAAGTTGCTTACCATGGGAGCAATCAACAACTTCATCTGATGTTCCCTATATTTCATGAAAATTCCAAGTTAGAACATACAATAAAAACCATTCTCCAAAAATATCAAAAAATATAGTGAAGAAATGATCAAATATACCGAAGAGATGAGTTTTAACCATTTTTGCAAATATGTAGAGCATATTTTCAAAAAAAAAAATCAGAAGTTCATCGGTCCCAGTTGCAGATATTTTTTATTTTTAGAGCACTGCTATTACATAGTGCCAGAATTTCAAAGACAAATTTGGATGAGTATAGCTTATTGAAGACAAATTTACACAGACATTCACAGCAGCCAGATCTGTAGACTGTCTCAAAGTTTTTCCTAGATGCACATTTAAGCAAATGTTGATTTTGTTTTAGTACTTGAGGAGTACACAGCAGTTACAGAGAGCTGTCAGCAGAGCACCTCACAGTTGCTCCTCAAAGTTGTTCCTTCTTCTTTCTTCTCCAGAATAGAAGATTAGATCAATACAAGGAAGAAGCAGACCCATAGGTAAAATAAATTAGGGAACATACTTGGAATTTTAATAGATTTTTCAAGGATTGGACTAGCAGTTCAGAAATCTAAATTTCTTGCTGAATGAATCAGACGCAAATGTGCATAACAATAAAAAGGGAGATGCTATAATAGTGGGCTTATTTTTAAGATTTGATCACTAGTAATTATTCAAAGATCACTAAAAAGAAAAAGATGAAACTCAAAAAGTGAAGATGACTAACCTAAGATTGCTGACTAGAAAATCCAGTCATACAATGAAAATTGTACAAAAAATAAAAGCCAGTCAACTTATGCTGCAGAGCCAATTGAGAAATTCAAAATAAAAACTTGCAACCCTTGTTATACACCCATGGATGTGGTCCCGAGCTATTTTTGGAAATAGAATAATGGATCTTGGACAAGAAATATTGCATGCAAGCTTGTTGGGGGTTTCAGTTCTTCATGCTATCAGACCCGATATGGTTTTGTTTGAGGCACATTGTCAAGATTTCTGAATTCATCAAGATGATCATTCTATGCAGCCAAACAAGTTTTCAAGTATACATCCAAGCCAGGAAATATCCGTGCAGCCAAACGTTTCAGTATCCTATGAGAACATTTTTAAACAAATTAGCCAGGAATTTAACCTTTCTTGACTTGCACCCAAGGACAACAGAGTGTTATTAGAGGTAATCTATTACCAGTTATCTCTAAACCCCTAAATACCTAATTTCACCCTTAAGTGATAAAATTGTGAAGATTGCATGCATCATGAAGGTTTGTGTAGTTTCAAAAGCCTTAATTTGCGCTTGGTAGCAGGGCTTTGCCCCTCACCCCACCTTATATCACACCAAGGAGCACGACAGGGGTGCTACCCCTCAAGCATGCTGGGGATGTTACCCAAACCCCCATGATGCACACTGCCCCTCAACCCCATTGGGGTTTCCACTCCTAGACCAGATGAAGTCAAAGCACATGAGAACAATGCAAAGGCGAGGAATACTATCATCAATAGTCTGGGTGACTCAGAATTGCTGAAAGTTATGGGTTACAAAACTGCATTTGATGTCTCGGAGAAGCTTGGTAGCATTTATGAGGAAGATCAAGCAAGTTATGTTGTAGAATCTGAAGCACAAGTTTGAGACTCTAAAAATTTCTGAGGATGAGAACATTAAATGTTACCTACATCAAGTAAATGAAATTGTCAATTTTATCAAAGGCTACGATGGAACCCTATAGGACAATGCTGTACTGCTGAAAGTGCCCCACTAGTAATTAGGATATCTTGTCATGTAAGAAACTTGATTATCATGAGGGGGTAACAAGGAATTGAGATCTAACTCTTGCAGGTGTTGACATAGACATTATTATCTGTGAACAACTAGGCAACTTGTTATAAATCTCTTTAGAAAAGGCAAATTGTACAATACATGGCTAGTGGAAGTTGTTTGTAACTAGTTATGGTTCAAGTGAAAATGAACCAGTTGTTGACTTTTATACTTTTGATAAAGAGAATTATGAAGATTATCAAATATTGATTGCAATTTTCATTGTATATTGTTAAGGGCAGTGTAGATGTCATCCACGGCGGCCTTCATCCAGAGGAGTCTAAAGGAGATCTAAGGCCGTGCAAAAGTGGTGGAGTTGACAAAGATAAGAAAATTTGAAAATCTATTTTTTGGCATTTTTCTATGTTTAAGTAACTTGCATTTTCAGAGGCCTTCAAAGCAGAATTTGGGGTCAAAAATGTCATCGGTCCCTTAACTCGATCTGCCGAACACATTGTGATAAGGGACTGAAATTAGATCTCATCCAGAGGAGTCTGAAGGAGATCTAAGGCCGTGCAAAAGTGGTGGAGTTGACAAAGATAAGAAAATTTGAAAATCTATTTTTTGGCATTTTTCTATGTTTAAGTAACTTGCATTTTCAGAGGCCTTCAAAGCAGAATTTGGGGTCAAAAATGTCATCGGTCCCTTAACTCGATCTGCCGAACACATTGTGATAAGGGACTGAAATTAGATCTCATCCAGAGGAGTATGTGTTAAGAGATAGCTTCATTCGTATTGTTATATATATATATATATATATATATATATATATATATATATATATATATATATATTATACAATGTTAATAATGAAGAGTTGTGATATTTATATTATATTATTATCATTATTATATTATTACTATAGTAATGATAATATTATAATGCAATGATATATATTATATTATTGTAGTTAATTATATATTTATGTTAATTATGGTTATAGTAGACAATTATGGTTATTACCATAATTGTCATATTATTATATGGTCATGACTCTTCAAGATGTGACTATTCAAAAGATATAAATATATATCAATGGCTGGTGAAAAGATCAATCACAATGGTAATCTATTTCACTACAGCAGTCACATATTCTCTATAGGACGATCCAGATTTCACAACATGGTATCAGAGCCTAACCTATAAGAGAAAATATATTGGAGCAAAGTATTGCAGAGAGAAGATAGCACATCAAATCAAGAGGATACTAGTCACGGCAGGGAAGAAGGAAATAGAATAAATTATTAAAATCAGATGATAAATCCTGGGATACATCACCGCAATGCCCAGATGATCTATGGATATAACCGACTGTCAACAATTACTTAAGTGTGATAATCATCACATACAATGGAAATGAATAGAATAACACACCAATGATCATGGTAAGAGTGTCGAGCATGTGCCGAACATAGAGTGTTGGAGATGGAGCTATAAATCATATCAATCATTCTAGAGAATGATGTTGCAAGATATATAGTTGGGACACACAACATTTCTAAGACAATCAGGGAAATTCCATTTAAATCAACAAAATCTGAGCATGGTGGAATGGATTGACTTGAACTCTCGCCGGCACCTGGGAAATTACAAATAATATTATTGATGGATAGATAATATGGTCCAACGTAACTACAAGCAAATACCTATGGAGAACAGTTGACAAACAACATTTACATGAATGAAGTCACACGCAACATCCATGATGGAATATGTGGTGATAAAGGAAATTGGAGGAAGACAATAGTTATTATAAGTTATAGATATTGTTCTGTAATGGATGACTTACACATCACAATCTCCTTGAATCGAAACACCATCATACCAATACCAACTGCGAAGAAGGGATGATTCGATGAATTCACATGCAGTTTGGCGGAGATATATTTCAACAAAATGTTATATCTCCTCACGTGGATGCTCGAGACTTGCCCTCGTTGTGGATCATGGTTGTGCTAAGAGTAGCAGCGGTAAACAGATCAAAGGTTCTTCAGGATTGATGGATGCACTTTGTTGTGCTGATTGTCATTTCATTTGTGGGGCTTGTGTACTCACGGCCGGTGTTCTAGTTTTGATATGAGTACAGAAGCTAATGGACTTGTTATTTGTCTACGAGTTGTGACTCTCACTGGTTTATTGAGATCCCGCGTCATATTATGTTATGTGTTGTTCACCGTGGTGTTATCGCCTTCTGATCTGCAACATGCCACTCGTGTTGGATTTGTTGTGTCCCTGCTCGCATAGAAGATGCAATAACCTGATGTAGGGATTTATACTGTGGAGAGAATGAGAGATTTGGATCATAGAAACTCAAACGACATTAATACTCCTAGGCGCAGGCTCTATATGATGTGGAAGCCGCTAAGATAGACATGGAGATAGCCATAGTGAGTAGGATTATTTTTTGATACGTAACCCTTAATATTATCAAACATGAGCATGTATTGAAGACGAAGAAGTCACCCAACATTCAATCGAGTGGGGGACTCAACTTCAAGCTAATCGACATCTACCATCAGTATATAAGACAAATACATATTCCATCAACGGCGTGAGGAGGGCCATTTGCAGACGTTGACTAATATACTCATAAAATGCATCGATGGGAGAAAATAATCACTAAGTGACAGACGACCATTACTTGGCAACAAAGAACACATAATCATCAGGATATAGAGCTATCTGCATAGTAAAGAAAAGCTACACATAAAATTGGCAGTGCAAACAATCCATTATCTTGTCAATATTTTGTATATCCAATCTGTGAAATATATAAGTTTGAGTCAACATCACCTAATCCTATCTGCAATAAGGGGTTGTTCAAAGGTTGAGCATTATATATAGTAATTCATATATGGAGCAAATTAAATTTCAATATTAGAAACAACTACAGTGCTTAATAAGATTGAAGGATAAAATCGACAAAGGATGCATATCTTAAATATGATCACGGATAGCATCAACTAATGATTAAACTGCATGCTTATAAGAAGACGATTAGAGGAGGCAATCATAATTATTCAAGTAACTATATATTCTATCCAATGCAAGGTCGCTATTCTATATGCACAATCGCAACACAAATTTACCTTCACAACATATTGATAATCCATGTCTATGCACAGTTATTGTTGTGGATATTTGTTGCGACTTCAACCCTTGGTAGTAAACGAGAATGTTCAAAACAATTGCAATATTAAAGTTGGAGGGCTATTTGAGATTTTTTGTTGAACTTTAGAAAACATTAATAATTGCATTATTAATGTTGCAAGCTGAAATAAAGGTAAATTGAAGTAGAAACCATTTAGCAGGAGAACATTGCAATAAATTGGACAATCATTTTAAGTAATGAGTTGGGGAAGGAGTTTTTAAGCTTCCTAAGAATCAAAGGAGATCAAATACTCCTGCAATTGCTTGACCCAATCATGGATATACTTTTTAGAGGGCTTATCTGTTGTTGTGTAGACTAAATGAAAAGGCCAAGTTTCATGTCAAGATCTGATCATCCTACTTACCATGGGGCTTTCGACTTGCTTGGGGAGAGCAGTTTGGAAAGGCTTGCATATGCATTATCTCCTAGCATGGAATCTGCAAACCATGACTTCTTATCTGTGAGAGTTTCAATCACAAGGACGTGAAAGAATTTGGCAGGATGTAGAGATGTTGATGCATCCTCATTTCTTGTGAGATACATTGATATCAAGTACAATGAGTACGAGTATCGTATTAATGGGCTCACCTTACGAAAGGAAATACTTGAAAATATTTGAAATTTAAGATAAGTATTTCATGTTTTATTAATGCATATAAATTTTCAATTTGTAATTCATTAAATAATAAATCTTGTATGCTTCTATCATTTGTATTTTTGTACGAGATAGTTTAGCTTTATAAACTATTTGTAATCTATCTCTGACATACTTTCAGGACAAAAGCATATAAAATTCAGATTCAGAGAAAGTCTGACATTTTCAAGAGGTCAAGAAGTTGATGAACTTGAGCTTCAGAGGGAGAATATGGTTCAGTTAACTTGTGACAATCTCAATCGTATTGATTAAGAGGGAGTTCACAATTGAAGGTAAAACAAATCTGAGATTATAATAGTGGGAACTTGTGGATAGAATCACCGATGAGATGCACGTGGATAGAATACTAGAGGTCTTTATTATATTCTCTCAAGTCCAAGAGGGAGTGTTAATATTGTGGCCTTGGAAAAGATCAAAATGCATCTTATGCTAGCCAATGTAACCTTATGACTATTCAGATTATTCGTATTGGTTCTCTCAGGAAGGAAAGTATGAAATGACATCCTGCAATGACACTGAATTGAGTATATAAACAGGGTATGCCTTCGTGATGGATGGAGAAGTTAAAAGATCTGCATTAGTGACATTCGAGGATCTTGATTCAGAGGGAGTAGACCATGTTTTGTTGGTTCTCTAGTAATCAAGAAATTATAGCAGACAATTATGGTTATTACCATGTGAGAAGGTTATATGTTAGAAAAAGAAGCTAGAAAATCAAATTAAGTTGGCACCCCAGGATCTTGGTCATACAAATTCAGAGGGAGTATAACATGTCAAGATGGTGTATACTTTGAATTCATCAAGACTATGAGATCGTGCATACAATTGTAATTCAGTGGAGGTACATCCTCACTAAAGAACAAACAATCGATACTCTTACCAAGCGTCTTGCTAGAAAGAAGATTGTGTACCTTCAGACAACCTTGGTATGTTGAGGAATAAAGTCTTATTAGGTGAAAAGAAGGTATCCTGAACGCTATGTTATTACTTGTTGTGCTTTAACTATATCGTGGTTAGACAACATCAAGTTATTGGTTTCAAACTGTCATGATGTGCTATGTTCATGGCTAGACAACATTGAGTTGTTGTTTTTAAATTGTCATGACTGAGAGTTTGATTTCCACTCTTTGGATGAACCAAAGTGGATCCACCCTTTGAGAAGAGTCAAAGTGACTCTATGGGTTTTTTATTCATGAATAAATATAAAAAAATGTGTATATTGCAATATTGTGTAAAATGATCATTTGTGTGTGGGTTAACATTTCAAAGTGACGATCTTGTAAATCGTTAACCAAAGTGTCAAGATAGACTACTTAATTGTGTGTCCCGACTGTGCGGAGATCTTGACTCTTGTTATTATTGGATGTGTAATAACGAAACCATATCATGATAGACTACTTAATTGTGTCCCGACTGTGTGGAGATCATGATATTCAAGTCTATTTTCATGACGAGACTACATTAACTTGTGCGTCCCGAAATGGTAGATGTCATGATAGATTTTTGATATTTAATACTCACTCGCTAAGAGGGAGTGTTAAGAGATAGCTTCATTCGTATATATATATATATATATATTATACAATGTTAATAATGAAGAGTTGTGATATTTATATTATATTATTATCATTATTATATTATTAATATAGTAATGATAATATTATAATGCAATGATATATATTATATTATTGTAGTTAATTATATATTTATGTTAATTATGGTTATAGTAGACAATTATGGTTATTACCATAATTGTCATATTATTATATGGTCATGACTCTTCAAGACGTGACTATTCAAAAGATATAAATATATATCAATGGCTGGTGAAAAGATCAATCACAATGGTAATCTATTTCACTACAGCAGTCACATATTCTCTATAGGACGATCCAGATTTCACAACAGTCTGAAGGAGATCTAAGGCTGTGCAAAAGTGGTGGAGTTGACAAAGATAAGAAAATTTGAAAATCTATTTTTTGGCATTTTTCTATGTTTAATTAACTTGCATTTTCAGAGGCCTTCAAAGCAGAATTTGGGGTCAAAATGTCATTGGTCCCTTAACTCGATCTGCCAAACACATTGTGATAAGGGACTGAAATTAGATCTGTCAAAGACCTTTCCAACAGTGTAAGCAGTTTGGAATTCCAAGCACCAGGCAAAAAGTTATGCCCTAGCCAAACTGGGATCACCAAATGCCAAAGCGGCACGGTTTCTACTGAATTCATGAGCTCTTTTACTTCAAGGCTTTTACTTTCAAAGAGAGCTCACTATAGCAAGTGCCACGTGCCTATGCCACAAAGGATTTGAAGGTCGAAAGGAAAGAAAATTCAACAGATCCCACCAATATGCCACACGTCATCCCATGCACCCTCAACTCAACTTCAAGCGAAGGAAGTTCCAAAAGCTCCCACCTTTGCGACACATGTCATCCCCATGCACACACAACCCAACTTCAAGAGAAGGGAGTTCCAAAAGCTCCCACCTTTACGACACATGTCCAAGTTGCGGTCATGTCGGACAATGGACCTGTGGGGCAAGATGCCACCATCCGGCGGAGCATCTTGAGGCAAATTTGATCCAAAAGGAAACTGCTGCCACACACCAAAAGGGACTAATCATTGCAAGTGGGGTTGGAAATTTATTTCATCATGATGGCGAGGAAATTGAAAAAGGAACAGCCAACATTCAAGTCAAGCGTATGAGAGAAAGCCATCAATGTAAATCATCAGCATGCCAAGGCAGTTGTAACAACCACCATCATGAGATCTACATGTGGTAGACATGCACCAGCCTTTTTGCAGCAACATTTTCTGGTTAAAGGGAATTTTTTCCTGTATAAGCCTGCAGTTATATTGTAATGAGGGAGTTTTTAGAGAGGTTTTTCAAGTTTTTTTTTCATTACTTTGAAAGAGAAGAACACTTAAAAATACATTTTCATTCTCAAACCTTAGCTTTGTATTGAGTTTGTCAATAAAGGAAACATATCAGACTGTGCCTAGTTTGCATACGCTGTGTGTTTACTTCGGTTTTGTGGATGTTTTTAAGGCTCTACATCAATTTTAAATGCAGCTATTATTTGTCATAGATGTGCAGGTTTTTGAATCATGTTACATACTCTTTCAATCATCTGTAATATTTCTGACTTGGGGTTATACTATACCATTGGGTGAGCAAAAATCGAACAAAATAACTGATTTAGTGAGCTAATAGGAACAACTCCTACAGGCCTTAACAAATGCTTCTCACAGAGATATCTAAATATTTTGCTCTGTCTGTCTAACTTTTGCATTATGTTCTCTTTCCAACAAATTAAGAGTTTGTGGCATTATATATCATGTTCAAGGTGTTAGAAGACCTTTCCCTTTGCTTGTTTGAGTTTCATAGCTTTTAGACTTCCACTTGTGCAGTGTCACATAGCGATCGTTCAACCTAGTCTTGAGACTTCAGACCAAGATCTCTACTTGTTGCATATGTTTAACGTAAATGTTTCAAAAAAAAACTATTCCATGTATTCTTGTTTTTTTTTCTTTTCTGTTCTTGTTTGAGGATTCCTTGGTGGGGTGTACAGTACCTTAGCTCAATCTATTTGTCGCAAATCTACCCACACCTACCTCTACCTTCACTCTTCTTACCACCACCACCCTGCCCAAAAAGCTAGTATCCTCAAAAACTTAACCACTACAGCCCTCCATATTTGCGATGAGGAAAGCTTAAATGAGGAATTAGCTATCTTCGCCATGTCTTCCTTTTGAATGGTTATAGTAACAAACAAACCTTTAGAACTCTCAACCAAGCCAAATCTAACTTTTTCTCCAAACCCACACCAACCACTTCCTTCATGCCTCCTACTACAACTCTTCCTTACATTGAAGGCATCCCTTACATAGGTGAAATTGATCAGTCCTTCAAAACCAAACTCAAAGCACATGATGAAAGACATCAAGC
Source organism: Chamaecyparis obtusa (assembly GCA_027943335.1). Classification (NCBI taxonomy): domain Eukaryota; kingdom Viridiplantae; phylum Streptophyta; class Pinopsida; order Cupressales; family Cupressaceae; genus Chamaecyparis; species Chamaecyparis obtusa. The sequence continues at coordinate 259,258 of BSBK01007977.1, read as the reverse complement.
ATGACTAGGCTCTCAAGTCCATCCTAGCTGAACATTCCTGCACCAAACACCATATCTGCCTAGAAAAGACTCAGATCGCATCCAAAGAAGATAATTTTTTCAAAAGGAAATTTAAGGAAGCCATAGAAATCTACAGCCATCCCTCCAACTACAATGGCGACAAAGTTTGGAGCTTGAGGTCCTCTTGGCATCCTCCTTTGCCCAACCTTAGAACCCATCTCCCCCCGCACCCCGCCCAAAGTCCCTCTTCTCCCTCCAGCCTAAGGTTTTCCTCTTCCTTCGCATCCCTTGCTCCCTTTTTCCCTCTCTGTCCCCTTTTTTCTCTTCCCTCTCCCCCCTTTTTTTTCTTCTTTTTGCTTCTCTCTTACCTATGTTATGTTTTCTAGATGTTTCTCCCCTAGTGTAGTTTGTCTTTGTCTTTCCCTCCTTTCCCTTAAAATCAGTCTTAGTTTTTTTCCCTCCTTTTTGTATTCTCTACCTTTCTTTTCTTGTATCTTTTTTCCTTTTTTATTAAAATTGTTTTATTCATTCTTTTTTTAATTATTTAATTTTAATGTTTTTATATATTTTATACTTTTTCTATTCTCTTCCATTTTCCTTCCCCTGCAAATGCCCACAAACCAGTAATATAGGTAATAACAATAGTCTAAACTAAAAAAGGCTTAAGGATCTCTGTAATGTCCCCAAAATATGGAAGAGCTTTGCAATGTAGAAGACAGCGTATATTTAAGAATTCAAAAAACATCACCAATGTTTACAACAGTGAGACAGCATTAAATATCAATGGGTCTACTCATGATATATCTGTGTTGGGAATCACAGAGATGGATACAGTTTTTTCTGGATAATGATTTATTTCAGAATGTCCAGGTCCGGATGTTTGCTGTCAGGTACAGGAATCTGTGATGGCTGGATTTGAATTGCCTTGGAGTTTGAATTGATACTTGAGGCCCAACTAAGACAAATCCACGCTGCCTTCTGCTATTGCTGCCTTCTGCCACTGCTATTAAATGTATCGATTCCAACTAGCCTCACAGAGTGCCCCAAATCTACATATGTTGCATACTGTGCCAGAGAGATGGTCACAATAATATTATTTCCTGAGTGGGACCAGGGCATCATGCGAGAAAGTGGGACCAGGGCACCAAGCGACAGTCAAGACCGGGGGGCATCGGGTGGCAGACAGAGACAGACAGAACCGAGGCATCCAAAGGGAAAAGAGCGCTGCTGGCAGGACAGAACCGAGACATCTATCGGGCCCAGTCTGTGGAGAGGTGTGCCCACTTTGTTTTTACAGTCTCCTTTTATTTTTCTATTATCCTTCGTACTTTTCCAGAGCACTCAAGAAGGCAATAATGGAAAACTGAAAACTATAGACTGGATAAGTGTGACACTAGTTTTTCTTTTTTAACTGGGGGTTATAGAGATAACACTGAAACCAATCAGTTTTGGCACAAGACACCATACTCTATGGGGCCCAGCCCTGATAAATCAAACAGTAACCTCACTATTGTCTGTTATGGACCCAGTAGGAAGGGGTCTCATTTACCAACTGGAAATAAAATGTTTTACGCCAACACTGGAGATGGGGTGGGGTTCAACTGGAATCTTCAAAACCAGGTGGGAGGACCAATGGTTAACCGTTTGTATCAAGAGGGTTAGAAACAGAGAACAGGGGGACACTCTGTACCTCAGCTTTTAGCTACAGCGGAAAGTATTACAGGGATTTGGGAATCCACAATAACAGATTTTCTCAAACAAGCAAGTAATACAGGTGAAGGATTAATTCTGGTAAATGCGAGGCAATGCAAAGGTATCCTATGACATAGACAGATGCGAAAAGTCAGACAAACGAATAAAAAACATTTTGCTATGATTTTACCGAGGATCAATGGAATTCCTGACAAAACTTATCAGGCTAAGGGGAAGCAAACAGCAAAAGATGTTAATGATAAAGAAGGGCTACAAAAACATGCTGAAATCATCAGGAATCTCGAATCGAAGACAAATCATGTAGAAATTGGTGTAATGAACAAAGGGGGCAGCAATAATGCTAAACAAGACAACAATATTTGTTACAGCCCCACTAGAACACCACTTTTGTGGTTGTCAGAGTTATATGTGGAAGAGCTTATGAACTTAAAAAAAAGGGTGGAAACTCTAGGAGCAAAGAATTAGGAAGAGGAGAACAAAGTGTACAAAACAATGGAATACACAAGCAAAATAGAACGGGAAAATAAAGGTCTTAAAGAACAAATCTTGAACATGCAATCCAAAATGGATATGGGACAGCAAGAGCTTGAGGTACTAAAACAGGAAATGGCACTTACGAGGATAATGGGGACTAAAGAGCAAGAAGCAGTGAATGAGGTGGAGATCACGCATTTGAAGGAAATTCAATCAGCCTTGGCAAACATAGAAGTTAAAGAAACTCAATTAGAGGAGAGGATAGAAGAGGCCAAATCATGGTCACAAGTGGTAAATGGGTCAGCAAATAAACAAAAGGGCATCATTGAACAACAAATCAAATTCAGATAAGAAAAGAACATCACAAACAGGGCAAGGCTGCAAATATTATCATCAAAGTGATGAAAGATTTTAGAGAAAGAGAAAGGACTGACATTCTAGCAAGGGTCTTCCTCAGAGATAGGCTGAAATGGACAGGCACTATTCTTCAAACAAATAGGATAGGTAAAAAGGTGGATGGAGGGAGAGACAGACACGTAAGAGTTATCTTGAGAGACCTACAGGATAAAAATACTATCCTTAAGAATAGAGGGCTGCTTAGAGGAACACAGATTTATCTAGATGAAAATCTAACTTTCGCTCAACAAGAGGAACAAAGGAAGGAGTGGGAAAAAGTAAAGGCAGCCAGAAACAAGGGAATGTAGACTTCGATGAAAAATGGGAAAGCTCAAACCAGCGAGCACTTCTCTAATAAGAAATAGGAAATTGGGGCCTCACAGGATCACTTAAGTGTAGTAAGTTGGAACTGCAGAGGTTATCCGTGGAGAAGAGGTCCTGGGTTGGGGCCCATAGTAGAGAGGAAGGATATTATTATACTTGTTGAAACGCATGAGCATGAAGGGTGTATAGTCCCAGATTTTGACGGGTACAAGAAATTTTCAGTTTGGAACAATGGGAATGAAACAAGTAAAGGACACGGCGGAGTCACATTTTTTATCAAAGAGAAGTGGTATGGATTTGTTAAGTTCGAAAAAGAAGATCCAAACAAACAATACATATGGCTGCAAATAACAATAAATGAGACAATTTTCAGATCGTTTGCCTATTACTTTGCTCTGAAAAACTCTAAATTCTACAAGAGGAGGAATTTAGACAATGAAGACCCATTCGCCTCATTAAAAAAAGATATTTCTGTTTTCAGCAATTCGGGAGAAATTATGCTTGTGGGGGCCTTCAATGCTAGGACTGCCAACAATCAATTGCTGCAATTGTGTAATGTGGAAAAATGAGAGACTAACCCTCTATGGCTGGAGGAAAGCAGCAATCACTCTTGGAAAAGAACCTCTCAAGATAGTGATGGGGGCGTTTCGCATTTCGGGACAGAATTATTGGGGCTGTGTTGTCTCTTTGGCATGGTTATTTGCAACGGCATGAGCGGCTGGCCTACATCGGGGGTTATCACTTGCAAAACTTACAATAGAAAAAGTGTAGTGAATTACGTGATTTGTTCTCAAAAACTTACAACTAGAGTGATAGAGTTTGATATTGGAGAAGCACCTATAGATTTGAAGTCCGATCATATGCCTCTTTATATAAGGTTGGACGTGGGTCCAAATAATCAACATAACAAACATGACCTCCACAAGGATAGGGCAGCGGTTAAAAATGGGAGAATACTCTTAAATCAGGAAAATAGGGACTTATTCAGTGCAGCTCTTAAACAGCAATTTGTGGAGATAGACAACAACAAGACCAAGGATGGGGTCAACAATTGTTTTGACCATATACACAGCAGCTTGTTGATTCCTACTATACATGTAAAAGATCTAGCATTAGAAAGAGGGCAGCTATACTTTTCCGGCTAATCCGTGGTATGATGAAGAGTGCGAGGCTGCCATGAGATCTATGAAAGGGAAAGAAACGAGCATAGAAATCAAGAAGAAATATCCAAAGCTGATCCAAGCAAAAAAAGAGGAATATGTAAATGCTAGACAAAGGGAGTTAATATCTTTGAGCAAACACAACCCCAAAGACTTCTGGAAAGAATTGCAACAGAGAAAAAAACAAAATGAAAATAGTATTACGGATACTCAATAGTTAGAATATGCAAAGTCACTTTACGAGCGGATCCATGAGAAGAACTCCCCTCCTATTGTAAAAACTTCATTAGAGCTCTTCACGGAAGATGATATCAAGCGAGGAATAAAGAAGCTAGCAAATGGTAAGCAAGTGACATTACTGAGTTGCAAGCTGAATTTCTAAAGTAGGGAGTTGATCTCCTCGCCCCTCACATAAAAGGAGTCTTTAACAGGGTCATTCAAGATGGTTTTCCAGTTGGTTGGACTACAAGTGTGATTATCCCTCTATTTAAGAGTGGGGACATTAATAATCCGTCTAACTATCACACTATTATGGTCAACCCTCTTTTTCGGCAAACTTTTTGGGAACATGATAGAATATAGAATCAGCAGTTGGGTGGAAGGGGAAGAAAAAAGGGCAAAAGGGCAAGCACGTTTCAAACCTAGGCGTCACTCTTAGGCATTTGATAGAGAAAATATGGGACAACCAAGAGGGAGAAGCCTATTGCTGTTTTGTGGACTTCAGGAAAGCCTTTGATACGGTACCTAGAGACAAGCTATGGAATAGAATGGAAGAATTAGGCATTTCCGATGTGTATAGAGCAGCAGTGCATAGACTTTATGAGAGGGGTCAGAGCCAAAATCAGAACTAAAGATGGTATGTCTGAGTGCTTTGGTAGTGACATTGGTGTGAAGCAAGGGTGTCCATTATCCCCCACTTTGTTTGGTTTATATATTGATAAACTTGAAGCCTGGTTAGACAGAATTGATGGTGGGGGGGTCCATTTGGCAGGGTATGTGGTGAAGCTTCTTTTATACGTCGACGATCTTATCTTAATTTCAAAAACAGCCTAGGGACTAAGAGAACAGTTGGCAGCTCTGGAATGCTTTTGTCAAGACGTGGGGATGTGTGTGAACATTACCAAGACAAAAATCATGATTTTTTCTTTGAAAAGAAAAGAGAAACATACTCTTTTTCTTTTCAAAGTCAGCCTGTTAGAGATTGTGAAAGAATACAAATATTTGGGGATTGACTTTCATTATAGGCTTAGCTGGGAGACTTCTAGAGCAAAAAGGATACAGGGAGATTGGAAAGTGTTCTATCTGCTTCAAAATAGGTGTAGAAATGCCGAGTTGTGGGACTGGAAAACTGAGAAATTCTTTTTGGTTTGTTGGTCACACCGGTTGTTCTTTACAACAGCGAGGTTTGGTGGAGCAGCATGACAAAGTGCGGGTGGAGACAATTAGAGAGGATTCAAAAGCACTTAATCACTAGCAATATCAAGGTCAAAGCCGCAGTGCCTTATGAAATTCATTTAGCAAATGACGACATTTTCCCATTGGAGGCAGTAGCGATAACTCGGTTAATAAGTTATTTAAAGAAACTTGAAAATATGGATAACGAACGATGGCCCAAAATTGCAATGAAAGAGGGTTTGGCTCGCACGAAGAAGACTTGGATGAAACAAAACATAAAGTGGTTGAGTAAGTGTAACATCAAGCTACAAGATTGTCCAAACACCAATATGGAAATAAGGAAGTTTGTCGCAAATAAGTTTCAAATTGCCATGTGGTCTACTAATATGGGTCGGAAAAAGACGCATTACATAGAAGTGTTCAACCCCTCCTGCGAGCATGGGGATAAGGCTTATCTAGAGGTAGCTATTAAAGGTAAACCTAGAGTGTTGTTGGCTCAGCTGAGGATGGGCTCTCGTCATCTGAGATGCAAGACTAGTAGATGGAAAAGGCCCAAAGACGAGTGGGAGGAGAGGATTTGCAAGTTCTACGAAAAGGGTGTGATTGAGACGGAATGGCACTTTCTCTTCGAATGCACAGCTTACGATGACATTCGGGTTCAATACAGGGACATCCTGAAAGCTGACATGTACAGTCTATTTGAGGAGGATAAGATCAAGCAGACGGCTAATTTGATTGTCAAGATTCACAACAGGAGAGCGATTGTGGAAAAGACTATGGAGTTAGTTTAGCATTGTGTTTCGTGGTCCCTTAGACTGATGGTCTTGTGGACGTCATTAAAATTCTTCATTCTTCATTCATTCATTATGTTGCCAATATAAGAAATCTTCAGAAAATTTATACTTAAATATATATTCACGGCAAAGCTAAAATAATTCCCAAACCACAAGATTTAGCCGACAACCCCTTCTGAGTTCCCGCGGCCAATGATAGGCAGATTCGTATTAATAATCCAATGATAGACAACTATAGTCTCTTCAATAGTTTAGGACGCAAATATGTATTTGCCTGATTTTAGCATCACATAGATATGTTGGAAATCAACTGGAAGGCTCTAGCCAATAGGAAAGTCCATAAAAATAATATTTGGTCTGAATGAAAGGATTGATTTATGAATGTATTCCTCCACCCGTCTTGATCTCAAACCGTCTATATATATTTTATTGTGAACGGATGTCACCTTAGAACCCAACAGTTTGATCCAAAGTTTGCGACTCTTCATTAACTTATGTTTTGTTTAGTGATTAAGATGTACCATCAATCCGTATTCATACATAACAATTCATATATGAATCGTTTGATAGGGGAACCATAGATATAAATTCGTAATAGGTATATGTCTTATTGGTAGCAATGTATATTATTTTATTAATAGTATATATTATATTATTAATAATAGATTATAATATACTATTTGTTTATTTATTTATTTATATTAGAATTATATTAGAATATTCATTTATAATTATATTAGATTATTTATTTATTTATCTATTTAATATCATTTATTATTTATTAAAATCTCATTCTTTGTTATTTATTTATTAATTATTATTTATTATTAAATCTTATTCAAGTAAAGCTTAAATCGATACTCCTTGTTCGCTTGCCACTTTTGCAACTTTGTCTCTTAGAGACTTCGCAAAATTGGTGTGAAAAGAGTGAGGATATCACCAAAATGGTTTCAAACAGGGGACATGACAATCTCATTAAGAGGAAATATGTAATGTCCCTTAGTGGGATATTATTGGCTTTAATCCAATGGGGTCGAAGGAAAAAAGTATGGATTGGAGGTGTCCTAAGCCGAGGTAGCTTAATGTCAAGTTTGGCAGTGCCTCTAGAGGAAATCTTGGTCCCTCTAGGGCTAGGTTTGTGTCTTAGGATCACATTGGTAACATTGTGGATATTGCATGGCTCGAAGAGTTGGGAGATTGGTGATGATTTTTTCAGAAAGTTTTGGATTCATTTCCCCTTTTTTTAGTTGTGTGCTTGGTGAGGAATGTATTTTCTTCCTTTCAATGGTCGGAGTAGCGGTGTCTAGCAGTGTCTTCCCTCACAGAGATAGAAGCGAATTTCACCATTGCCACTGATAAACTGCAGCTAGCATTTTTAGGACACATCTCAGAGAAAAGGTTGAAGGTAATTTTTAGAATTCATGATCCTCTTTTTCTGCAAATAGTGGACGATATTCTTGGAGAAGAATTTATGGAAGCTGAGCACACACATCAAGTTAATGTTGGTATAGTTTCGATGGTTTTTGGCAAGGGCCCTGGAGCTCAGGTCGACAGAGGATGTCATGTGGGTAATGCAACATTGTGTGGAGGAAGAATTGTTGTTTGCCTTAACAGCTATGGTGGCTAGTGTTGTTCTGAAACAGGGTTTTCGGATTGAGTTGGGAGATTGGAGAGATGTGAAAGGGAATGAGGGAGACCTTCATCCCTTTATTATTTGGAGTGCATCTACAAACAAGAATGAATTACTGAGGCAGGAATAGGCTGGGCAGCCCTAAAAGACTTTCTTTAAGAGCAAGATGAACTTGCGTGATTGAAGAAAGAAGGGGGAGTAAGGAAGGATTGTCTAATGGAGCTACAAAACTATTGGCTTAATGGTCTGATCAAACCTCGTCGACGCAGGTCAATGGATGCATAACTCTCCCTACTTCTATGGCTGTCCCTAGTTTTCTTTCTATTTCTACTTTGGCCTCAGGTCGTCTATTTTTTTAAGTGTACAATTTTGTAGGGTTGTTACTATCACATGTAATTACATCTTGTTTTTACATTACATGTAATCTGACAAATACAAATTACAAATACATGATGAAAATATTCTAAGAGCCTGACAAGATACGACTTCTATTACATCATCCTTTATCGGTCTTCATGCTGCTACAGGATGCCCTGTGATTGATGCATTCAGGTTTGGTGGAAGCATCATGAATTGGAATATGAATCTGCATCTTTGATTGTTTTGCATCATAATGGTGGTTATTGGAAAATCATCTTTGTTTCTCTCCATCTCTGTCTTGAAAACATTCTATGCCTGCAATCATTCCATCTCTCATCCCTTTTTTTGTATGATTGCATCATGTTGTCGTTCTTTAGTTACTAGAAAAAGCCATAACATGATCTTTCAAGCTAGAACTTTGCAGATCTGGAAGAGTATGCGTATACGATATGAGTGGAAGGCCTTTGAGCAAGGAAAAGGTGAAGGATTTTAGGCAAAACCAGCTCTTCAAATGAGGGAAAAACTTAAAAACGGGATTTTCTGGGAGCACTGCATATAAATGGAGAGCAAGCTTTGAGCAAGGAAATGAGGTGCATATGCATGTATATACAAATGGGAAGGTTATTTACTTATAAGTGAGGTTTTTACGTCCCACTAAAAGTTATCCGGAAAGTACTTGTCATCTACAAACGAGTTCTTCATCCTCATTTGCACGCATTGAAAGAGCATCAAAAGTGCGTGGAAAACACTTATAGTTTGGCTTTTTAGCTTGCATTACATATAAGAAAAAAACCTTCTTTTTCAGTAGAACAATGTCAAAAACGGGGTTTTGAATCCCGAGTACATATGCAAGAGAAATGAGTGTCTAGAGCTTTCTCTTTGTGGGAAGAACTTGCATCTCTTCTTGGGAGGAACTTGCATTGTTTTGAAAACAATACAATCAAACTTTTGAAGCCAAAAATCCTCTTTGAATCTCCAACCATGTAGCATGTAGCAAGATTGTTGAAACATGAGTAACTTGCACCACTTGGAACCAAAAATGTGAAAGAAAAGATGCTTGAACTTCGAAGAAAAAATCCAAATCTTTGCTGGTTCGAATTTGGGAAAAGATCCCCAAATTTCAACTATATAGACAACCAAGCTTGACCAAATCTTCACAAGAATAAATGCACAACTCAGTCTTCTTTGAATTTTTGACAAATGGCCATGAATGAGTAGAAAAATGCAAAGGAATAGCAACAAGAAAGAAAGATTCAAACTTGCAAAAACATGATGGAGTTGCTATGATATGCAATCCCAACCAAAAAAGGCACCCTAGAGATGAAAAACACACTATTTGTGGATGAAAAACAAGCTGAAAGAGTCATTTTATGCCCTAGACGGGCTCCTAACTCCAAAACACAGGTGTGAATGCTTGCATTTGCTCCCGCCTTCAGTTTCATCCATTGATCAAGTTTTTTTTGTTCTAGAAGCAGAGGCAGATCCCACACAAATAGAACCCTGAGATCTTATGATATAGGCAGGCACCTATAATCTTTCATTAGCGGTGATCCCGTGCGCCGCATTCAAAGCCGTTTTTAATCAAATGATGCCCTTGACGGGCTGTTTGAAACAAATCGCAGGTATTTTCTTGCATTTAAATGTGTTTAAAAACATGTATTGGCAATAAAAATCGCCAATATTGCCTTTCAAGGGAGACACAAGTCTTATAAAGATTAAAAATGTGCTTTTGGAGAAGCTTTACATGCCCCAAAATGACTTTCATTAATAAAAACGGGTTTCTTGTATCAATAAACATGTATCACGGGCTTTCAAAGACCTTTAGCATGTATCACCGTGCATTTATAGAGACTAATCAATATGTAAATGCATTTAAAAATGACACCATATGGTTTTTAATCCAAACACAGCATGTAAAGAGTAAACACACACTTTATATTGCCAAACGCATATAATAGGAAGGCATTTAAAATGTGTAAGTGATAAAAAAATCGCCACCTTTAATATTAAGAGTAAAAACAACATTAAAAACGTGATTTTAACTATACTTTACATGCCCTAATACCATAACGTGTTTTGGATCACTCATTGCATATGTTTGAATGCATATCAAAACATGTAATGGATTTAAAAATCGCCACTTATGACTTAAACGGGATTTAAAAATTGCCACCTCTAGACTAATGACGGGCTGTTTTGGTCCATTTGCATGTGTTTGTAACTTTATTTTAAATACATGTAAATGCATTGAAAATCACCCCTTTATGGCTTATGAGTTAAAAACATCGATGGTGGAGTTTCAAAATTAACTTGCATGTCCAAAACAAAGCATATCTTTAAGCGATATCAATTAAAAACCCCACATAGGTCTCTCATGTGTTTAAATTTACATGTAATTTGTAGTTTTAATGCAAAGATATGTAATGGGACTTAAAAAGTCCACCTTTACATTAGAAATTCATTAAAAACTATATTTAAATCTCATTTAAATCATGTGAAATTTTAAAATGGAGTTTTAAATCTATCTTACATGTAAATGACACTTCTTATGCGATGCAATTGTCAACAAAAAGCCCACTAATGAGAGATTTTAGTTAAAAAACAAGGATATGCAGTCAGGCCGAAAAACCTCACCTACAGAAGCTTAATTCCTTCATAACTTTTGATAGACAACTCCGATTGAGACCTATGGTAGCTCAAAACGAGCGTAATTGAAAATGCCACAATCCTGGGGTGAAAACAAAACAAAAATCAAAACAAAACAACTAAGAAAAATCCTTAGAGAGTTTATCCTACAAAATTTTCCATAGGGTCACCCTAATTTTGCGAATACAAAATTGAGGACAACACCTTGATTTGCCAAGAGCATGGAAAGTGGGCCGCCTTTCCACCTCTCAATCCACCTTGGGGGCTTGCCATTATTCTTGATCAAGCCCAAGAGGATGAAAGGTGGATCGTCCTTTCATCTCTCATGAACTTGAAAGGCTGGCCTTCCTCCCTATTTGCAAGACACTTCCACAAATTCAAAGCTGATTTCTCAAGGAATTTGCTAGATCATTGCTAACTAAATATTTATTGATGTATTGGCAGTTCAAACTGTAAATGGCACTTGAGAGCTTTCTAGGGATTGCTCTTAAACTTTTATTTATATTTGTACTTGTAGTGTCTTTTCCTTTTTGCTTTTACTTTATACATATATATATATATATATATATATATATATATATATATATATATATATATATATATATATATATATATTCTCTTGAATTTTATTATTCTAATTTTATTTATTTGTTTTTCTTATTTAATTTCTTTTTTCTTTTTTATTTATTTTTCCTTAAAATTTGCACTTTTTGCTCTTTTTATTTCTTTAAACTTTGTGCCTCATTTTCTTTTTAAAATTTCATCTTTCTATTTATATATAGTTTTTTAACCTTTTATAGTTTCAATTTCATTTGCTTGTTTATTCATTTATTCATACAACAATTTTTTCTTTGTTTTCATTTATCTTTTACCTTTTTAATTTTTTGGTTTTTTGGTCTCTTCTTGTTTTGTATTTTAACTTATATATATATATATATATATGACTGTAGGAATCGGGTATAGCACCCCTTATAAACAGCAGTGTGTCAAGTAAACTTTTTAATGTGACTGGTGATGTTGGTGCAACATGTCCTCCGATACCACATGGTATGGAGGGAGACTAGACGTCATGAACTTGTGCTTTACCACAGGAAGCTCTCACCAATCAAGGTAGGCCCCCTGCCCATTATTTTATATACTTATTTATATTTATTTTTTAATTATTTTCTTTGTTGTTCTCCTATTTATTCCTTTCCTTTTTTATTTTATTATTCTTTTATTCAGTTTTATTTTTTCTCTTAGGTTCATATAGATATATTCTTTTAGTAAATTTTATTTTTTTGTTTTTACAATTTTATCTTTGTTTTTATTTCTCCTTCTTTGAGCTTTGTGCCACTCTTTCCCCTCCACCCCCTCCTTTTTAACCTGTCTAGGTCTGCAATCTAACCATTTTTCTCCTACAGCTCTCTCATCTTGATGATGGAACATGGAGTGTGTGATACAAAACGTTGATGCAAAAAAATTCTAAAAAATTGAATCCAGAAACAAAAAGGCTACCATGGATTATGGACTGTGGAGATCTATTCTCTTTGATTGATTGACATTTTCAAAATCACTGAATTATGAGTTTATGGGTATTTTATTTTTTTCAAATTATGAGGTTTTTAAATATGTTTTACTGGCAATTATGAGTGTCACTGTTTCATATTATATATCTGTGTGTGTGTGTGTGTGTATAGATGTATGTATATATATACACGTGTGTGTGTGTGTGTATAGATGTATGTATATATATGTGTGTGTGTATTTACCTATGGGGAAAAAATTGCCATACCAGCACCCACACCTGAACCAGGACTTCCAAAATAACAATTAAAAAAGGGATAAGTAGAAATAAATTTGTAAAGAACACGGATGATATGTGAAGTATTGTCAATTGGTAGTCAACATCCTTTTCACTCAAGAATCAACTCATAGTGTTAAGAGTAATATTTAAATCTCTGTACATGGAACTTGACGAGGCAAAATGCTTTGTTCTTTACATTTTCTTGAAAGCTGCATCCTTCAGATTTGGCTTTTCTCAAAAGGTACCTTGCTAACATTTATTTGTTTTCTAGATTATATTGAATGGACAATTATCTACATTTTAAAGTCTTTCTGTCTTCCACTTGTGACCTAAAGACCTACTACTTTCTTTCCACTCAGAGAGATCAGACACTCCCAACCTTTTAGATCAATCCTAGCCAAAGCACTCAGTGGAATATTTTTAGACAGGAAACAGGAAAGCTGAGGCAAACTGGATATCAAGTGACATCATCCTCAGTTCACAGTCAGTTATCTTCAATAGGACTAGCTTGACTAGATCGACAAAACGATGGAGGCATTTCTAGAAGCTTACAAATATTTTAATTCCAGGCTGAAAAATATTAACTCGGTAAGTGATATTAATCAACAAAAAGACCAAAGCATGATTTGGGCACACCAATCTCTTACCCAAGGAATGAAAATGCCATATTCATAGAACAGGAGGTAAAAATTTGCAGCTGACATAATGCAATTTATGTTTGCAGGAAAATTTTGAGAGAAGGCATGGAATTTACTCCTAATTGATGCATCTTTTGGCAAATTGAACAACTTTATGTACATTTTATTAAAAACAGAATTGGCAAACATTAGTTGAAGTCTCCGAAAAATTAGCCAATTGCTGAGAAGTCACCAATAAATGAGAACATACTATTACAGATCAAACCATAAATTATAAGCTGGCCTTCTTGACAAAATCAAGGAGAAGGATTTGTGTCTGGCTGATAGTGAACATCAAAATGATCTTGTCATTGTGCAATATGCCTGATGTTTACTTGCCAATGCTCTATAAAGAGGCTAAGTTGAAAAGATAAACATGAATGTAGTAAAATGCATGCTAGCCAGACCATGAATATCCAAGTTTGTACAGGCAACAGTTTGAAATTTTGAATTTCTAAAAAGTTTGTATCAATTTGCCTCCAAAAAATCTTTAAAATAACTAAATATTCAAAAATATTTAAATATTTTGAAATATAACACTAAAATGCCTACATAACATAATTTACATGCTATAATACATAAAAGGAAAGTGCATGAATCTGCTCAAGACACAACAACAAAATGAGCTAGGCATGAGGATATTACACAGATACTTGGCGCAACAAGTAAATGATATAACATACATCATAATAGTTTGCCTTGACTCTTATTTGTTTTTGTATAGAGCACGAGTATAAGGCATAGTTTCAATTTTCAAAAGATAGTTTAAAACTTTAAACCAAAGTAGCATGGACACAAATACGGATACGGATACATAAACAGTTTCCGATACAGATACGGCTATTTTTCAAGACCCCCTAATATGGATACAGCAATATGTGTGTGCGTAAACTATTAATCCTTGTTAATACACTTTCATTATATTTAATGTATTATCTGAGATTAATACCTATGAATATTAATACATTTTTTAATTAGATTTAATCATTGTTAATATATTGAATATAATTAAAAAATATATTAACAAAGATCTATAGTTGAGTGTTAACTATTAATCATTGTTGATATATTTTTAATTAGAATAATTTAATTTATTTTAATTTTAAACTAAGATTTAAATGTTAAAATATTTAACTATAATTAATTGTTAAAGTAGTTTGCAGCTTTTTTGTCCACAAGACACTCAGACGCCGAATCAAAACGTGTCTTGCAGCACTCTAAAATTACCCTGATTTTCGGCACGGACTGGAACAGTTTCCAGGCCGTATTTGTGTCATTTTGTACCCGTATCTGTGTTGCGTGTGTTGATACGCGCGCCAAGGGAAGAGGGGTCATGTTTCCTGCAACCTTGCTTTAAACAAAACCCAAAGTGAAACAAAGATAACAGTAAAAAATAAGACACAATATGACTAGAGAACATCAATATTTGATATTTAATGATCAGACAGAGACAGGGGAGCCCTGGAGCTTACTACAGGAGCTAGTAGTAATTTCTTTCTTAAATATATGCATGCAGTCAAAGGCAGGAAATTGACCTCATAATAGAGGCATTCCAAATCATTAGAGCTTTGTAAAAGACCAAATACTTTCTTTCCTTTGTTATCAATATTATCATGCAGAATATTTGGTAAGGAGATGCCCGGCTTCATGATTCACTTTCAATTACCAACTGGCTTGCTTTCCAACTTGGCTGCAAGTTTTTTTACAATTAGATATGGACTCTCAATCTACCTTTTGCTATTTTAGGGCTAAGAGAAGTGTGGTGGCCCACAAACAACATATAAAAAGAGCTTTCATTTTAATCTGTGGCCATTTTTGAAAAAAGGCACAGTCCAGTCGTAGGGCCAGTTGATCGTCCCCTTCTTGTACTATTGTGACATTGTCTTAAGATCTAATCTATCTTCAAAGTCATTTTGTCACCTGTATTGGCTACTTTTACACGTAAGATTGTCTTAAGATCTAAACTACCTTCTATTTCTGTTGTGAGGTTTTCACACCATCGCCCCATTGCAAATGGGCACCCCCTCTTTTCGCTTGGTAGTGGGGTATTTGTCCCAAGTAGTCCTAGTTTAGTGGCAATTTTCAAGTCTCTAAGTCTAAGAGACGAATTTGAACAACTTTGGCTCACTAGGGAGTCAAGTCAATCTAAGAGATGAGTGAGAGCTGGGCCAAGCTAGTCAAGGATATGAAATTGAAGTCGGAGATTTGTGATGAAATGAATTAGAGTTCTTGGAAAATCCTTATTCTAGTATCAAATTTATCCTGGAAAGTCAAGAAAAGCCATGGAAGCGTGTTGATTCCTAAAATTTGACTAAGTCTGGAAATGTTTAGGATCTCCCAAAATCTAGAATCTCCATTATAACTCCTAGAAACCTGAAACCACTCTCAAACATCCTGACAGTATTTATATAAAATGTCACTTATACTTTAAGCTATATTTTTCAAAGTTTGGATGTTTGAGGGTGGTTTCAAGTCTCTGGGAATTATAATGCAGATTCTAGATTTTGGGAGATCCTAAAAATTTCCACACTTAGTCAAATTTCAAGAATCAGCACACTTCCATCAATGTTCGTTTCCATGACTTTTCTTGACTTCCCAAGATAAATTTGATACTAGACTAAGGATTTTCCAAGGATTCTATTTCATTTTATCACAAATCTATACTTAAATGTTATTTTTATATAAAATATTTTGCCCCCCAAGCAGCGAATTGACACTTAGAAATTGTTTGACCCTTGGAGTGAGCCCAAGAGCAGACCGAAATCCAACCTGTTGTGGGGCTCCATGCCTCACATCATGCGTTTTGAGTAATCAATTGCAAGTCAAAATGGCAGGGTGATGATGAAGTTTGAACAAAGAATTAACTTGAGCAAATTTTGTCTCTTGGTTGAGCCCAATAGATGATCGGAATCCGACCTCTCTTGGGGCTCCGGAGCCCAAGGAAAGGTTGGATTTCGACCTGCTCTGGGACTCCTTGATCATGAGTTGTAATGAAACAATGTTTGCTTGTGCACTTTGCCATTTGATGAGTTGATGAAAGGTGGACAATGACATAGTGACAAAATGAAGGATTAGTCCAAGTCACTAAAAATCAAAGGTTTGGATGAAGGTGAGATCAAGAAATGAAGTCAAATTGCAAGTAGCATGTTGATGGTAATCAAGGTGTGAAAGATGAAGTGTGGAAAAGAATAAATCAAAATGTGAAATCAACCATAAGGGTATGAAAAAGATTGAATTGAAAAAGTTTAAGTCATAGATTGAACATTTTACCTTGGGCTTGAGCCCAAGAGGTGGTCAGAATCTGACCTCTCTTGTGGCTTCAGAGCCTAAGGGGAGATCGAATTCCGACCTCTCGTGGGGCTCCGTGCCCAAATCTTTCGCCTTGATCGCATACTTGTTAAGTAAAATCAAAGCCAAATCAGGTAAGAACATGATGAGTTTGACTTGTTTTCAAGGCAATGATGATGAGATTAGGCCACAAGGCAATGATGATGAAAATGATGATGACAAAAAAATTTGACCACAAAGAAAAAAAATTATCTTGAATTGATTTTGGCCTTTCATTGTAATTGAAGAACTATAAAAGGGCAAGGCTTTCTCATTTGCAACTCATGAGATTAGATTAGAATTAGAGTAGAGTAGGGGGGAGAGACTCGGAGAAATTGTTTCCATAATGATATCAAAGTAATTGCTAATTCATTGTCGGTCTTCATAGTAGATTACTTGTGTTGCTTTGGAGTATTGCATGGTTTCTAAATTTCCTCACTTAGATTAGGATTTCATTTCATGCAGATTAGAAACAGTGTTTAGTTGAATGGAAGATAATTTGGATGTATCTTTAGTGAACTCACTTAGACTAGACCACTAGCTACTTGCTGATTGTAAGTTTGCCTTTAATGGTCGAATGGCATATTTATGAGCTTTACTTCGATTATTGCTTGCATATTGATATGCATTGATGGATGTTTTCAATGGAATGGTAATAGTTTGAACATCTTACATTTACCTTGGGAGATCGCACTAGCTTGGTTGATGTTGATGTCTAAACCGGGTCCAATAGAGTCACAAAGGCATTCATTATCTCTTGCATTCTAGTAGAATAGCTTTCCAAACCCTTTCCCTTTGCAGTTTGTTTGGTTCGAAGTAGTTGAAGTAGTTGATGTCCATTGAATGAGCAGTGTAAGTCCCTTTGTGATGCCCAGCATATCACATCATTAAAATTGAGTGAAAGTCCACAATACAAAGGAACCTTAGGGCTGTCTCAGTTAATTACACAATCCATATACAATGTTTAGCATATGAGCATCCTTATTCAAGAGAGAGTTGGATATTTGGTGTTTCCTTCGGAATACTAAGTATTCGATTCTGCATGTTGCAGTGGTATGAAACTCACATCAACACCTTCCAAGTCATCATGAAACGCAAAAAGAGGCCCATTTACCTACCATTAGGTGATCTATAGCTGTGACAAAGAAAATTTACAAATCCTATGAACCATAAATCTATCTATCTTGAATGGTTCCCTTGCCAAGAATGTATTTGAAGGTGACATAACATAGCACACCTCAAATAAGTGAGACCCTTGGTTTAAATGGGAATTCTCTACTTTAAAATCATGCTCCTCTTCTCCATTGAGTTGATCAAAATGAGTATCTGTGTAAGTGGCATATGTGAAATGGAAGTAAAAGTCAAAGTAACCTTAAGGGGGCTTGCATTTTAAATTTTTGTTTTGAAAGTATTAAAAAATATTTGGAAGGACCATCTTCTTATCGTTGCCCCTTGTACATAGAAGTAGAAGTTGACATCATAAAATTCAAGGAAAGATTCATGTCCTATGGCACAACAATTTATAGGGAAGAACAGCTGCCATTTATGATGAGCTTCAAGGGATGTGATCAAATTTCAAAATTAACTTCAGTTTTCTATCCTTGTCACCATTAATGATCTCATAAGCTAAAACTCACTTTCAGTCACAGCTCCAATAATAGCTTTCAATTGGTAATTTGGAAGAGAATCTCTCCCTTCCCAGATGTTTTCTTCCTCCCTTTCGTAAACATGGATGCTAATATTTGGTAGGAGCGAAAACATTTTTACACTTTTTGGTTTTTCCTTTTTGTCCTTTAACTGCTAAATCCATTTGGCCAAAACACAGATTGGAAACCTTCCCATGGCTGCTGGTGGAGACCACACTAAAGGCAGTTTTCAGTTTTGTGGCTTCCAAAGTAGCATGTTGCATAGCTTTGTCCTATAGAACCTCTCCAGGGGTTTGTTACAAGCTATTCATTCAAGAATTGTGACCTTGTCTTCTAAGAAGACCTCACCTTCACAAAGGTTGATGACTTTTTTTATAGTACTCATTCCTTATCCCTGTTTGGCCACAGCAATTTTTTCTGCTATTTAGCTGCTGCAATGGGTTTTTTTCCAATGGTTTTTGCTGGAAATTGAACATTATAAAGCATGAAGAAATTTTACAAACTAGTTCACTCCCCAACCCCTTTAAAAAAGCATATGCTTGGTGCTACGAACAAACAATTCTTATGGTCTGAACAGCATTTCACGAGAACTTTGCCTCAAATAGATATTTTAAAATTAGTTAAAAACCTAAATAGTGCTTCACCACTGATTCTTTTTCTGCAGCTCTTGGAGATTCACCCCTTCCTCCCAAGACTCTACAAACTTGCCCTAGGCATAAAATTTACAATTTTGATGAATAATACCGGCACGGTTTGATTGATGGTTGGTTTTAATCCTAAAAGATTCAAACTGCTCTATTGATGAAAATGCAGCACTCATTGTTAAAGATATGTTGGAAATCAAGTACCAGTGGGCTTCCTTTTTCATGCTGTCAAGGTAAGATGTGCCTGTTTCTTCAACGAACCCCATACATCAGAGAGAGATTCATTTCTGTTCATGACGCCACTTCTCTTAACTGTAGAGTAATGTTGCGTTGTAAAAATATATTGTAAGGGCCCAGCAACATCATTTCAATAACCTTAATGTTCAGCAGAATTGTAAATTGGCAAGGAATTGTAGCAAGGACATGGATAATTTCAATAACTTTTTCCATGATTTGGATACCCTTGGCATCAGGGATGATAATTGACATCTGTCCATCAAAACTTCAGATACTTGACCAATATTTTTGACCAAGGGTAAACTCTGGGGAGGCAATCTTCAATGTCAAACACATGCTCATTACAAACCCACTGATGGAAGATGAAAATAACAATAAGCAACCATGAATAAACAGTGATGTGAAGGTCCATCCCATACTGAAACTACAGCAGGATTTGTTGATGGCATTACTCTTGCTGCTTCACCAAGCAACGCCAATGCTTGATATTGAGGATTCCAGAGACAGTGCACCTGGCAGTTATTACCATGCTTATGGCCTGTGTTTGGGCAAAACATTATAATAACGGATATTACTTTGATCTTACAGTGGACTTTGGACCATGGTCTCTCAAGTTACTTATTCGGTTAGATATTATTTATATTGTATCAATATAGTCTTTCTGCTATTATATACTTAAAGACCAGATTTGCATGCTTTAATGTGTATAACACATAAACGGGTGTTTATGACTCACTCAGGATGCCTGAAAGCTGATCACATGCAGATACTTGAACTATGTATTAACTATACTCAATGATTTGGGCTCCAGCCCTATAGTAATTCCAAAATATGCAAAATAATAAAAATTGTTTGCTTTCTCAAGTGCACAGTAGAGCCAAAAGATAAGTCAACACCTGACCTTGCTCAATCATAACAGTTGTAAAGGAAGAATAAAGAAAGCATTGAAACAGAAGGGAGTATTTAGTGGATTTTTCTACAGATAAGAGATGGAAAGGTTTCTACCTGGAAGGAAATATAAGAGACAACGAGCAGAAAAGAAGAATAAATTGTCAGTAGAATAACCACAGAACCTAATGACAAATTTGTGAAAAGGGAAAAGAAAAGAACCTCCTAAAGCCAAAGACCAAATTTGAGAAGGACTTGTCTAAAAACTTGACTTAATTTTGAGTACAATGCACAAGGACTGGTCTAAAAACTTGATTTAATAAGTAGAATAACCACAGAACCTAATGACAAATTTGTGAAAAGGGAAAAGAAAAGAACCTCCTAAAGCCATAGACCAAATTTGAAAACAATGTACAAGGACTGCTCTAAAAACTTGGTCTAAAAATTTGTCATAAGGGAAAAGAAAAGAACCTCCTGTCTAGTGGAAATTGACTTAATAAGTAGAAAGAAACTAAAATATCCTTTCTACAATATTTTGGATTTATAGATGAAATCCAAAATATTCTATCCACAATGGGATTTATGTAAAACTTAGAAAGTAACTTGTCATACCCCCACCATGAAGGCATTATTTACACAGAAAGGAGCATTGGAAAGTCAAAAGGGGCTGACTGGGTTTATTATCTTTGCTAGCCAACCTATTGGTGTTTAAGTTAAATTAAATGTATTTTTGCTTAGGGCCAACTCCCTCGAGATAAAGACAAAGGGCATGTACTTGAGGAGTAGAGAGGTGCAATTACCTCAAAAGAGAACAAACAATACACAACAATTATCTTAAAAAGCAGAGAACGGCGAGCAAGGTTTAAAAGCAGCGATTCCCTTGGAAGGTAGAAAGTAGGGAGATAATCACAGTCATAAGAGGATGAATAAGAAGACATGAATAGGAAACAAACAATAGGCAGCCACTATCTTAAAGAGCAGAGAACACCGAGCAAGGTTTATGAGCAGTAATTCCCTTAGAAGGTAGAAAATAAGGAGATAATCAGTCATAAGAGGATGAATAAGGAG
Source organism: Chamaecyparis obtusa (assembly GCA_027943335.1). Taxonomy (NCBI): domain Eukaryota; kingdom Viridiplantae; phylum Streptophyta; class Pinopsida; order Cupressales; family Cupressaceae; genus Chamaecyparis; species Chamaecyparis obtusa. The sequence goes on along the minus strand of BSBK01007977.1, from coordinate 238,093 downwards.
ACATGAATAGGGAGGGCAGATACAAGAACCTCACTAGGTAGACCGCAACATGCTGGATGTCCAATGTGCCTATCACTTGGGGCCAAGAGAGTAAGCATCCACCCTTGAGCTTAGTGTAAGGATTGCTCCAGGCCAACCTATCATGTTCCCTAATTGGAAACATGAATAGAGAGGGCAGATACAAGCATCCCACTATGTAGACCACCCCATGTTGAATGTCCAATGTCCCTGCTACTTGGGGCCAAGAGGGTTAGTTTCCACTCTTGAGCTTAGTGTGAGGATTGCTTCAGGCCAACCTATCAGCTCTCTCTTCAAACCCTATTATGATTGAATGCTAAAAATGAATACAGATATGACATGACCTATCTAATGAATTATGATGATTATATGTGATTACTATCCCTAATAAAAATAAATTATATATATATGTATATATAAATATATATTACATGAATGAAATTAGAATTTTGCCGAATTTCAAATATTTCTGTAAAATTTGGTAAAGTTCTGCCAATTATTCATACTGTATAATGTGTTAATTTTTTTATTAAAGTAAAAAATTTAAAAGTGTTTTTTAGGGTTTCGAACAGTATTTAAAGGATTTGACTTGTTTTTTTAATAAAATGCTGTTCTCCATGCCTATTGATCACACAAATTGCTTTGAGTGATCAAAAAATATTCTTGCTTGCAAGTCAATGTGAGCAGTCGCTGAGTTCTACTGCTGGGTGATAAAAAAATATTCTGTGCGCCTTTTACTTCCGATGTTTTCTGCAACTCGACCTTGAGGCACACTGAGAGTGGTGAGATGGAATGAGGCGAGTGCTTTCTATGGCTGGTGAACTCTGCAAATTCCGAATATTCTGTGCGTCTTTTACTTCCGCTGTTTTCTGCAACTCGACCTTGAGGCACACTGAGAGAGGTGAGATGGAATGAGGTGAGTGCTTTCTATGGCTGGTGAACTCTGCAAATTCCAAATCAATCGAAACTTCTCCTCCTGCAATCTTTCCTCTGCTGCATTCTTTCCCTGTTCAGCTTCCGCTGAGATTTGTTTTTGTTTGAGTTTTTTTTAGGATTGTTTTGAAGCATTCGATATAGTTTAAATTTTATATTTACTAATACATTTTATAAAATTTATAAAATATAATTTAAATTGTATTGAAATGCTGATATATTAAATTTTCAATAATATGAATTTTAGAAAGGTATATTAAATACATCGATAAAAAAAAATTTAAAATATTATATTTTATTAGTCGCATATTTTTATATTAAAAAACTGCTATATTAAATTAAATCAAATATAATTAAATTTTATTTTATTGAATCAAATTTGATAAACATATATATTTCATAATATAATTATATGATCTATATGATGCAATTTTAATTTATAATATTATATAATGCAATGGTAAACTATTTTGATAATTTATTGGATAAAAAATAAATCAGGATTTATCTTGTTAATTAAAAGGCATTTAAATTGTTGAAGTTATATCTCTAACTATCTTACATTTCTTATTTTGATGGAATTTATGATTTTAGGGCAAGACTTAGGATCATCACAAAAAGGGGACATTGCATAACTACTGATGTAGGAAGGATTTTCTATTGTAAGTTTTTTGTAACATGTAACCTACCAGGGCAATTATGTGAGGGAGGGTTGATTTGTTTAGAGTTTTTTGGGCACAAATATACACCTGCAGAAAATGAGAAAAGTTGCAATAGAGGAAGGATTTCAACTTAAATGGCTGCAGATACAGTGACAGATTTCAAATACATTTGAAATCTTGGCTGAAATGATTGACGGTCAATGTGTGGTGATAATTGAAATACCAAGCTGATCCTTTGTAAGATAATATTAATATAAGCAGTAGGTGCTCCAAATAACAAAAGAAACTTTTCAATCACAATATTCTCCATTTCTATGGTATCACGTGTTCTAAGTTCTAAAACAACATATATGCATGTAATGCTTGTTAGAAATGATAATCAACTGCCAATATCATGTATGTCAAGAAACATAAATTCTAGTTGAAAATTTCTTGAGATAAAAAATTAATTTCTTTAAGTATTTCATAAACAAGGATAGGATCAATCAAACTTGAACTTCCATAAGAATATTTATGGAGGTAGCCTGAAAATAAAAATATTCAAGGAAAACTATCAGCCACTAGAAAAATCATCGTATCTTGGGAATATCCTAATCATCTAGAATTTTCAGATGAAAATAAACAATTGAAAACAGTATAAGATAACTCACATGCATGACGAGCACAGGACAATTCACAAGAGAGATTTTATCAATATTCTGCACATGAGAATGGAACAAGTATCTGGTCAGTGACATGCCTAGCATCAGGTAAATATGCACTGACTTAGCATAACGATTTGAGTGGAGAGAATATAAAATAATCAATACCTTGTAGATATCAAACCAGTAGGTTCGTTTTACTGGGTACATAACACGTAAACCGGAGAGTATCGGGCTGTGGAGGACAACTGCTCTCAGACGAGGTAACCGTGCTGCCAAGTCCAAAGTCGGACCACTTCCAACAGACTGGCCATACAAAATAATATCCTCCTCTTTTGCTCCATATTGCTCTTCAAGACATTTATAGGCGGCTTCAATATCAGCATAAGTGTTGTGCTCACTTGGCTATTACAGAATACAAAGAAAGGTCAAATTACATCAGAACGAGAACAATGACATCACTTTTACAATTTTTAAACCTGCCAGATATCATCCTGATAATTAAAAAAATGAGTGGGTAATTATTACAAGAGTCTCACCTTGCCGGTAGAATGACCATACCCAGAATAATCATACCTGCAAAAACAAGCACCTGACACCTGATTTATCACAAAGTTTGGCAAAACACATTTCCTATTGATGCAAGTAATATAACATTCAACTGAAACCAGAGAACATAACTATTTCAAAACAATGAAACTCTATCATCATCCTGCAAAAGTTACCATAACATGGATGGACTGATACAATATCACATTATTATAAACCAAATCATACAGGTAAACTAGAAAGGTTGCCAATGCTGAAATGCAGTATCCCTAATTTGGCCACATGTTGGCCTTACAATTTTGCAGACAGGCTCAAAGAAGTACAGCTAAAACACTATCCATGGTATCACAATCACATTTTTTTGGAAAGGAAGCTGCCATATCATCGCATTGACTGGATAAGAGAGTAGATAATTTAATACCATAACACAAAAAAAGATTGACTGAACAAATGCGAATTATCTGGATGATCTGTTCCTGCCTGATCTGTGAACATTTGTTACATTCCAAACCTAAGCTCAATGGAGATTTCTAAAATGTGTAGTTCTTTTACAAGGTATTTCTCTGCAATGATAGATGAATCATGTTGAATGCACTCCGTCGGCACCATGCAGTACTCTTTTTTCAATGCCTATTCAATAGCTGCATACAAATCCTTCCAATTGTGTTTTAAAGGAATATGTTACACATTATCTTGCTTTCATGACAATTATATTTAAACAAAAGATATAACTGTGTATCACTGTACATTAGAGCATCTTCTAGTTGAATCAAGCTCCTTGAAATCACTGTTGTTGTCTGTTTGATATCTCAGTGCCTCCAAACTTCTTGACTCATCCATTCATTATTTAATTTTAAGTATCCAATGCCAATTATATAAGATGCCTGCTCACAGGCTAAGTAAGGTTAAAACTTAATCTATCACCACTACCGCCAGCTCATTAGTTAAGCAAGGTTAAGTGTGAACTACCACATTTGGACGATACACAACTAAATTGAAGATTTCAATGGTTGAAAACTTGAATAATGAAGCAGAAGATTTGGCAGTGTTAGAAGGCCTTAAAATAGCAGTTTATTTGGGTTGCAGAAAGCTAGAAATGAAAAGGTACTACACTGTGATTAAAGGACTGAGAAAAAAGCTTTGATAGATTGGAAGCATCAATTCAGTCACCTTTAGCAAATGCCATAGATAATGCAACAGGGTTGCAAATAGTCTTGCAGCTCTTGCTAATGTTGGCATTGAACAACTTCCAATTGTAGCAAATTTCAGCAACCTCCCAGTTGACTGTAACTAGACTTGCTTAAAGGAATCCCTCTCTTTCAAAGATAGCAATACATTTAAAACACCAACCATTCTTTAATGACGGTGGGACTTATCAGTACTTTTAATGAAGGGCAAATTCAAAGGACAAAGAAAAATTTGAATTGATACCACCTGCATGGTGTTTTCACTGTTTTCATATGCCATCCATTGTGATACATGTGATTTGCCATTTTGATAGCATCCTGGACCTCTGTATTCCTACAAACTAAGTTACCATGTTTGCACCCTGGACCCTTGAACCAGGTCCGGGTTCATCTATGGGTCCGGGCAGGGTCTGCGCCCAGACCTGTGGGTCCGGTCGGGTCCGCACACCCACAGACCCATGCGGACCCACAGGTCTGGGCGCAGACCATGCCCGGACCCAGCCCGGACCCGGGCGGACCGAGCAACAACCCATGAGAACCCATGGCGTCCAGCTTAGAAAGTGGGCCCAAGAACATTAAAAAAACATTTTTTTATTTTTTTATTTTTGTTTCTAACCCTAAAACGGCCCATTATGAAGCCTCCAAACACAACTTCTATTTCACAATGAACTAAATTTTGAAATTTCATTTTGTAATTCAGTAATTCAATGTGATGATTTTCTTTAGAATCGTGAATATAGATCAATGATCAAGAATTTAAGTTTTTAATGTTTATCTTTGACATTTGGCATTGATCAATAGTCAAGCATCATACTATGAAATGATTTAGTTTTACAATTATGTATATTTCTCTTATTATTTTGTATATATAATGCATATATATACACACACACACCAACCCATACGAACCATAATTAAAAAATAAAATCATGAACCCATGTACCAGGTTATCGTATCCGAACCCGTCCCCAAACCCGAACCAGTAACTTAGCCTACAAATGAAGGTCAGCTTTGGTGTTATATCTGCAAATTTTGTTGCAGGTTTGTGCAAAACCCGATTTAAAAGGGCCGGTCGGCCAGCCAAGCAGTGTTCATAAGCACCCTTTTATTTGCTTTATAAATGATATTTAAATACATAAAGTAATATCAAGTGGTATCGGCCTTGGCCGACTTAAGGAGTGATTAATAATTTAAAATAAAATATTTTTATTTCCTCTTTTAGGCTGACTTGGCTAACCTTTGTTGGATTGCCTGTTTAAGGTGAGGATTTTGTTTAGTTAGGGCATGCTTGATGGAATTATGAAGCGCGTAGCACCTCTGACTGCTAGAACGATTATCTCTGGAGACATAGCAAGGAAGGATGCAAACCCTACTTTCAACTCAGTTTCATCTAGGCATTCTTACCCAATCTGAGTCTCATCCAATACCATTCGTCTTGTTGTAGGCACAGGGAAGCTGGAAACGTGTGAGGCTAGGAAGCGAAAGTTTCTGAAACTCGCCTTCTCCTTTGCATTTGACAAGGGTCAGGCAATAGCAATTTGCATTCAGCATCCAAGGAGGTTGAGAAGTGGCGGGTAGAACCTTAAGCAGATCGCTGATATCATTGCTGGAGACAGAAGACATTGGAAAAACAGACTGTTAACGAGTCACAGATCCCATGCTTGCACCTTCCAACGCATGTAATATAGCATCTCTACCAAGAACAGTGTCTGAGCAATATCAGAATGATCAGTGACTATTTGACTCTGAGGAAACCAATATATCGACTTTCAAAAGGTGTAGGTCAATCTGATTTTCTCTGATGTAAGCCAGCAATCCAACCTCTAGATCTATGAGCAAGCAGAAGCAGTAAAATGGACATCAATATTATTGTAAACACTGTTCCTTCAAATTGATAGATAATTTAAGCTGTTGTTTATTCTATACTTCTGAAAAATACATTGTTATGAAGTGTTTTGCAAAGAAAGTTTGCTGTTTCGTATTTGGAATCTTTCTGCGGTATCAGAGCTAAAAGTCCTGCCAGCTATAGGTTTGTTTGATGAGTGGAAAAGAGCAAACGTACCAGCAAAGGGAAAAATGAAAAGGGGCCAACATGGGTAATACTGATGAGGAAGCAAGGGCTTTCTTTAGGAGATTTGTGGAGCTGCATCTCAGTGTGACTAAGACATTAAAGGAAGTGGCCCAATTGTTGAAGGAAATCTATCAGAATCCTGGTGGTGATAAGTCTGAAAAAGATAGGAGCGGAGGAGGTGCTGCTAATGAAAGGAGGTTTGTTAATAATGGTGAGAATAACAATTCCAAGAGAGAAAAAGTCTCATCCAAGACATTCAGATCTATGTTTTCGACAACCAAAGAAGTTGGTGAGGACCAATAAGGTCAAATCAATGAAATGGATCGCCTTCATGCTGAATACCATGCCCTTAGTGAAGCGGTTAAAAATGATATGACTTTTACCGAATACTGTGGACTAAAAGCAAACAGAGGGCGTAGGAGGAAAGGGTATGAGAGGAAGGATATTCAGCACTGTTTGGGGAAAATTACGATGCCCAACTTTGATGGAACAAGTAGCACCACAGCCAGATCATGGTTACCAAAACTTGACACTTACTACTCATTGAACCCAATGATGGAGTTAGAGGCCATCAAATTCACAACCATACATTTCGAAGGAGTAGCTCATGAATAATGGTACCACTGGTTAGCAACTCAGGGACATGACTCAATTTCAACCAAAGAGGAATTCTGTCAAAGACTAATTGAGAGATTTGATAGGACAGACCCAGAAAAAATAATTAGGAATCTAGCCCAATTGAGGCAAAAAGGCATGGTAGAAGACTATGTAGCTGAGCTTGAAAAACTCGTTGTAATGGTGCCTAATGTGACAGATAGGAGGTTGATAGTGCTCTTTATTGAAGGCCTAGCTGAGCCTCTTAAAGGGTTACTAAAAGCTTTAAACCCTACAACTTTCAAAAAATCCATGACATCAGCTCTCAACTTGGCAAGGGACAGCTTTGATAGTAAGAGGACAGCTCCACCTAGACAGACCAAAAGGCCTTTTCCAAGAAGCTCAAAACCCCCAAGGATGCCTATAGCAAAGACAAGCAAATGGACGTAACTAGGAACGAATTAAGGAGAAGGAAGTTGTGTTTTACATGCAAGGAACCATGGCAGCCAAGATATCACTGCTTGGGAAAAGGACGGGTAATGAAGATGCCGAAAGTGATGAGGCTGGTTCTGAAAATGAAGCAGAAAATATTGAAGAATCCACAGGAGGCACTCTTGCTGCCCTCATGTAATGTCCCCCCTCTGAAATTGGGGTTAAAAATAAATAACACTAATAAAATTAAATAATAAAATATAATTATTATTATAATACAATATAAAAATAATCATAATTATAATCAAATGATAAAATTAATTTACAAATATAAATAAACCATTATATAATATATTATAACCAAGATTAATATTATCAAGCAAAGTCATCGATTGCCTCTAACATCAAAAAGCAAAATTTAATACTGTTCCAGTCAAGGGATTACACAAAATCTGTTGGCACGTCAGCTGTCATACCCCCCGCCACATTGTCTTATCAGATAAAGACTTCACAATTTCTAATCATCAAACCCAAAGAATAAGGGTCCTCCGTGATTAAGGTGACTCGTGTAAGGTAAAGCCAAAAATAAATAACTCAGCAGTGATTGCTAGGAAAGTGGTGATCAGAATGAAGCGGCAATCTTAATTAAGAGTTTTAGTTAAGAGGCGACTAAATTAAGCAAAGCAGCGGCAGTTAGTTAAGAAATAACAAATACAGGTGAAGGGACGCCACAAGTAAAGACACAACCGAAGAAAGGAACATGACTTTCCATCTCAAGAAGAAAGACATAAATATATCTAAGGACGGGTTCCACAAAGGAATGGGGGGAAAAACAAGAAAGCAATCAATTCGGAACACACTTCTGATAAAGAACAGCAGAAACATATATAACTGTGCTATTATATAAATTGATTGATGAAACCCTAACTTGGGGACATTACATTCAGCTCAGCCTAAGTTCTTACATTTAGATCAATATAATATATATATGATCTCTCTGTATCTGCGGATTGATACTTATCATATCAAGAGTTATTAGGATATCTTCATATTCCTCTTGTACTGGGAATAAGGTTGATACAGTCAATATTTATTGATCAAGGACAATATCCCTTATATAACAATTATGCCAACATCAACTTAAGAATCATATCAAAATATAGCCCTTGCAGAATGGTCTTCATTAATATTAAGATAGCAGACATTTGCATTGATCCATTTCAACATTAAATAAGGATTATTGTTATTATACATGATTGCAAATCACCTTCAAATGCAGCAATCAGACCCAATCTGAAGCAGTGATATATTAATCTTTGTGGTTTTCAAAACAGACAAATTTTATCTTATTCTAGGATAAGAATTATATCCCTAAGTGTCACGACCCCAGAGATCGGAGTCACTGTAGCGACTTCAGTGATGAGTCAGCAGACTTGTCATCATTTACTGTTCTGCATATTGGATCGGAGCAATTCAAATTTGAATGAGTTTGGCATGGATCAAGATCTAGGTGAAGATCATTTAATGTGATCAGACTTGCGGAGACTTGACTGGTTACCGTTGGGACGCCTTCGTCATGTTTCGGCGATGAGACCTGCACCTACTTGCATTAATGGCGGTATGGCCGACTTGCAACGGATGGACGTGGTGTTGAAGTGACCACGGTCATTTCATAATGGGAGTGGAGCTGATACGGCGACGGTCATGTCCTAAGCAGCACAACAGGCTTTTGCATTCAATGCAACCAGCCATTTGAAATTATGAACAGTTCATCCAACGGCGCGATCCCAAGTTCAAATCATTTGCCAATATAAGGCAGGGCCTTATTCCATTCAAAAGTTATTGAGAGATAGACGAAGACGGAGAAGTTTGTGAGTTGCAGAAGAAGACGAAACTGTTGCGGCTGAGATGACTTGTAGCAGATTGCTAGCCGAGGCGAGCAGATCCTGAACGGGTCTTGAGTTGCGACTTGCGCCATTGTTTGGCATTGTAATAATTTAGGCTAAGTCTTGGGTTAGCCAGTTATTTTGGGGTAACCTGTGTTTTTAAACACACAGCTTCTTGTCATTATATTTTGTAATGGACCTCAGAATGTCAAGTTTAAGCTTGCCCAACATTTTTTTTTGTGTGCGACTGGTATTTGCTTTCAAGTTCTGGTATCTTTTTAAAGTCATTGTGTCACTTACCAAATCTGATCAAGGGCAAATTGGTTAGGCGTAGTCTGGGACTGACTTGGGAAGCCAATTCTTGGCCTTCCTTAAGAAGATCGTCAGTGCCGCGCGGGTTAGGACTCCAAATTTTGCACAAAATTTAGAGCTCCAACAGATCAGACGGTGAATGATGGAGTAAGGACTGGACGGGGTTCTACAATTCATCACCCCAAGACTCGAGACTGGTTACAAGACTTGGAGGAGAGAGTGGTCACTCTCGAATCCGTAGATCTTCAAGATCAAGTCATCAATGTCGAAGCTGGCTACACGATGGTCCAGGAGGATCTGGAAAAGATTTGGGATTCCATTGAAGCGTTGCGAGAGGAGGTGAAATTTTTGAAGAACGGACTGTCTCTTCATCATGCGTTGTTGCAGGGCAGGACGCAAGGACCTAAGGCTTTGACGCAAATCGGCTCTTATGATGGAGATAGGGAATGACAAGGCATTGGATAACTTCTTCTGGGACGTGGAGGAGTACCTGTCAAATGCTCTTGAGCTGAGTGATGAGGTGCAAATCAAAAAAGTGGCAACGTGCTTCACAGGAAGTGCGAAATTATGGTGGCGGACTCACCTAGTTGATGAACGAGCTAGCAAGCCTGTGGAATCGATCAAGACTTGGGTTCAATTGAAGGCAGCTCTTCAAAATCAGTTTAGACCAAGTAACTCTGACTGGGTGACGCGAGCCAGATTTGGTGAGCTGAAGCATCGTGGAAAGCTTCGCGAGTATGTCCAAGCATTTCAAGTGTTGGATCTTGAATGCACGAAGTTAAATGACTTCGAGAAACTGTACTTGTTCATGAAGAACTTTCAGCCATGGGCAGCTGAAGAGCTAAGGCGACAAAAGGTGCAAACCTTGGCCAAAGCGGTTGCAGTTGCGGACGGGTTGCTCAATTACAAAGGAGATGCGGCCAAAGGGTTTGGAGGTGCGAGGTTTGATGGAGGAAATCGTCGCAAACATTTTCGGCCCAGTTGTGAGCAGCAGAATCATGCACCAAGAGATGGCGGACAAAAGGCTAAGCCCAAGAAGAATGGGAACAACGCTCCAAAGAAGGCAAAGGATTTTGCTCTTGGAAAGGAAAAGAAGCCTGAAAGGGATCGAAATTGTTTCATTTGCGGACAGTCGAACCACTTTGCAAGGGAATGTCTTGAGTGTGCACGAGTGAGTGCATTGCGTGCCAAGGAGAAGAAAGTGCCAAAGATGGGCATTTTGCAACTGATAAACTCTTTGCAAGAGTCAGCAACTTCTAGTGCGTCTCCAAGCACGGCGAGTCAGCATGAGCTATGTTACGTTGAGGCATTCTTTGGAGGCAAGAAGGTGCTCGCCATGGTTGATTCTGGTGCTACGCATAACTATATGGCAGTGAGTCGAGCCAAGGCATTGGGGCTCAAGCTGAATCCCACTGAGTCTAGTTTTAAGGCGGTGACTGCTCCTGCTCAAAAGGTCAACGAAGAGATCAAAAGTGCAGTCATGCGGATCAGATCTTGGCAAGGACCGGTCGATTTGGTGGCAATTGACATGAAGGAGTTTGACTTAATTTTGGGACAAGACTTCCTAAGTCAGTCGGCGGTTGTGGTGGCTCCTCACCTACGATGCAATTTGATGTTGGATCCAAAGCGTCCATGTCTTGTTCCCACTGTGAATCGCAACGACTCAAATCGGATGCTAAGTGCAGTTAGCATGAAACGAGCTAGAAGAAAGGGGAAGGAGGAGCTCTTCTTGGCGCTTGGCGGCTGGGATGAAGGGGAGTCATCCAATTCGTCCAATCCAACGGCAGTGGATGAAGTCTTGAAGGAGTTTGCGGATGTGATGCCGGATAAGCTTCCTGCCGAACTTCCACCGAGGCGACATGTGGATCATAGGATCAAGTTGGAGACTAGAGCAAGGCCACCAACAAGAGCTCCATATCATCCTTTAGGCCTTGAGATGGCAGAGCTGAAAAGGCAACTCAATGAGCTCATGGAGGCTGGGTACTTGTGGCCTTCCAAATCACCCTATGCCGCCCCAGTGTTGTTCCAGCGAAAGGACGAGTCGCTTTATTTGTGTGTTGATTATAGAACACTCAACAAGTTGACAATCAAAAATCGGTATTCGCTTCCTCTCATTGCAGATAGCTTTGACCAGCTTGTGGAGGCAAGGGTCTTCACCAAGTTGGCTTTGAGACAGGAGTATTATCATATTGAGTTGCAGGAGGCGATGAGGAGAAAACTGCAATCACTATTTGGTACAAGTCATTCGAGTTTCTTGTCATGTCGTTTGGGCTGACAAATGCACCAGCGACTTTCAGCGCTCTCATGAATGATATTTTCAGGCCACTGTTGGATCGGTTTGTGGTTGTCTATCTGGATGACATCTTGATTTATAGCAAATCGCTTGCGGAGCATAAGGAACATCTCGCAAAGGTGTTTGGACTTCTTAGAATGCACAATCTCTTTGTCAAGAAGGAGAAGTGTGTTTTTTCCCAGGAGGAGGTGTCGTTTCTTGGCCACATTGTGGGACACAGTTGCATCTGACCTGATCCAGAGAAGTTGGCTGCGATCCAAGATTGGGAGCCACCGCAGAACATGCATGAGGTAAGACAATTCCTTGGGTTGGCCAATTACTATAGAAAATTTGTGGCTGGTTATTCGAAGATTGTAGGACCCTTGACGGATCTGTTGAAGAAAGAGAAGCGCTGGAGTTGGGGTCAGCACTAGCAAGAGGCATTCAACTTGCTGAAAAGCAAGCTCACCGAGGAGCCGGTGCTTGCATTGCCCAGATACAATGAGCCATTTGAGGTTCAAACCGATGCATCTGACTATGCAATCAGAGGTGTCTTGATGCAAGATGCCAGTTGCATTTGAGTCACGCAAGTTGAATGACAGGGAACGGAACTATTCAGCCCATGAAAAGGAGATGACTGCAATTGTGCATTGCTTGAGGGTCTAGCAACACTATTTGCTTGGTGTTCCGTTCGTGGTGAAGACGAACAATGTGAGTTGGACATACTTCATGACCCAAGCCAAACTCACTCCAAAACAGGCTAGATTGCAAGAGTTCCTAGCCAAGTTTGATTTTGAGGTGATTTACAACCCAGGCAAATCGCTTGCAGAACATAAGGAACATCTCGCAGAGGTGTTTGGACTTCTCAGAACGCACGGTCTCTTTGTCAAGAAGGAGAAGTGTGTTTTTTCCCAGGAGGAGGTGTCGTTTCTTGGCCACATTGTGGGACATGGTTGCAAAACGTTGTTGCAGATGCATTGAGCAGAAAGAGACAGCTTGGGGCATTACAGAACTTGGAGGATGGGAATTCCAGCCAAGTGGTGATTCCCGACGACATCCGAGATAAGATTAAGTCTGGCTTGGAGAATGATTCTCAAGATTATTAGATTGTGCTCTAGGTCTAGGCTGGGCGGACAAGGAGGTTCTCTTTGAAGGATGATTTGTTGTATTACACGGAGAGCAAATTGTATGTTCTAAAGTGGAAGGAACTTTGCAAGGAGCTGCTGCATGAATGCCATGATTCGACTTGGGTTGGGTACTCGGGTCAGAAGCGGACAATGGTGTTGCTTGAAAGAAGATTCTACTGGCCAAACATGCGAGAAGATGTGGAAGTGTATGTGAGATCATGCCTTACTTGTCAACAAGACAAACAAGAGAGAGAAACCAAGAGGTTTGCTCCTACCATTGCCTGTTCTAATGCGGCCTTGGGCAAGTGTGAGCATGGATTTCATCACACAATTACCATCGATGGACAGATTCACTAGCATTATGGTGATGGTGGACCAATTTAGCAAGAATGCTATCTTTGTTCCTTGCATGCAGCTTTGTATAGCCAAGCTGGTGGCTGAATACTTCTTCAAGAATGTTGTAAAGCATTGGGGGATTCCACTCAACATTGTTTCAGACAGGGATCCAATATTCACTTCACAGTTTTAGATTGAATTGTTCAAGTTTATCGGGACGAGACTTTTGATGAGTTTGTCTTATCACCCCCAAACCGACGGTCAAACCGAGAGGATCAATGCAATGCTGGAGGATTACTTGAGACATTTTGTTGCTTCGGATCAAAGCAACTGGCCAAAGTTGCTTGATGTGGCTCAGTTTAGCCACAACCTTCAGAAGAGTGATTCTTCAAAATATAGCCCATTTGAGCTGGTGATGGGACAACAGCCACTCACACACCATACCATCATGAGTGGTTATCAGGGGATGGATACCCAAGCAGCCGAGTTGGTCCAAAGCTGGAATGAGCAAGTCGACTTGGCAAGATATCATTTGACAAGGGCAACAGATCGGATGAAGAAGTATGTTGATAAAATCACAGAAAGGTGGAATTCAATGTTGGCGACAAGGTGTTGTTGAGGATGGATCTAAATCAGTTTAAGGTGCGCAAAAGGTTGAGCACTTCACTAGTCAGAAGATGGGACGACCCATTTGAAATTGTCCAGAAGATCAGCTAGGTCGCCTACAAGCTAAATTTGCCACTTCATCTTGGAGTGCATCCTATCTTTCATGTTTCACAATTGAGGGCACATCATCCCAACTTGGATGATTTGATGCGAAATATTCTCAACAGAGGTCCAGCCAATGTCATTGATAATCCAAACTGGCGGATAGCTCAAGTGCTAGCAATGCGAACTCGTGGTCTTGATCGAAAGGTTTTTCGCGAGTTCCTTGTTATGTTTGAAGGAGAGAGTCGTGAAGAGGCAACCTAGGAACATGGTGAAACACTGTGGCGAGATGAAGAAAACATAATGGAGTTCCTGGAAGGGAACTCGTCTCTGTAGAAATGAAGTTGTGGGGAAAACCCCTCTCGTGCGCCTTCGGGGCAAGGTGTACCAGCGTCAGGGGCGTCGCCACAAATTAGGTGGGGGAGGATGTCACGACCCCAGAGATCAGAGTCATTGTAGCGACTTCGGTGATGAGTCGACAAACTTGTCATCATTTACTGTTCTGCATATCAGATCGGAGCAATTCAAATTTGAATGAGTTTGGCATGGATCGAGATCTAGGAGAAGATCATTTAATGTGATCAGACTTGCGGAGACTTGACTGGTTACCGTTGGGACGCCTTCGTCATGTTTTGGCAATGAGACCTGCACCTACTTGCATTAATGGCGGTATGGTCGACTTGCAATAGATGGACGCAGTGTTGAAGTGACAACGGTCATTTCATAATGGGAGCGGAGCTGATACGGCGACGATCATGTCCTAAGTGGTGCAACGGGCTTTTGCATTCAATGCAACCAGCCGTTTGAAATTATGAGAGAAACTGTTGCAACTGAGACGACTTGTAGCAGGTTGCTAGCCGAGGCGAGCAAATCCTGATGGGATCTTGAGTTGCGACTTGTGCCATTTTTTGGCATTGTAATAATTTTGGCTAAGTCTTGGGTTAGCCAATTATTTTGGGGCAACCTGTGTTTTTAAACACAGCTTCTTGTCATTATATTTTGTAATGGACCTCAAAATGTCAATGAAAGTTTAAGCTTGCCCAACATTTCTTTTTGTGTGCGACTGGTATTTGCTTTCAAGTTCTGGTATCTTTTTAAAGTCATTGCGTCACTTACCAAATCTGATCAAGGGCAAATTGGTTAGGCGTAGTCTAGGATTGACTTGGGAAGCCGATTCTTGGCCTTCTTTAAGAAGATCGCCAATGTCGCGCGGGTTGAACAATGAAGCCCGTGACACTAAGTGTATAATATATTTCTTTTTAATTTTTGGATTTGTGTATTAGGGCAAAGTATAAGACAGTCCAGAAAGGGGATATTACACCTCCCTACAGAACCACACTATAGTGTGTTCCACATTAAAGGGGTCTTGAAAGGACAGAAGGTAATCATTCTCATTGATAGTGGAGCCACCTACAACTATATCAATGAGGAAGTAGTAAGGAGACTGGATCTGAATACAATTCCAATTGAAGGATTTGACGTGAAGGTAGCCAACGGAACTTTTCTCTCTTGCACCTCAAATAGAATTGACAATGGGAGATTATAAATTGCAGGATGACTTCTATGTGATTGATACGAGTATAGAAGTAGTCTTTGGGTGTCAATGGCTGTAAGCAATTGACAAACATGAGACCAGCAATCAAAAAATGGAAATCTCTTTCCAACACAATGGGAAAAAGGTAGTATTACATGGACTATCAGCAAAGGGGCAATGGAGTTATCAGCCAAAAGAATGGAAAGAGTTTTTCATAAGGGACGAGTAGAATGGGCAGTGGAATGCCTTATCACCAATACAAATGTTGCTAGGAAAGAAGAAACTATCAATAAGCAGATCCAATCTATATTGGACAAACATAATAGAGTATACAAAGACATGCCCCCAAGATTTCCCCCTAATAGAGGTTTCCAACATATCATTGAGCTTGAAGGAGCAAAACCAATGATGATCACTCCCTACCATCATCCAAAGGTATACAAGGAGGAAATTGAAAAGGCAATTAAAGAAATATTTGATATGGGACATATCAAACCTAGTTCTAGCCCTTTTGCATCAACCGTAGTGCTGGTTAAGAAGAAAGATGGGATTATGATGATGTGTATTGATTATTGAGCTCTCAACAAGAGGACCATTAAGAACTGCTATCCAATACCACGAATTGATTAATTGATCAATGAGTTTCATGGAGCAAGGGACTTTTCTAAGATTGATTTGTGTTCAAGATACCACCAAATTAAAGTCAAAGACAAAGATGTATACAAGAGAGAATTCCAATGTCATTATGGGCACTATGAATTTTCGGAAATGCCCTTTGGTCTAATGAATGCTCCAGCAACTTTCCAATCATGTATAAATCAGGTTTTCATTTTACAATTAAAGAGATTTGTTTTGGTCTTCTTTGATGACATCTTTGTTTATAGCAAGAGTTGGGAAGATCATTTAAAACACTTGGATGTGGTATTATGTATCTTAGAGAAGCAGTCATTTTATGCCAAAGCATCTAAGTCTGAGTTTGGGTTGCAAGAAATCTTGTATTTGGGTTTCAAAATCAATGAGCATGGAGTTTGTGTAGATGAAGAGAAAATCATGGCCATCCAAGATTGGCCTAGGCTAAGCAATCTAACACAGCTGAGAGGATTTGTGGGATTATGCAGCTACTACAAAAGGCTCATAATCAGGTTTTCGTAGCTGGCTGCCCCCTTAACCAATCTAACAAAGAAGGGGGCATTCGCCTAGACTCAATCAGCTCAACAAGCCTTTGATAAGCTCAAAGAGGTAATGAGTTTGTGCCTAGTCTTGGCAATTCCAGATTTTTCACTTCCTTTTGTTTTGGAATGTGATGCTTCTGGTGAGGGAATATAAGTTGTTTGGATACAAAATAAACATCCCATAGCATATGAGAGTAGAAAGCTCAAAGAAGCTGAGCATAAACTCTCAATTTATGACAACTAGATGTTGGTCGTAATGCATGCTTTGACCAAGTATAGGCAATATTTGGTTTGTAACAAGCTTTTGGTCAAGATTGATCATAACAGCTTGAAATACTTCCTTAATCAAAGAGACTTGAATGATCGGCAACAAAAATGGGCAAGTAAAATTCAGGCCTATGATTTTGCAATTGAATATGTCAAGAGGAATAAAAATGTGGTGGCTGATGTTTTGTCTAGAAAACCTCATTTGCATCCTATCTATAATATATCAGCTGATTGGAGTCCATTAATTACAGCTGAGTGTGTCAAAAATCCATTTTCTATTGATATTGTGGAAGGCAAGGTGCAAGATGACAGGTTCAAAATAGTTGATAAGCTGATTCTTTACAAAGGACGAGTGTACATCACACTAGAATCTAAAATGAAGGAAAGGATTTTAAAAGCTTGCCATAATACCCCTCTTCTAATCATCCAGGTTTCTACAAGACATATAAACAAGTGAAAGAATGTTTTTCTTGTTAAGGCTTGAAAAGGGATGTAAAGCAGCATGTGCGAGAATGCAAAAAATGTCAACAAAACAAAAGGGTCGTTGCAGCCTTTGCCCATTCCAGATTAGAAATGAGAGAGCATTATCTACTGATTTTATCACCGAACTGCCAAGGGTCCAAGGTAAGGATTTTTTATATCCAGTGGTGGATAGACTCACAAACTATACACATTTTCATGCGATATCATCAAATTTTAAAGCACCTCAAGTGGCAGATTTGTTTTCTAAAGAGATCTTCAAACTTCATGGGTTACCAAAAATTATTTTAAGTGACAGGGACAGCAGGTTCCTAAGTATGTTTTGGCGAGAACTATTCCATTTGACAGGGACAGAATTGACACCTAGCATTAGTTATCACCTACAAACAAATTGGCAAATCAAAATAGTAAACAAATGGATTGAGGGTTACTTGAGAGAACTATTCCATTTGACAGGGACAGAATTGACACCTAGCATTAGTTATCACCTACAAACAAATGGGCAAATCAAAATAGTAAACAAATGGATTGAGGGTTACTTGAGAGACTATGTTGCAGGACAGCAAATAGCATGAATTAAGTGGTTACATTTAGGTGAGTATTGCTACAATACCACTCATCACATATCGATTGGTATGTTGTGTTTCAAGGCACTATGGTTATGATGATACTTCATTTGTGGATTTGATTTTTACGGACAGTAGAGTCCCTATCGCTAAAACTGTGGTCCAACAAAGAAAGGATATTATGATAGCCCTCAAGGAGAACTTGCAGCATGCTCAAAATCAACAAAAGCTATATGCTGACCGGCACCGGACCAAAAGGTCATTTGAAGTAGGTGACATGGTGTTTTTGAGGCTACAGACCTATAGACAGTCATCAATTAACAGAAGTGCAGCAGAAAAATGGAAACTGCACTTCTATGGTCCTTATCCAGTGGTAAGAAAGGTGGGACAGGTTGTGTATGAATTGGAATTGCCACCCAACAGCAAAATTCACAATACATTCCATGTCTCATGGTAAGAAAGGTGGGACAGGTTGTGTATGAATTGGACAGCAGATAGTACCTTCAATGGAATTACACCACTTGATTACGAAGGCAAATTAATATTGGAACCTGAAACAGTTTTGAGCATAAAGGAGAAGAGGCTAAGGAACAAGTTGATTCCAGAATATTTAGTGAAGTGGAAGGGGCTCCCATTGGAAGATTGCCACATGGGAAGGGATAGAGATCTTTGAGCATCCCAACTTTAAATTGCTTGAGGTCAAGCAATTAGATGATGGGAGGACTGATTTGAACATGATTTAAAAAGGTTGGACAGCTACCAAGCAGTGCACATTAGCACCATTTTATTTGCTCTATAAAGGATATTTAAATAAATAAAGTAATATTAAGTAGGGACGGCCTTGGCCAACTTAAGGAGTTATTTTAAATTTAAAATAAAATGTTTTTATTTCCTTTCTTGGGCCTACTTGGCCTACCTTTGTTGGATCGCCTATTTAAGGTGAGACTTTTGTTTAGTTACGGCATGCTTGATGGAGTTGTGAAGTGTGTAGCACCTCTGGATGTTAGGATGATTATCTCTGGAGACATAGCAAGGAAGGATGCAAATCCTACTTTCACCGCAGTTTCGTCTACGCATTTTTACCCAATCTGAGTCTCATCCAATACCATTTGTCTTGTTGTAGGCACAGGGAAGCTGGAAATGCGTGAGGCTAGGAAGCAGAAGTTTCTGAAACTCACCTTTGCCTTTGTCTTCGACAGGGCTCAGGCGATAGCGATTTGCATTCAGCGTATAAGAAGGTTGACAAGTGGCAGGTAGAACCTTCAGCATATCGTTGATATCATTGCTGGAGACAGAAGACGTTAGAATCACAGGCTATTAACAAGTCACAGATCCCATGCTTGCACGTTCCAACACAAGCAATATTGCATCTCTACCAAGCACAGTGACTGAGCAATATCAGAAGGATCGGTGACTATTTGACTTTGAGAAAACCAACATATCAACTCTCAAAAGGTGTAGGTCAGTCTGATTTGTAAGTCTCTGATGCAAGCCAGCAGTCCAAACTTTAGATCTATGAGTGAGCAGGAGCAGTATAATGGAAATCAATATTATTGTTAACATTGTTCCTTCAAATTGATGATGATTTAAGCTGTTACAGTTTTTTCTATAATTCTAAAAAAGTACATTCTTATGAAGTGTTTTGCAAAGAAGGTTTGTTATTTCGTATTTGGAATCTTTCATCTGTTCTCAGCACTGAGGAGATGAAACTCAGATATTCAATTCAGGAATTTTCCATATAGCGGTTTGGTTTCAGACTGCTGCCTTCGTAAGACCGTTTGTACTCAGACATAATGACCCTGCATTTTGTTAAAGATGTTATAGAGGATGGTTTGAGCAATACCAGGGCTGTGTGAACCAAGGCTTCCATTACACAGTATTTCATTCTCAAGTTTGGTGCCAGGATTTCAGATTCTACAACAAATGAATGGATTCTCAACCACATCATTCCCAACAACAACAATGTCCCATTAGAAGATAATTTGGAGCGAATCTCACTTAAGCAAAAGGCTGCTACAGTTTTCCTTCAGCAGACTGAGGAATCACCAAGTTGCAACATATTTCTCATTCCCTGTCTACAAAACATGGCTTTGCAGACAGATAATCGTGTTATCATTTGTAATGGATGTCATCATGTCCCCTTTCCAGAGCGAAACGAATAATAACATTAGTTTAAGTTGAGCCCAACAATTTTATATTTAATGGGCAACTTAAGAATATCATTATAATTAATTTAAAAAGTGTTTTCTAAACTGTATTTTTAAATACTTTGGAGGGAAATTTTAATCTAAGGGCCCATATTTAAAAGGTTTAAAAAGCTGGCGCTTGGCTTCCTTTGGTATCAAAATTTCTATTGGCATTTTTTACTTTGGATTTTTGCATTCAAATTTGCATCAAGGATGAAACTCCTTGGCTGTTTTCAGAGATCTTGGAGGACAAAAACCCTCTCGGATGTCTACTTTGGAGTAGAGGGCGAAAACCCTCATCTCTAGTATTGGCAATTCCACAGTGTTTGCATGATTAGCTGAATTGGAAATCTCGCATATTTTCAGGCTGAATAATTTTGATTCGCAAACAAATAATGAAGAAGCACCATCATTGATTTCAAGGTATACCTCTGTAATCAACTGCTGATTTGGTGACCTGCACCAATCCTTGGAGTATCCACAGCATTAACCACATTTCCCTGCAAAGATCATAGGAAATCTACATTCTAATGAATGGGAACCATTTCAATCTAGGAGCAAGGCTGTTACGGGAAACTTTGACGCTGGTTCTGTACCAAATCAGCACCAATCACCACCTTGTGGTTCATTGCATACCATTGTGGGGAGCTACTGTGAAAATAGGTGATCGCTGTAGACGGCACATTTTGGAGGAGCTGTTAGCACATACCAGCCACTGCCAGCATATTTATGACCACAGTAGACTGTGGAAGATACATTAGATCTCATGCATGACTGCTAATTCATCTGCTGCAGGGGTCTAATTCTATCAGTAATCATTCTGTACATGAGCTGCACCTTGTAACAGCTGTCATCACAGCCTACAAGCTGATCTTTATTCAACTGCGGTCTCATACTTACTATCCAGGTACTAGTATATATTTGTAAGGCATTTCATTGTATTCTAAAAAATGCTTAATGAGAATAAAAATCTTAAATATTGCTCTAGTCCATATCAGAATATTATTATATCAACATTGTTTGTCTTCCATTAATTAATTCCAGTTTGCTTCTGGTACAAATTGGAAGTTCAAATTGACAAATCTGAATATTACGATATGGAGTTCAAAATAGTTATTTTTGCTGTGGCTGTTTGCATTCCTTGTTATTTCAGCTTGTAAACATTCAAAAGGGAGTACAAAAAAATCCATATTTTTCAAAAATACAGAAATGGGGCATTACAGATGCTTGGAAAGTTCAAGTTTGTATACCTTGCTGACCATTTCCAAAAATGGTGTTTCTTGGGCTTCTCACAGATTCTTCATTAAGACTTGTGTTCAAGTGACAGCTAGGAGGATTCTCCTGAGTCCATTATGCTGAATGAGTCAGCTTGTAAAAATTTAGTTCTGTTTATTGTAGTCTTCAATTGTTTCCTTGGGGCTCGCTTGATGGCTAGGATTTTTATTTACAGGTGTTTGTATGTGTTCAATTGGTCTATACTAGTTTGAGTGGCTCCTTAATGTAACAGTGCTAATTTACCTCTGGGTGGGGACACTTCTGTAAACCTTCAGCTAACCAATCAACAAAAATCCATTTTCGGATGCTCCCCCGCTGGGATATCATTGAGTAGTTCAGTTTGATATTAGCACCTCTTCTTCAATCAGGCGACCCTTCAATAAAAGCTGTGCTTCCACCTGCATTACTCTGTACCTGTGCTCAATCCATATTACCTTTCTATATTATCTTGTGCATGATGTTTCAATTATAATGGATAGTTGTTGATTATTAGTAACTTGGTAGATAAATCTCCTCTATGCATTCAGAATCTCAGATCCATAAGTTGGCATCAGAGCACCAATTTGACGCTAGGAAGAAGGGAAGTAACTGCAGAAACATAACACATATCGACTGACCACAATAGGATGAAGGAATATTAGATTTACAATAATGAAAGCAAATAGTGAAGCATTGTCCAAGGAGGTAGAAGAAACAAAAAGTTATGTGTACTAGATATTGAGCATGTTAGTAAAAGAAGCTGAAACTTAAGGGAACAAATTCGGATATCCAAATCAAAACGCAGGAATACAAGTTAAAAAACTACACTCATGTGGATTCATTGTAGAATGTAATTTAGAATTGTGCTTTACAACATGAACATTAGACAAGACAGTGTATCAAATCCCTTCAAGCACCATGCTGAATAGAAGTAGATATAGTGGCTATTCTGAACTGTGTCACACTGTTTGTTAGCAGTTAACTTATAGAGTAGAAAAATTAGGAAATAGATTAAAAAAAATGGATTCATGGATTTTGCAGAGACCAGCTGTACCAGTTGTGTTAGAAATACCCACACAGATCTATAGAACTGATGGTGGCAGTGATATGTTTAAAACTTTATATGAATTGGGTCAAAAAAGCTATGATAAGCTTTAATTGATTAATAGATCCTTCCATCAGGTCAGTAAACTGACATGGCAGAAAATTTATGAAACAGATAAAGAAATCAATTCACAGATTTTGCAGAGACCAGCTGCACCAATTGTGTAACAAATACCCATACAGATCTATAGAATGGAATATAGCAGTGACACGTTTATATGAATCAGATCAAAGAAGCTATGATAAGTTTTAATTGATTAAGATATCCTTTCCATCAGGTTTAGTGGATTAAATAAGTTAGACAGCACCATGACTAAACATTTCAGAACGTATGGTGACCATCCCTGAACTTTGTTCAAAACACAAACACTGCATGGCGCATACAGTATTGAGGGAAAAATTTGGAACAAAACCAACCCAAGAAATGATAAGCATCCTTTTCTAAGCATGTGTCTCATAAATGTCATCAATTGTATCACATTATAAAAGATTGCTGGCATTAACAGAGCAACAACATAACAACAATGAAGCATAAGATGAAATAATTGGGAAGTATTAACAAAGCCACTATTAAGCATCAAAAGACTTAATATTGTTGTTTAGAGTAACAATGAACTGTGAAAAAATAACAGTTAAACAACCTGAGTCCAGATACTCAGAAAAACCCAAAGCAGCACATATGTTACCCAGATTTATACATTAGTCCCATTTGGGGAGAACAAAAGAGACATCAAATGATCCTACATCCATATTGGATTTGAGAATGACAATAACAATCCTTTCTGTAAACAAATAAGATTTCAAGTATTGAATGTACTAAGTTACTATCAACAACCTATAAAAGCAAATCTTTGTAAAACTTTTGGTGATACACAAGGTATATAAAGACGGCCAGAGCCTTACATGTGATAGCAATTATCAAGAAATGTCATGTAAAATTATAATATAATTCCACAATATATTGGAATATGTATAAACTACTAAAAGTAAAAAGTATTAGTCAGACTCTTCATTCAAGAATGCTAATTCATCTTTCACTGACCTATAAAAGAAAATCTTTGTAAAAAGATTGGTGTAACACACAATGTATATGATTACAAGCAGAGCCTTCCATGCAATAGCAATTATCAAGAAATGTCAGGTAAAATTATAATATAATTCCAGAATATATTGGAATATTTATAAAATGCTGAAGTAAAAAGTATTAGTTAAACTCTTCATTCAAGAATTGTAATTCATCTTTCACCATCGTAGTTTATACCTTAATAAAGATTTAGTTCATGGCTGTGAAAGACCTTGCTAACCATTCATTGTTTCCCTTGTTAAAGCACTTGTCATTGAAATTTCTTCTTTACATTCTTTTAAGCATTTAACATCTGAAAAGCATGCATGCTCCATCCCTATGATAACATATGGGAGCATCAAAGACACATTAACTCATGCACACACCCTGGCTAGGAAGTATTTGCTGCATGTCTGAACATTAAGTTTCACCCCCAACTGTTTATTGGTTTTTCAAAAAGCAATACACTAAGCTCCATTGACTCTAATTCTCTTGTAAGAAAGAAAGGAGAAGCTGAAGTTCTCTCAAACATACTTGCAGAATGAACGCACTTCTCCAAAAATCCTAAAACCATCAAAACCACCCTAGTAAATACTAAAAATTCTTTATCTCACCTGATAAAAAATAATTCAAAGTTGATAACAAATTGTTGGCTCCAGTTTAGCAGTGAATAAGGATTTATACATTTTACAATTAGCATACTATAGAAAGCTAGCCGGAGATTACAAAAAATACAAGGAGATAATCACAGTATTTTGATGTTTCAGCGCAACTTCTACTACAAATTTTTAAAGATTTTCCAATACAGCTTTTAAAGAAAGTTCACCAGCGATCAAAAAAATGCAAGTACAGAGCACACATTCAAAGGTTATCACAGTAGTTGAGATTTCGGCACAACTTGTACTAACTTGAAATAATTGCAGTAAAAATAAAATCTGTCTTTAAAAGATGTCAATTGAACCAGCATTCCTGAGACCCTACATCTGGTAATGATAATTGTAAAAATATCTAGCTCTCGAGAGCCATAAAAGCTTATTCTTCACACAGCACTAGAATTCCAATCAGCTAAATCCAAAATTTAGTAGAATAGGTAACCCTCCATTGTCAATGATAAACTAAAGGATGTCGATGATTAGCGCACCAGGTGAGTATCAGGTTGTTTATCCTCCTGACAACTTGAAAAATAAAAGTTTACACTGACATGAACAGTAATGAAGATCATATTAAATAAACGAGGCACCATGTTGGCTCAAGAAAACTTTCAATAGTAAAAATAGTCGAAATATTAAATTTCACACTATCTAATCCAGAAGATGAATCGAGTCTCGGAGACTGCTACGAAAGAAAAACAGAAAGAATAAGCGGTTTCAGGATATAAGCTTATAACTCTTCGAAAATCAAGAAAACAATGTAATGGATCCTACAAAAGACAGCGTAGCAAACAAGGTATGGAAAAATCATATATGTCGTCTAAAAGAAAGAGATCCATGCGCTACGAACCCCATAAGATTAACGCGAAGGTGAAGGCTGAGCTCGACGAACAGTTCGTACATCTGGCCCAAATCTGCAGCATTTCCATGGGAATACAAAAGAGTCAAGGAAGCCGTAGGATTCCTCACATACATTGCCACTATCTCCTGGCCTCTCCTCGTCGGCAGCTTCAGCACCTCCACATTCTCCCGTTGTGGAACGTCCGTCATCATCAACCGCCCCCTCTCCTCATCAACCGTTATCTTATACGACGCCGGATTTGGCGGAAAGAATGCGAATTTCGCCGCCATGGAAGAGGTTACTCCCCCCATTCTCGCCTCCCCCTTAAACACAAATCCTGCTCCTGCTCTAGACCCGCCTTCAAACCCCCGCCCTGTCTAGTTAATAGCTCGCCTTCATTCCAGGTAAACGATAAAGCTCAGTTCCTCCATCGTCCGGTTTCTCTAACCCTGGCCCTAGATCTCTAACAAATGTATTCCATTTCCGCTCGAGTCAGCAGCGTGGCACAAATCTATGAGTGAATGGAACGAAATGTAGCAGAACTCGAAGCCTTCCAAGTTTGGCCCGATCGTGCAGAGCGTTAGCACTGCTTTGTAGATTGCTTCTGTGATGTATAACTAGAGCCCTATAATCAGGAAAGGTCGCCAGGCCTCAGATTTTGTGCCTCTTGACCCCCAGGTCATATGATCGTTTTCTTATTTGATTGAAATTTGAAGCCGGTGGTCATGTTAGGACACTGCTCCCGCTTCCTGCCACTGTTTTGCCAGGTGACGTCGTATTGATAACTTATTCAGTATTTGTTTTTGGGTCTCTTTTGGAATTTTTTATAGAAGAGGGACTTTCAGACGCGTAAGTTTCAGGACAGGAGTTCGACTCACCCGGCGTCAGATAATGTTTGAACGACAGTCAAAGGCATTTTCCTTTCGTATTATTTTAATGGATTTATGTCCCTTCAAGACGGTTTCGTCGACCTTTTTGAAGCTGAAATAGACTGGTTAACCGCGACGGGAGACAATGAGTACTGTATTTTTCCCCGCCTCGATTTTAATCGAATTAAAAAATGCTTACCCTACCTACCACAAGTCTTCCACTATCGCTAAAGCGATGGAACACAGCAAATATGACTTTCATTTACTAATGCTCCTAATGTAACCATGGCGATCACGATACTTGGGACTTTAATCGAAAATACTTTTCACGAGATAATGATTGTGGTATAAATTAACTTTTATTTTATAACTGCTTGTAACAACTCGTCATAATTAATCAATTTTAAAATATAATTATAAATAATAATAATGTTTGCCACCATCATATATAATTACTTAGATTAATTAGTTAGAAAAACTAGCTTTTCTTTTATCTATTAGGTTTTAAATGTAGATACAATTGAAATTTTCGCTTTTCATCTTTTGTTGTTTAAGTTATTATATTAATAGATTATAAAGTTTGATTCAAATTGTCAATGTAAACATTTTTTTTTTTTCAAAAAATGTGAAGATCTAATAATACAAAATGTGAAAACTTACTATACATAGTAACTTGATTACACAATTACATATATTAGAAGTCGCATATTGTGTGTTCTTGGTGTTGGAGAAGCCAAGATCCAGGAGACACAACCAAATAATCACTCGCACATAGAATGAGTCAAATAATAATCAACACATCAACTAACATAAAGTAGATTGGCTAAGTACATAATCAAATGAGAACACCCAAATATGTACAAGATGGGTGTGAGGTGAGAAGGTGCAAACTTACTATGACTAACTTTCAAATGTGAATAATATGTGTGCACATGTGGAGGGTGATAGACAAATGTTTGTAACCTCCCATGAGATGGGAAAGGAATATCTCAATACTTTAATGAAGTGAGATGACAGAGTCTAACCACGTGTGTGCACATGTCATGAGGAAAAAAATAGGCAGATAGGCAGAGGGGCAGAGAGCAAATTAACCCTTTGCTAAAAAAATCAAAAATTTGCAACTTTTATATAAAGTTTGTGCACGTAGAAAAAATAAAAAATAAAAAATACCAAATTGACTTCATTGAAAAGGTGAAAGCAAGTCTAGAAAGACCAAATAACCGAAGTGAAGTGTGCTCCTAGACTTGGATACCATGTTGGAGAAGCCAAGATCCCAAAGACACGACCAAATAATCACTCACAGATAAACCAGAACAAATGACACATCAATTAACATAAACTAGATTGATGAAGTAAGAACACCTGAATATATACAAGATCAGTGTCAGGTGAGAAGGTGCAAACCTACTATGACTAACTCTCAAATGTGAATGATTGATGTGTACACATGTGGAGGGAAATGGACAAATGTTTGTAACCTCCCATAAGGAGAGGAGGGAATATTTTAATCATGTAATGAGGTGAGATCACAAAGTCTATAACCTCATGTGTGCACGTGGTGAGAAAAGAAAGTGCCTAATCTCAAAAGTAAAGTAACCTTTAATGTTATGGTTAAGTTAGACCTAGCCACTAAGTATGACTTAAGCCTAGGTGTGGGTTGAGTAAAACCTACACTCTAGCACATTGAAAGTTGGGTTGGTTAAATTCTTTGTTGTGCATTGCATGTTGTATGTCCATGAAAAGAATGCTACGGCATTTCATAATAAGTGAGTTGAGGAAGAATGAATGTACACTAGTACATTTGACCTAGTTTTTCTACCAAAATTTTCGACCGTGAAATAAAAAAAATTTGGTTGGTTGGATTATAGAAGGAAAACTTTCTTTTTTTTTTTAATCCATGCCCGTGTTCGTCGAAAGTTCAACCAATAATATGTAGGTCGAACTTTCGACGACCACGAGCATAAGTTAAAAAAAAAAGATTTCATTTCATTATTATCACAGTGAATTTTTTCAAGGTTGCAACGCGCGAAACCTCATCGGCACTGTGTAGCAGGATTCAATCAAGTAGAACCTTCGAAGCAAATTTCATTAACAAGGAACCAGATTCTGAGTATGTTTTTTTGTTTTGGTTATCATTTCATGTATTAACTGTGGCAAATAGATAACTTGTATTCATACTGCTATAAACCCCATTTTTTATGCATTCACGACATTAAAATTATGTGAACAAGTTTAATTTGCACTATCGAACTTGCAATAAACCTACAGTGTTGTTTGTTGTAGAAACTCATCTTATACATCTGCGGGTTTAGTTCAATATGTACCCACTATGTCAGGGCTTTTCTATCTGTTAAGTATATTACTTAGACACAGTCTACCCGATACAAATAGATGCATTAACATCTCTTTGCAAGTTCATGCATTCACATTTTAAAGTTTTATAGCATTTAGTGTTTCTTCAACTTCTACGCGGGATTCCAATTCATTGACAGTCTGTGTTGGGAGTTTGGCTCTGTTATGGAGTTTGATCCTTAACTTGCATCTCCTCCATGGGAATTCCATGTCGTTGGATGGAGAGCAAGTTAAGGCAATGTGTCAAAAAAACCTAAATGCTCAGAACTCGGGGAACTGTGTTAGTGCTTCAAGGTTGATGCCCTAGTTAGGTGCATGCCATATGTTAACTTGTGAAGTAAAGAAATGTTACGGCAGAGTAATAACCGGGAATTTGAAACTGATTCCTTGATCTGAATTTGAGCAAAGAAACAATAAAAGACACTGTTGCAGCAGTAGCTCGAAAGTATGTTGGGTTTAAAGATTAATTGACCAAGATCTCTATTGAGAGTTGAAAAAAAAAAAACACCAGTCCCTAATACCCATCTTCAAACTGTTCCAAGTCAACCTAACCTAATATGATAAACTGGGTTAGAGAGTCCTTGAAGACCAGTTGGAGGTGCTGGATGAGGATTGACTGTTATTATTTTGTAATTTCTAATTAAAGCAAGGGAACCCGGTAGGCCTATGTTAAATATTGTGACTGATCCATAGACCGACAAAAGAGAGTACTACTGAAAACCAACAGAGGATTAGTAGAAGTCTGAGTATCATATATGAGGAGTTGGAATAGGATTGCAAGTTTGATAGATTATAATCAAAGGAACATCAGCAAACGTGTAGTCTTGCTAAAAGTAGACACTAGTGATTGAGGTAACAAAGCTATTTGGAGGACTGATTATAAATTTTAGTTGATAGATTAAAGAGTCACCACTGTGTCTGGAAGTATGTAAAGTTTAGAGAGTTTGACAAGTTAATTGGAACCATTATTCATAGTTGAACCAACATTGTCATTTGTTGATATTATGTTGTGATAGTTGGTTGGGTCTATCCAAGGAGTATAAATTACCTAAAAATGCCCAGTTCCAAAGCTCCAACTTGACCACAGGCATGGAGTATGCTAGAAAAGGTTGAGGAGTCTGGCTTTACATCCACCAGCTGCATTTGCTTAAAAGTTTCTAATGCCTTTTCAACAAACCCATTTTGAACATATCCCCCAATCATGGCAGTCCATGAGACGACATCTCTTTGAGGCAATCTGTCAAACAATTTACGTGCCTTGTCTATGTTTCCACATTTAACATACATGTCTACTAAGGTGCTAACAACTAAAACATTTGATAAAAAGCATTCCTAAGTATTTATGATTCTCTGCATCTTTATTTCTATAAAAGCACTAAAATTAGCTATTCGAGGGTTTTATTTTCTTTGTATTCCTATAGTCTCATACTTGTGGCTATGTTCATATAAATGTTGCTAAAGATTACCGATCTTTGATATAATGATGAAATGGTACTCATATTCATTGTGGATTTTGTATTCTATAATCTTCAATGCTTTTCCACTTCATTTTATGTTTGTAATAATGAGCACCCATGTTATTCATATGGAATTACTATGTTTTATTTCTCCTTGATTGAATATCATTATTACATTAGTAGAGAGCTATTTTTACCAGTTAATGAAATCATTACTCCTTTATATCATGACAAAGTTTATCATTTCTTGGATTATATAAGCATTCTACATTGATACTTATTATATTCTTAGTGCTATGGGTATACGTCTTGGTTGTGATTTGTTTGAATCTCTTTAATCAATTCCATTTTCCATTTGTCTATGTGATTTGATGATGTTATGGTGATTTTAATGACCCTGTGTAATTTTAAATTTCTATGCATATGAGAATCATACCTTTTTTTGTTCATCCTAGTCTACACAATTTGTCAACCCTTCATTGGTCTTGATGCATTACTTATCACCCCAAGGATCATCTACTTTGATTCTTTTGTGACTGTCATGCCATCATAGACCACTAATACTTATTACATCTCATTGTATCATCATTATTGTTCTCTTTTATCTATTCTTAACAACACTTGACAACATGCCTTCACTACCTTCTTTTATTGTTCTTATTTATTAAATATATGTGTTCATTATTTAGCACTTGACTACTAATGACAGTAGCATAGTTAACTACTCTAATAAATGCTCTGTATACTACCCCACACTTCACTATCTTGGCACTTATTTTAGCACCTATGTTTCTTTGGTAAGTCTATGGTATGATGTTATGACCTTTACTAGCTCCCATTTGATATCAAATACCACTTCTCCTTGTGTCTTCCAACTGATGTAGCACTAAAGTCTTGAATTATTGGACTGATTCTAAGTGACATGTCTTGTATTTTACATTACTCCCCTCCTAATGAATTGGGTTTATTTATTGTCTTCAGTAATAGAATTATTTTTGTGTATATATACACAAATGTGTGTATATACATACATACATGTGTATATGTGTGTATATGTATATACACACATGCTTGTATTTATGTGTGTGTGTGTGTGTATATATATATATATCTATGTGTGTGTGTATAAATGCACGTGTTTATATATATACACACATGTGTATATATAAATGCACATGTGTGTATGTGTGTGTATACACACACATGTACACACATGTGTTATGTGTGTATATATACACATGTGTGCATATGTGTATATATGTGTGCATATACACACATGTATACATATATACACACATGTATATGTGTATATATACACATGTGTGCATATATGTATATATACACACATGTATGTATGTATATATATAGACATATACACACAAATTTAAATAAATTACATTATAGAATTAAAATTCCTTATGCATCTTCGTAGTCATCTTTCGAATGAACCAAACAGGTCATCTCATATTCCGGAAATCATTTTCAGAATTTGTATCTTCAAAAATTGCAGCATCTTCTATAATTGACTAAATCTGACATTTTGTATTCCATGCACCAAATGGGCCCTTATTGCATAAAGAAAATGGAATCCAAAACAAGGCTCTTAAGACCTTTCCAAAATCACAAATTGCACACAAACTGGTTTTTATCTTTTATTTCCTATTCTCATCCGTACATAACTGGGATCTTGCCCGTACATTCCTTGTTTGGTGTATATATAATCCTATTACAACTGCCACAACCATATTTGGTTGGTCGTGATTTTAGCTAATGGATCTTGTAGACACTAAAATAATTATTCTTTCATCTATCAATATGTTATTATTTGATCCATTAATAATATTCATCAACATCTATCATTATTATATTATTTATCTTCTATTATCATTCATAATTATTTATCTTCCATGATCAATCTTCTTTCTTTATCCAGGTTGATTTGGCCAAGAATATCTTGAAAGAGTGGTTCTATTGTAATGATGGTTCTATTTGCAACAAACTTGTTAGAAACATGAAAAGAAAACATGTTAGCAATTCCATCATTTGTCTGTTGTTTGGGACAGTCACCATAGAATTAGTTGGATTGTCTCTCCTCTTGCCTTGTAAGGTTAAAATGACCTTTTTTTCTTCCCTCCTTGAATCAACCCTTACTGTCTTGCACTTGTGCAATGATAGGACACCAATGTTGCTTAGTAAGGTTGGCGGGATGATTACGCCTATCCTAAAAAAAGATTGTCAAATCATTATGCTTTCAAATCAATTACCTATCAACGTATCCCTTGCAAGGGAGAGAAGCCAAACACATAAAGAACATGCACATAAACACAACAACTGAAAAACTTAAATGGAATACACCAAGAAGTACCAAATGATGAATGCTCAATTGTTGTAATGGCAAAGCAATATCAAAACCGTCCATTTCTAGAACTTGATTTTTCTATAGTCCTAATGATTTTTCTTATTTCTTGTATGTGCTTGGTGACAGGATTTTGAGCATTGTTGACATACTTAAATGGAATACACAATACCAAATGATGAATGCTCAATTGTTGTAATGGCAAAGCATCAGATTTTGAAAATTATTTTTCTATAGTCCTAATGATTTTGAAAATTGTTGACAAAGAGTGTTTCTTTTTTTATTATAGTATAAATGATTTTTCTATAGTCATAATGATTTTTCTTATTTCTTGTCTTTCGTCCCTTTTTTATTTCCTATGTCTATGCTTCGTGATAGGATTTTGTTACCTTCTTTTGATGGTATATTTCATTCACTCTATGTAGAATACTATTTTGTTCACTATTTTATTTCAGCTTCATATTTCTTTCATTTTTCATATACACAGAGACTACACATGCTAATAAAAAAATGAGCTATTTGATTTAGGTTTACTTTTCATTATTGGAAATGGTTAATATTTCTGATGCTACTCCTTGGTGTATTTCATATAAAAATAATAAATGTAGTAATGATGGTGCAGTGCATTATTGATATAGGCTTGATGACTATTGTCAATGTGCCAAACTGTTAATGTGGTGGTGGGCAGTGTGTGTTGAAGACTTCACGAACACCGAACAACCCTGGACAATAATTTTGGTGCTGCCCAAATAGAAAAAAGGTTGCTAATGTGTATATATTTAAAGTTTCTAAAGTAAATACTATTCATTATAATATAAGAACTAATGTAGACTGGGTATCATAGGGAAATAATGGTTGTGGATACTTTAGTTGGGTCAATGACAACTCATCTGCATATATCTGCCCATCTCCACTTATCCACGATGAAGGATTTGAGTGCAAAATGTGTCAGGCTAGGGCAAATTCTGAAATTATATTTTTACGATGCCTTCTCTATATTGTAATCACATATCTTTGTTGCAACCATATGTAGAGATGAACTCAGGAATTAGTTAGTTTAGTATTTTCATATTGTAACTAATATTTTAATATTGATATGACATAGCTTCTCTTTGCCTCGAGTGCGCATATATATGGTTTACATATTTTTTTAGAATAATTCTTCATATTGTTTATGGCTCAGGTGAGCCCTAATCTGCTATCAATCACATGATTTAACATATAGTGTTTTCTTGGTTATTCCATTTGTTCCTTGACCTTGACTATGGATTGACTATCATTTTCAAGCTTGAGCGAGGCTTCATACCAAGCAGTGTCTATAGATTTGTATGCAACATTGATTTACGCTAGAGGTAAACTACATGTGTCATATAAACAACATGGATGAATGCAATCTCTTTTGCGTGTTTTCAAGAGTTTTCCCACCAATACAAGTGTAAATAACGCATTGAACGTAATCTACAGACGCTGTGTGGTATGAAGTCTCACTGAAGTTTGAGTGCAATGTGGTATGAAGTCTCCCTTTATTCTAGCGAGGGATTGGAATGCATTCATTTTGGATGCAAAGGAGAATGGGGATACTCAAAGAGGAATTACACCAATAAATGAGAGAAGGTATAAACACGACAGCTGAGAAACATAAATGCAGATTTCAAAACAGCTGAGAAACATAATTGTAAGCATCATGGTCACAATTTTTTGGAGACAATGTAATTGAGTTGTATACCCAAGCGATGGAGTGCAACTTCTACACCTCTGATTCCAAGTTGACACTACGGGATACAAAGACCATAGATAAGGAATAAATTTAGAGAGCAAAGGAGGTCCATAATGACCAAAATAATACAGGATGAACCTCAAGTTAAATGAGGCAACTGCAAACATTTTAATAGATTTTTATTATTAAATAATGAAATTTACATATACTAGTGTTCTAAGCCCCCTCATTACATGATTTATTATTGTAAGCCCCCTCTAACTTACGCATCTAGAAAATGAAACTATAACCTATTGGGATTGAGACAAACCTTATAGAACAACATTAGCTAGGAATGATCGCTTTCCAACATCTGTTGAATACATCGTTTGAATACATCTGTAGCTCATGAATACAAGGTGTAGCTCATGAATACAAGGTCCTCCAATAGATGTATTCAACAAATGTTGGAAAGTGATCCTTCCTAGCTATTGTTGTTCTATAAGGTTTGTCTCAATCCCAATAGGTTGTAGTTTCATTTTCTAGATGCGTAAGTTAGAGGGGGCTTATAATAATAAATCATGTAATGAGGGGGCTTAGAACACTAGTATATGCAAATTTCATTATTTAATAATAAAAATCTATTAAAATGTTTGCAGTTGCCTCATTTAACTTGAGGTTTGTCCTATATTATTTTTGTCGTTATAGCCCTCCTTCGCTCTCTAAATTTATTCCTTATCTATGGTCTTTGAATCCCGCAATGTCAATTTGGAATCGGAAGTACAGAAGTTGCACTCCATCGCTTGGGTATACAACTCAATTACATTGTCTCCAAAAAGATGTGACCATGATGCCTACAATTATGTTTCTCAGTTGTTATGTCCCAAGACCCCTTATGACCCTTTACGACTATTTACGACCTTTAAGAATACATCTTAGAGTTCTTAAAATGTCGTAAAGGGTCATAAGAGGCTCCTAGGAGGGGCCAGATGAGCTTCCACCTTCACGTGGTTGGCCTTGTTAAGTAGAGAATGTTAATTAAACTATTCTCGAAACATAATTGTAGGCATCATGGTCACATTTTTTTGGAGACAACATAATTGAGTTGTATACCCAGATAGAGTGCAAC
Source organism: Chamaecyparis obtusa (assembly GCA_027943335.1). NCBI lineage: Eukaryota > Viridiplantae > Streptophyta > Pinopsida > Cupressales > Cupressaceae > Chamaecyparis > Chamaecyparis obtusa. The sequence continues at coordinate 203,389 of BSBK01007977.1, read as the reverse complement.
TTCTGCACCTCCAATTCCAAGTTGACACTGCGGGATGGAGAACAACTTGGAACCGGAGGTGTAGAAGTTGCTCTCCATCGTCTGGGTATACCACTCAATTACATTGTCTCCAAAAAAATGTGACTATGATGCCTACAATTATGTTTCTCAGAGAATGTTAAACTATTCTCAAAACAAAGAGAAGCTCAATAATTTAAGGTCTCAGTACAAGCACTAGAATTGAGTTTTTTGGCACGGGCTGGGAAATTTTTGTATATCAACATGCTATAGAGTTTGGGCATGTTGATATACAAAAATTTCCCAGCCGTGCCGAAAAACTCAATTCTAGTGCTTGTACTACATGACTAGTGCCAAAACAGGGCTCTCCCAATCACTGACTGTGACCCACTGGCAACAACCAACAAAATGAGTGTCGACACCTGAAGATAAATACACTAATTATTTACATTGGAATGCAGCCTGCTGATATTGATACTGCACCGGCCGAGCACAATGGAGGCATTGATTCTAATATGAATTGTAGTACTCAAGGTATACATTTTCTATTCAAATTTTGATTAATGAATATTTAATACAAGCAAACATATTCAATTGTTTAAGGTGGATTAGTTGTGATGATGAGACAAGCATGTTAATTGTGACAGTCTCTTGGTTTCAGGCAATGTAGAAGAATGAGTGTGGACACCTAAAGATAAATATCAAATAGGGGAAAAGCACCTGCAACAATAGAGGCAATAGTTGTAGATACAGATGAAGATATCCCAAATCCCTAATATAATAAATATGGTGAAGAAAAAGAGTAATGCAGAAATTATTACTATTTTGGAAGATGCAAATCCAACCAAGGAGATGCTGAAGAGGATTTATGGGATTTCTTCTATTAGGGATTTCTAGGATATCTTCATCTATATCTACAGCTATCAACTGTATTGTTGCAAGTGCTTTTCCCCTATCCTGAACATCAAATTGTGACAAAAATATCAGTAAAACTATCATAATAACTCCATGAACGTTGTTTTAAGTAATTATCTATGAATATATTTATATGTAGTAAACTGAATGATTAACATTTCTCAGTATTTGTCTTGTATTTATATGTATATATTGTTGATAAATACACTAATTATTTACATTGGAATGCAGCCTGCCGATATTGATACTGCACCGGCTGAGCACGATGGAGGCATCGATTCTAATGTGAATTGTAGTACTCAAGGTATACATTTTCTATTCAAATTTTGATTAATGAATATTTAATGCAAGCAAACATATTCAATTGTTTAAGGTGGATTAGTTGTGATGATGAGACGTGCCATTTAGATGTTAACTGTGATAGTCTTGTGGTTTCAGGCAATCTCAATTCATATACATAGGATATCAGGTGGAGTTGAAAAATAGAACAGGGTTGCATTTTTTATAGAGGTCTTTAATTGCATATTTTAAGTTATAGACCTTCGCGAACATTGTAATTTTGACCTATTAAAAAAATGTAAACGTGTTGTGTTTTTTCAACTCCACCTGCTACCCATGCATATTCTGCTTGTGTTGCACATGCATTCTCAATTCAGAGTGGGAAAAATCTTATTTTTTGATGCGAGCGAGAGAAGCCATACACATAAGTGACGGAGTTGAGGGGAGATGAAGGAATACTAAACATTGAATTTGGAATTTTTCATCAAAGAAATTGCAGTGGAGGTCTGATCAATAGAGAAGATAGTAATGACCGTAGGAGAATGAATAGTGGTTACAGTTGTAGTGGGGAAGATAGTGGAGGCCATCCATGAAGAAACTTGCCAATAGAAATGGTGTATAAGAAAAAAAAGGAGAAAAAAATGTAAATGTGTTGGGTCTTCTCAGCTCCACCTGCTATCCATGCATATTCTGCTTGTGTTGCACGCACATTCAATATGCAATCTCAATTCATATGCATGAATAGTAGGTGGAGCTGAAAGACCCAACATGTTTGCATTTTTTTATAGAGGTCTTTAATTGCGTATTTTAAGTTAGACCATTGCGAACATTGTAAACATGTTGGGTCTTCTCAGCTCCACCTTCTATCTGTGCATATGTTGCTTGCGTTGCATGCACATTCTCAATTCAAAGTGGGAAAATCTTACTTTCGATGTGAGGGAGAGAATCCAAACACATAGAACATGCAAATAAACACGACAACTACAAAACATAAATGTAGGTATCACAATAGCTGAGAAACATAAATGTAGGCATCATGGTCCCAATTGTTTGGAGACACAACATAATTGAGTTCTATACCCAGACAATGCAACACAACCACTACTCCTGCATTTCGAAGTGGACACTACGGGATCCAAAAACCAAAGATAAGGAATTTATTTTTGGTTTTTGGATCCCATAGTGTCCACTTAGAGCTGCAAGAGTAGTGGTTGTGTTGCATCATCTAGGTATAGAATTCAATTATGTTGCATCTCCAAACAATTGTGACCATGATGCGTACATTTATGTTTCTCAGTTGTTGTGTCCTAGGACCCCTTATGACCCTTTATGACCCATTACGATCCCTAATAATACATCTTAGAGGTCTTAAAGTGTCGTAAAGGGTCATAAGAGGATCCTAGGAGGGGCCAGATGAGCTTCCACCTTCAAGCGGTTGGTCCTGTTAAGTAGAGAATGTTAATTAAACTATTACTCGAAACAAAGAGAAGCTCAATAATTTAAGATCTCAATCAACGTACGAAAAATATATACAACAATAAGATATATGGTCAATACTTAATATTGACATAAGTTATGATTATTATAATTATATATGATGAATAATTATTAGATAAATAATAAAAATAGTGAAATATATATATATATATATATATATATATATATATATATATATATATATATATATATATATATATATATATATATATATATATATATATATATATATATGTATATATATATATATATATATATATTTAAAAAAATAAATTAAATTGTATGTTGATATTTCGACCAACTCTCTTTGGCATTTCGACGAGGCTACTATATGTTCGACGTCGATTTCAACCAACGTTGGTCTCAATTTCGACGAACGTTGGTCGCTTAGATAAAAGGTTTGATCTGCAATTCTTCCAGCTTCAAGCGATTACTTCGATGAAGATTCGATCGATAATTCAACCGCTAAGTACGTCAAAATTTTGATGATGGTTTTTCCTGTTAAATAATTGATGAAAAAAGTTTGACAATAATTTTGGTCATCTGTTCGACCAATGGGTATCGCAAATTTGACTAATCCTCATCGAAAAATAGGGTAAAATTTACTAGTGGTATGAATACATGAGGAAGGAAATAATAACAATCCTTGATTGATAATATTATTTCCTTGATTAAAAAAATCAAGAGAAGTTATACTAACATAATAAATACAAAATATGAAAAGCAACATGAAGTAAACAATGACACACATAAAGTGCACAAGATTTATTGTAGAAAACTCTTTAAAAAAAAAACACATAAACTAGCATTGTTTACTATATTAACAAATAAGTTAGCAATATGATGTTCAATTTCTCTGGTCTTAATCATGCAACATCAATGTATCATCCCTAGATATATACAACTCTATGTTGGGTTAGTATGTTATAGTGTTTTTTTATTGATAAAGAGTTAATTTTTATCAAAGATCAAAGTTTTAGCCTGGTCCAAAACTAGGGGTGGTTACAAAAGGGGAACCACCTCTCCATGAACAAACACTTAGTGCAAAACCCATAAAAAAGTTAACAACTAAGATTCTCTAAATGATCCACATTTGGTGTGTGATCGAAGGACCATGTCAAAGACTTTACCCTTTTTCACCTTCTTTTATTTCTTTCCTTTAGCAACTTGTTAGCCATCCTCTATTTTGGCTTCTTCCTTCTTCCATGTTAGAGAATCCTTGCCAGAATGCCTCTCCTCCCCTCCATGGCCATTAAGGAGACCATTCTCCTCTGAATCCACAACCCTAGGTTCATTGATGGTATTATCCATTATGTTAACATTTGTTACTACAGAGATCATCGTAGAGACATTAGAAATACCCTTTAAAGCAAAATATTGGTCATGGTTAGTCCCTGATCGACCCAAATTCAAGGATTTGTTTAGTTTCTCAGAGTTTTCATTCCCAAATCTTGTTGACCTTGGGTAGTCTCCAACTCTAGAGCATTTGTAGAATCAAATTCCATGCCAGGCTTGGGTTTAGATAGTGCCTTCACACTCTCACTCACCCCTTTCTCCACATTGTACATTTTAAGGGAACAATCCTTCCACTAGGTAGCTTGTTTGTGAACTAATTTCTTAGGGCAATTTGTAGCGACATGTTTTATCTGGAAACACTTTCTACATTTGAACAAAATGCCTTCATAGTCCACATATTGTGTCCAAACCCCTCTTGACAATTTTAAAATATATCAATAGGAGGAGCTTTTGATAAATCAATCTCTACCAAAATATGGGCAAAATTCTATGCAAGAAATCTTGAGAGCCCTCATCTATCCCCAAGAATGTACCCAAGGTATTACCAATAACGTTAAAACAAGAAACACACCAAAACTATAATGGCAAATTTGAAAGTCTTGCCCAGACAAGAATTTTATTGAATGATTCAGACATTGGATTAAAAGTTGGGTACCAAGGTTTCAACAGCAATAAAAACTTGTTATACTGACACTAGAGAGAGAAACACATGATTTTATTCTTATCCTGTGCACTATCAAACACTACCACAAAAAACCCTAAGCTTCAGGGTAGATTTGTTCCTCTCCCTCTAAAATGGGGCTCCAGATTTTTTAAATCCAACTATGAAGCTCACCTAAGCTAGGCCAAAAGCATCTCCCTGAAAAAAATTACATTTGCATTTACCTCTTCCTCAACCTCTCCATCAAAACAAACTATTGGTTGCTCAATCAGGGGCTCTATCCAATATGGTACCTCACCCCCCACTACGCTCAACGTTCTTTTCTACCTCTACATACAAACCCTTTTTGCAACCCCTCAACTTCCCCAAATACTTATGCTCCTTCTCAATCCCTACAGAATTTTCAAAACCCACCAATGATGCCTCCCCTTTTTTAAAGCCTTTGAATCCACCCCTCTACATTTGCTTCTAAAAAACTTAGTACGTTATAGTTAAGGAATGGGACAACCTACAAAATATGATTAGAAAGTGTATGTATATGTGTGTGTACATTAATAATATACATCAATTTTTTAAACAAGAAGAAATTAATAGATATTAAAATTGTTAATTTCAAATTATTTGAGATAATAGAATCTTCATTTCATTTAGATGAGGAAAATAAATTATTACTTCAGGATGTAGTGCCCACCCATAGTTTACTTTTCAATTATTTTGCCAAACTCTTTTAGGCCACTTTTATGTGTGCATTGATTATTTTAGTGATATTTGGATTATTAATTTGATTAATTATGAACCTTTGGATAATGTGTTATATCATGTGTTTACAATTAGGTGAATATGGTTATTTTCATGTCAATTTAAATGCTTATGATGATGTATATGTTATGGTTATTTTATGATGGTAATCTATATGTTAGAATGTTATTTACATTTATGGTTTTACTAACCTCATACTTGCATGTGTATGGTTGGCGTGTATGTTTTACATTTCTGTTTGATGTGCCTGATGTGGTTGAGGGATAGATTCGTAGTTACTTTCTTGCAAGATCCACACGATCGGTCGATCCCCACCATTGTTTGTTCTATATTTATACATGTATGTACATGCTCACCTTTATTGCAAGATTTCATGCACTAGACATTGACTTCCTTGAATTGTCAGGATGAGCATGCTCTATCACAATATCTCTAATGGTAAGAGAGGGGAGATAACATACAGGTCCAATCCCAACCCAAGCCTTTTATTGTCCTAAATTAAGGGGCAAGTTTCTGATTGAGTTTCCTATCCAAATTCGTCAAGGTGATGTGAATTCGTGAACCCTTTTCCTCAGTGTGAATTTGGTGTTTTGATTTAGTCAATTATTTCTCATTTTGTCATGTTATGTGGTTAGTGTGTTTTTTTTGTTAAGTGATTTATGGGTTTGCTTATGTGAATAAATAATTAAATATAAAATTGTTACACATATTTAATTAAAAAGACTTAATTTAAAAAGTCTAATTGTGGAAATAAAAGATTAAATTAATTATTAAATCTAAAATTGAAATTAAAAGCATAATTAATGAATTGATATTTAATTATCAATTTCATTATTAAAGTGTTGGAAAATAATAATTGTTAATAAATAATTAAAATACAATTTAAGTTGCACATTCGGTTTAGTGAAAATTGAATTAGAATTTAAAGTTAAAATTGAGTTAGGAATTAAAATTAAAAAGTGCATTCTTTTATTATTATAATTATAATTAGTCATGTGCAACATAATTGATAAAAACAAGAATTGTGAGTTGAGTTCTATTTTCTGATTTAGAGTTGCATGTTGAGTTCGTATTCCTGATTTGGAGTTGCATGTTGGGTTTTGTTTGGGGGATTTTCATTATTAGGGATTCTTTTAGCCATTATTCACACACAAGTATTGGAGGAGGCTAGATTTTGGAGAGAAATTACTTGGATTGTTTGAAGGATTATTTTCAAAGCTTAGGAGTATTTTGAATTCGTAGAGTCTTCAATTTGGCCATTATTGTTTCAGGTCTTCTTGTGGATTTTTCAGGTAGGGTTTGAAGAACCCATGTTAATTTCATTTCGAAAGGATTGTTTGCATTGCATCTGGATTAATTGTTGAATGTTTGTTTCTGTTATTGCTTGATTTGGTTTGAATTGGGTATTAAAACTTTATGTGGAAAATTTGAGAGAAACCAGATCTAAAATATTTTATGATTTAAAAATTTAGAAAATTGTGCATGTTGAAACCCTAGTCGTTCTTAGCAAAATTTTGCATGTATTGGTTTTAGAAAATCATACTTTGATTTGGATTAAGGAAAAATCTTATTTTAGACATTTTGTGTAAACGTCGGAAGAAATTAGGTTGAAAGACAAAAGAAAAAACAATAGTTTATTCAGTTAGGGTTGTTTGGAAAATTTTAAGAAACCTTCGAAAATAATTTTAAAAAAGAAAGAAAGAAAGATGAATTATTTACTCAAACTGGTTCGTTGTAAGCAAATAGAAAATGAAATTCCATATTTGTAAGAAATTGGATTTTTTTTTTAAATAAATAAATCAATTTGGTGTTGGTTGACAATCGAAAATGAATTCCTCTTTTGTAAAAAAATCAAATTTCAAAAAAAAAAGAAGAATGTCCTTGGTTTGCGTCAGAGAAATACCTGACGAAATTTAAAAAAATAATATTATATATATATATAAAATTAATTAATTAATTAATTAATTTAAAAGGTGGTGGGGCTGCCACCCCCCACCACCCCCTTAGGACATCGCAAGACTTGCAGTCTGCCGCAAGTACTTGTGTAAGACCACAAGGGGGGGGAGGACTAGGCCCCCCACATGTATTTGATTAATTTTTTTTAAATTTTTTTAAATAATTTTAATTTAAAATTATTTTAAATTTAATTTTAATAATAGTATGTTAATTAAAAAATTTAAAAAGGGGAAATTATGTTTAGTAATAAATTAAAATATTAATATTTATTAGATAATATCATTGATTGATAATTTAGGGAATTATTAATAATTTTTTTGTATGAATAGATACTAATTTATTAAAAGGTATATATATATATATATATATATATATATATATATATATATATATATATATATATATATATATATATATATATATATATATATATATATATATATATATATATATATATATATATATATATATATATATATATATATATATATATATATATATATATATATATGATGTATGTGTTTTTGATACTTTATAAAGGAGGGGAATTGTTTTTGTAGTATAAACTTGAGTTTTTTATCAATTAAATTGTAATAGATAATGTGATTGACATTAATTAAGTATATCAATCCATGTGTCAAGGATTTTATGAGTTGTTATGAAAGTACATTTTAATGTGATTATGGGTTTTATGGGAGTTTTATGTTGCTTGTTCTAGGAACGTTACCAAAGGCTTGGGGGTTGTGTGAGTGTTTATATTTTCTCTCATGTGTTTTATTATTGAAGTTTATGTTTGGGAACCCCTTGAGAGTATTATTATGATTTATGAGATTTATTTATGGACTTGTGAATCTAGGTAGTTCAACTAAGTGTATAGGTGGGAAGTGGCTTGCAATAGGCATCGGGGGCCGCAAGTGGCTGATAGGATAACTTATTACAAGTGACTTAATAAAGTGATAATTAAATGTCATTGATAGTTCAAAATGAATTAATAAGACATTGTGTACCTCACCCATGCCTAAGTTACTTGATTGAGGTCTTGACTAGGATGGGAGTGGGAAGATGATTGCCGCCTGCATGGACTGGATATGACATAGTTGGTACCTTGTTTGCATGAGAGGATTATTGATACTGCATAGAATCACTAGGGTGCTAGGATCTGGAGAGACTACTAGGATAACCTTAGAGTTGGCTCGTGTGATGACACTTCCCTTTATGCATCTTAGGTTTCCTACATGTGTCAGTTGCCTCTGGTTGAGTATGTTTTGCCCTTGTTGTCCTATTATACCTTTGAGCTAGAAAGCTTTCAGGATCCATTTCTTAGTTTTTATTGTGTTGATTGTTGATGTTTGATATCCGAGTGGGGTTTGTTGTTATCTCCTTAGCATGGTAGGAGTGGACCATTTAGGTTCCATGAGCTTGGGTGGTAGTGATTCTTTTACCATTTGAGATTTTGATGTTTGTATACCAGTGTTGGATGATCCTTGCAGCAATTGAACCTTCTTGTCATCATTGTTGGAGATGTATTATTATCTTTCTTATTCTATGTTCTTGTATCATTGTATCAATTATATTTGGAGATATCATATTGTACTTTGTGTTGATTTTGTTACATACCTTGCGACATGTGCAGAGGATGTCTTTCATTATGGATAGCTTATGGTATCAATTTTATTTATGATTTCCTTTATATGATGTCATACTTATCATTCATTTGTATACATGAGATTTGTAATTATATTTAATCTAAAGTATTGAATATTTACGTAATCTATGTCAAGGAACCCTTGAGATTGTAATCTATGTTTGAGTTGTACTTGTATGAGAGTTATAAATTATATTGTATTACTTTTGTATTGTTAAACATTATTGTTGTTATTTGTAAACTCTTAAGAAAAAAAAATTATGTAAACTTAGTCACATGCTTAGGTTAATTTCTCTTGGGTTCCCTAGCAGGGCATTACACAGGATATATATATATATATATAGATACATATATATATAGATATATATATATATATACATATCTATATATACATATATATATATATACACATATATATATACACATATATATATATACACACACATATATATATATATATATATATATATATATATATATATATATATATATATATATATATACATATATATATATACATACACACACACACACACACACACACACACACACACACACACACACACACACACACACACACACATATATACACATATATATACATATATATACACATATATATACATATATATACATATATATACATATATATACATATATATACATATATATATATATATATATATATATATATATATATATATATATATATATATATATATATATATATATATATATATATATATATATATATATATATATATATATATATATATATATATATATATATAATCATTAAGTTGTCCTCTTATCAATTTCAATTTTTGGTTAATTCATTATTTAATAATTTATTAGTCTATTATAATAATCTTATCATTCATTATATCCATTATATTATTCATCTCATTAATCCATTAAATAATATATAGTCTATCACCATTAGTCCATCAATTCATTTAAATAAAAATGGCATTCTCCACATATTTAAGTACAAAAACCTTAAATAAAGCATCTTACCACTTACCATTTCTCATTTACTACCTATCATATCTCCTTACCATTTATCCTTCCCATACAACTAATCTTTCATTTATCTCTCATTCACCCTGATATGGGATCGCTCCTGAGGACATCTATTTAAGCACCCTTCTCTCATCCTTTTGCATCCATCATTATTCACTTCAATCATTATTTGTATTCATTGTTATTTTACATCCATTGTCATTTGCATTCAACTTTGAGCATCCTTGTGATCTTGACATTCTTGTTTATTTTAGCATTCTACTCTCTTTGCATCATAGTTTTCTTGAATCTAGCTTTGCATCTAGTTTCTTTGATCATTTTGCATATTTATTTTTATATCATCTTTAAATCTATGTTCTTCATAGCTTCTCGTGGGTGTGCTTCTGAGAACATCAATATTTAAAAACAAGATCTTGATAGATAGGAGTACAATGGAGTGAAGTTTTGGTTTCAAATGCATGTGTTCATTCATTTGGTTATGATTTTGCAAGTGTATTTGCAATAATACCTCTATTGTTGGATGTGGGAAGGATTTGAAAAGATAAATCCCAATTTCCTCCATCTTCATCTAGCACGCCCAATGGGACATGAATGCTAATTTAGTGGGTTGGGTTACTATCTACAATTAGAATTTGTTTGGTTATTGTAGATTATGGGTTAGATTTGAGATAAAGAGATTTGTAACAATAAGATTAGACCACCACAAAGCCTAGATGTTACAAATAATCCCTAACATGCAAGAGAGAAAGTAGATAATAAAGGACATGCATACATAATAACAAATAATGAAATTAATTCAAAACACATATGTAAACCAGATTAAATATCCCTTGTTCTTCTCCTTCTTAATGCAAATTGTGGGCTCTTAGTTTGTGCTCACCTGGACAACATTAGAATTCAAAGTATGTGGTTGTAAATTATGATAATTAACTCTTATTATATAGTGAATTTCATTTTTGTGATTGAGGAGACAACTAAAATATATTGAAGAGTTAAACTTAAATGATCGGGGAGTTGAACTCAAATGACTGATTAGTGAAGTGAGACTAATTGGTAGTGAAGTGGGTGGATGATTGAATTGATTAACTAGTTTACTCATTTGATTGTGAGTGAACTAAAATTAATTAGATGGTTGACTTGACTACATGGAGATATGACTAAATAGATTGACATGAAGACTGATTTGATTGGCCAGTTAAGAGAATTGAATGGATAGTTGAAAGAGGTGGAAGTAGAAGAATAATTAATATTAAACAAATTTAAATTTATTTAATTGTGCATGATGGGAAATAAACAAATTAATTTATTTATTTTAGGCAAACTTTAGTTAACTTTGGGGAAGATAGAAATTAAATTGAATAATTTTTTTTTTCAATTTTAGAAGACTTGGTAAATTAAATAATTATTTAATTATTTAATTGTGATGACAAGATTAAGAAAAGCTAGTTTAATTAAATAATAAAAATTATTTAATTAAAATTGGTGAAAAGACATTAATTAATTGATAAAAATTATTTAGTTAATAATTGGAGGTATATTAGATAATTAACTAATTAAAACAGTTATCTAATTATAGAATACTAGAAGAAATAATTTAATAAATTAAAGAATTTACTTAATTAGAGAAGACTTAGTTAACCAATTAAATAATTAAAATAATTATTTAATTATGAGAGACAAGAATCAAGAAGATATTTAATTAAATAATAAATATTATTTAATTATGGGAGACAAGATGAAGATATTTGACTACATAATACATATTATTCAATTGTGGGAGACACGATCAAGAAGATATTTAATTAAATAATAAATATTATTTAATTGTAAGTGCATGAGAAGAGATAGGAAATGAGTTAAATAAGTCAATTAGTTAACTCGTGTGCATGAAATCAATAAATAAAATAAATATTTTATTTCCTTAGAAGAGGTTGTTTTTTTGAAAAAGTTAATAATTAAATAAATTAAAGAACTTATTTAATTATAGAAGACATGGTTAATTAATTAAATAATCAAAATAATTATTTAATTGTGGGGAATAGAAGAATGCATTTCATTAAATAATAAACATTATTTCATTAAAGTGGAGGAAATTGATTAATTAAATAATTAAATTATTTAATTAACATTAGAAGAAAATTAGATAATTAAATAATTAAAATATCATTTAATTATGAGAAATGAGGAAAATGTTTAATTTTTTAATTTAAATTAGAAGAATGACACAAATTAATTAAATAATGAAAATTATTCAATTAATTAAGAAGAAAGTTAATAAAATTGTTGCTTGAAGGCGCGAGACAATTTTAGGTAACATTTTTCCCCTCTTTGAGACAATACATTTTTAGGCATTGTTTCAAAGCATGATAATGAAAAGCATGCCCTAATATGCTCCAGTGGGAATAAGTCAATGATGAGGTGATAGGTGCCCCTCAAGAGATTGTTTGTGCAAAAAAGGCATGAATGATCCCTCGAAAGAAGATGATGAATGTTAGATGAAATGATGAAATAGATGAATAGTTAATAAGAAGTGAAGAATGTTAGTAGATGATGACGATGACTATTTGATCAACATTGGACATAGAGGTTGTTGATAAGACTCATGTTTGGTTTTAGGATGGACCCATCCTGTTTAAAACTAGTGACATCGTCTAGTTTCAGGGATGACATACCCTATATAAGATAAATGATGATTGATTGAATGAATGACCGATTGAACAATTTATCAAATTTTGAAAATTTGACAAATTGATTTGACCATTTTGACTGATTGATTGACTAATTTGACAGATTGAAGAGTTTTAAGTGACATGACTAGAAGATATGGTATGAAAATGAATCCTGATTGAAATCCAAAATTCCATTAACCACCTTTTCATTCCAACTTGTTTAAGCAATTTATTTCATCATTAAGCCACTTTATTATAGGAATATGGGTGTTATCCCACCAAAATATGAATGATCTAGGTAAGATTATCCCCTTGCATTTGTAATAGGTACTTTGAACAAACAAAGAATGTGGGCCAATCCATCTAGGTCGGGCATTAAGATTCAAGGTATGTGTGACATCCATGAGCATTATGGCAATATTTTATGCTTGAGATACTTTGCCCATATGTGAATGTACTACTCATAGACACCCAAAATGTCCTTTTAAGACTTCATGGCAAACATCTCACAAATAAAAGACAAAGAAAAATAAATCATGAACCATCTCAGCATCTCTAATCACTTGTGGATATCCTGAAGATGCATAGGAACATGACTTGTGGAAATCAAGACATAATAAGACCAACTTGACTCAACAAGTTAACATCCATATTGATTATTTGTCTGTGGTATGTAGTTATTTGACAATGACATTGACAATTGGTGATGATGTCTGGTTTCAAGAATGAGGTACCTCGTGTAAGACTGACTTGTCTAATTTCAAGTGCTTCCATCCTTTGTGTAAGACAAGATGTGTTGGTTTGTGGTGACTAATCATGCAAGTATTGTACACTTTTAATTTATCATGGGGTTTGGGGCAATGACCCAATTTTTTTTTTTGGGGGGGGTTAACTCGTCAAGCATTTTTTAGTTGAGGCGTCAATCATTTTCTTAGGTTGACTCGTCAAGCTTTTCCCTAGGTTGACTCGTCAAGTATTTTTTAGGGTTAACTTGTTAATTGACATAAGTCTTGTTATAATGGCTTAGGGTTAGGGTTTTCTCAATATATGATAATTTCATAGCTTCTTGCAGTGGTATTGAGTTGCAAGGGATTACACACTGTAACATGCATAAATTACTGGATAATAAGATTGTACTCTTTGTTTGGTGGATGTAGCCAAAGATTGGGTGAACCATGTTAAATCTTTGTGTCTTTTTGTTCTACTTATGTGTGCTTTAATCCTTTGTATTATTGATTATATTTGTATGTAACTATTAAATTTTTGTCTACTAATCCTAACAAGATGATCATTTGACAAAAGGATTGATGTTGACTTGATTGATAGATAAGATGGTTTAATCAATTTGAGGACCTATTGATAAGTTTGACAATTTAGACTTGATTTCATTGAGCTCAGACTTGTTGTTTGATGTCATTCAATGCTTATTAAAATACAAAAGGATTGTTTATGTACAATGGACTCTATTGTAGAATTTTCAAGGTTTTTTTAAAAAAACTATTTTTCTTTTCAAGAATTTTTACGCATTTTTACTCTTTTTTCATGACATTTTTTTTTATGTTTTTGGTCCTTTTCAGGACATTTTAGGATGATGACATTATGCTTGCCCCCATCCAGTATAGAAAGGGGAATTTTATTGCAAAATGGATGTTATGGACTAACTTAGTGTAGGACAAAGGGGTGTGACTGACAAGGAGTATCAACAAATCTCAAGTCAGGAATAGATCACCAACTTTTATTATGGATTATGAAATGACAATGAAAATCGTATTGGAATACTGATAGATGGTGGATGCGTGATCTTTACACATGGTGTCAGATTGCCCAATTTTCACCATGGTACTTGCCCAAGGAACCACCAAAGTGGTTTTCACCACAATTTGAATTTATTTATCTTAGTTCTATTTTTTTGTGTCAGCCAAGATGCATGTTTGTTGGGTGTTCATCAAAGTAACCATTTTTTTTCTTTTTTTCTTTTTTAGGATTTTTCACTTTTTCATTTTTTTGTATTTTTATGGATTTTTGAAATATTCCTACTCTTAGAGTCATGTATAAAACTTGCACATATGTATGTTTTTTATTGGATTTGATTAAGGTTGGCCCTCTAGTGTAGATATCTTATAAGCTCCAGACCCGTAGACTATTGTAATGATATAGGAGCCCAACTAGTTTGGTTCAAACTTTCCTACCTTTTCTCTTTCTATTGATTCTTCTAATTCTCCACAAGTACCAAATCTCCAACCTCAAAGGATCAGTCTCTGACCTTTTTATTGTAGCTCTTGTGGAGATGCTGCTAATATATTTTTAAATGGTTCAAGGCACTTTGTCTTTTCTCATCTATAAATTCTAGCTCTTATAGATGAGATACACAGTATTCATCATCTAAAATGACATTTTGTAAGGATACTCACAATGATGGAATCTCAACCTCAATTGGCAAGATGGCCTCGATATTGTAGACAAGTGAATATGAAGTGGCTTATGCGGGTGTGTAGAAGCTGGTGTGATATGCCCATAGGACAAGATTTACTTAGAGGTGCCAATCTTGGCTAGCATCATTGAATGTCTTTTTTAGGATTTTTAGAATGGTTTTATTTGTTGCCTTGTCTTAGCTATTACTCTGAGGATAGTAGCGCAAGGAATAATAGTGTTGTATGTGGAACTTTTCAAAAAGTTCATCAACTTGCTTATTTTTTAATGGTGTACCATTTGTTATCAGTGATAAGGACTTGTGGTACTCCATACTAGCTAATGATGTAGTTAAAGATAAACTTGGAAGTTTCCTTGTTGGTTGTGTAGGTCATCAAAATTGATTCAACCCACTTTGTGAAATACTTAGTAGTTGTAATACTATACTTATGACTATAAATGGATAGTTGGTGAATCTTTCCAACAAGATCGAGCACCCATTGCGAGAATGGCCATAGTGAAGTAAGTGACCACAAATCCTAACCTGGTGGATGTATGAGGTTA
Organism: Chamaecyparis obtusa; assembly: GCA_027943335.1. Taxonomy (NCBI): domain Eukaryota; kingdom Viridiplantae; phylum Streptophyta; class Pinopsida; order Cupressales; family Cupressaceae; genus Chamaecyparis; species Chamaecyparis obtusa. The sequence continues at coordinate 187,719 of BSBK01007977.1, read as the reverse complement.
CCTGTCTCTGACACTTGTTGTATTTCTAAACAAATGTACAAGCACTAGTCTCTATAGTGTGCCAATAGTACCCAATCCTTTAAAGTTTCTTAGTCAAGGTTAAACCAATAGAATGGGCACCATAGATACCTTCATGTACCTCATATAATGTCAATTTTGCTTCTTCTGAATTGAGACATCAAAGGAGTGTACCATCTAAACTTCTTTTGTAAAGTGTATTAGATATAATAATGTAACAAGATGGCTATCTTATAAGGGACTTTTTTTGGGTTTTTAGATAATTCAGAGGACATGGTTTGGTCTTTGAGATAAGCATATATTTGTAGGTACCATGGGGAATTGGGACCAACAATCTCACAAATAAACTTAGACATTGGGACTTTGAAGATAGGGACCATGAGTTGTTTGACCAAGAACTCACATTGTGTAACTTCTGGAGGCATGTCTAGAAGAGATCCCATAGTGGTCATAGCATCAATTGCTCTATTCCTAGCTCGAGGGAATTTCTCAAAAGTTATTTGATCAAAGTATTGCTTTAAGTCTTCTATCATGGCCTTGTAAGGGATCAACTTCTCATCTTTGGTGTCATAACTTCTATTTACTTGATTTATGACAAGTTGGGAATCACCATAGACATGTAGTTGCTTTATTTTTCATTAGACCATGATATTCAAACCTATAGTGAGTGCCTCAAATTTAGTAACATTGTTTATGTAGTTAAAGTTTAGTTATCAAAGCATAACTTTCATTGCTTCTACTCCTCTAAAGTGAATATGCCTTCACGTAGGAATTGTATTGTTTTTGGATGATCTGATGGTACAGGTGCATCTTCTAGCTAAGATCAATAATAGATTGCCCTTTAATAGATTTTCTATACACATAATCATTGTTGAACTCAGTGAAGATCATGACCCACTTGGCTAACCATCATGTTAGTGTTGCTTTACTCAACAAATATTTCAATAGATCAATCTTGACGATTAGAAGAGTCTTATGACTTAACATATAATGGCTTAGTTTCTGTGATGCAAAGACTATGACCAAGCACCATGACATTATAGTTGAGCTCATAAGATTTAAGTGTTCTACTTGTATAATAGATAGCTCTTTTAGTTCCCTCTGAGTCATTTTGAGCCAATAGTGCCCCAGTGAGTGTTATGTCACTGATATGTATAATAACAGTGATTGAATTGGAATAAGAGACATGTAAAGAACTGGTGTTAAGAGAAGGTAGTCAAGTTTAATGTCTAAAATTTTATTTGGCAATATTTAGTCCATTCAAATTTGATACCCTTGTGGAGCAGATAGTGAAAGGAATGAACTTATCTTCCTATTATGAAATGAACCTTTTGACATAATGCAATCTTCCCTTAGACTCCTAAGCTAATGAAGAGTCGTCAGTGCTGGCATCTCAAAGATTTCTTAGATTTTCTCTGGATCTATTTCAGCCCCTTTGTGTGATAGGATGAATCCCAGTAGTTTTCCTTAGGTGACCCCAAAGACACATTTCTTGGGGCTCAATCTGACCTTGTATTCTTCTAACCCATCAAAGATATTGGCCAAGATGTTTAGGTGTAGATTTATCTCTAATGATTTGGCCATAATATCATCCACATAATCTTCCATGGTTATATGCATCATGTCGTGGAAGATAGTTGTCATTGCACACTGATAGGTAACACAACATTCTTTATACCAAAGGGCTTGATGCACCAATAGTAAGTTCCCCAAGCACAAGTAAAAGTTGTCTTATGTTTATCCTCTGATGTTATTTTTATCTGATTATAACCAGATAATCTATCCATCATGATAACATTTGGTAGCTAGAAGTCAAGTCTACAATCATGTTGATGTTGGCTAGAGGGAAGTCATCCTTAAGACATGCCAAATTCAAGTCTCTAATTCTATATAGATTTTGATGTCTTTGTTGGGATTTGATACTAGCACTAGATTAGATATCTAGCTTGTATAATTAATAGGTCTTATGAAGCCTACATCCAATAGTTTCTTGAGCTCATCTTTGACTAATAATGCCACTTTTAGGTGCATCTTTTGGAGCTTTTATTTGACAGGTTTTACCCTTGATTTTAATGGTAGATGATGTAGAACTAATATCAGATCTAACCTAGGCATTATCTGTATATCCCCAAGTGAATTTGACTTGTTGGTCTTGAAATAATTGTACAAACTATTCTCTTTCCTTAGTCATTAATGACTCTGCTAAATGGGTCAATCTTTTTGTCTCTTTGATCCCTAGATTGATTGTTTGTTTCTTCTTTGCCAGTAGTGGAGACTTTTCCTCATTAATCAGGAGTATGTAAATCTCTTCCTCTTTGGATGCCTCAAAGAGGTTTTCATCCTCAGATACATCATTTATTTTTACTATTTTATGTTTAGAAGGTGCCTTTCAATTTTTACCTAAAAACCTTATATTTTTGTTTTGTTCAATTTTGCGACTAGGGGATTGACATGGCTCACCAAAATACATTTTTATGTCTAAGTAAATGGTGAAGCCAACCTTATGATCTACCATGTAGTACACCTTCTCAAAGTCTCAAGAACTCAACAATAGCTTCATCATTCTCAAATATGTCTACAACCGATGGATTTTGTTGTTCCCAATCTATTAGTTCAAGGTAGACTAGGGCAATGCTATATTTGGTTTGAAAAGAGAAAATGGGAAGGGTTTTCAATGTATTGACATATAAATTAGATAAGGACTCATGGGTCTCTAATGAGGAAGAGCATGAAGGTTCAGATCCATTCCAAAATTCTTCAATCCAAGCACGTCAATCAACCTATCTATTATGGATAAACAATCAAGTAATGAAAGTATTGAGGTGGAGGGTACTAGAGGTTCTTGGGGTATCCCACTCATATTCATTTGATTATGTTTCAGATTGGTATTATTTTAATGTCTCAACCTTTTCATAATCATATGCATCATTATTAGTAGGCAATGAGATATCTGAAGTGCTTTCTTCTGGTGGTCGGTATCCTAAGCCACGAAACCTTGGATTTGAAGTAGGTTTTATTGGCTCCATAATTACTTGATTATTCTTGCCAAGGCCAGTGTATCCATTATATCTTTGTTTTTGGACAATTGTGTACCCCCTTCCATACTCATGAACAAGAAGTGTGACCTTATGGGGTTCCTCATCTTTGTATAGCTAATGAGAAAAGTCTTCTTTAATAGATTCTTTATGTAGCTCACCCCATCTTGTAAAGACTTGTACAATAAAAAATGGTGAGCAATGCTATGTGTTCCATCCTAAAAAGTAAGCACTTAAATTATGTACCTTTTGGGACCATTTTTAGCCCATTTTGGTGTGTTTCTTATGGTAGGACCTCATATTGTACCCTACTTAATTCATAAATAGGTCCTCCTCCTTCTTCAAACTTGAGGTTGGCTCTAATTTCTACGCAAATTTTCCATTTTTCCATCCATTCATAATTCATTTCCCTCCTAGGTCCTTTTACATGCATTTTTCATTTCAAGATGTGTCATGATTTCCCAACAAACTAAGGCTTTCATATCCCCCTCTTAGCACACAACCTTTCCCAGGATGGCTTTGAAAAAGTATTCCCGAAGAAGGCTAACTTAGGTCGGCCTTGTCCTAGGGCTTTTTCATTTAGTGGGCTCTGAACCTAATGCGGGGTTCTTTCTCCTAAGTGCTTAATCAGGGTCGCCCTTGCAAAATTTGAGCCCAAAAATATGTATAAAAGGATACCTCTTCCTCTAATTTTCACATCCACACATTACATTATCAAGACTTCATGCAAGCATTATCAAACAATTTTATTGTGCATTCAAAGATTCAAGCAAGAAAGCAAGCATCCATTTAAGGAATCCATTCAAGTACATCAAGCATTCAAGTGCAAGGGAATCATCAAACATTTCAAGTCTTCATTCAATCATTTCCATCATGCATTCAAGGCATTTCCTTTCATATATCTAGCTCTTTTTCCCATTGGATGCCAAGAAAAGGAGTTTGACATCAAGGAAGGATATCTACATTCATCCATCAAATCTTCTTCTTCTCTTTCTTCAACATTGAGGTGAATTATACCATCTACTATATGAGGTTTTTGTCTTACATGATTTCCTTTTTTTTTTTTTTTTGTGTGTGTTGAGTCAAATCTATTGCATCAACATACTTGATCACATTCTAAGTACAATTGCATCTACATTATTTAGATCTAATCTCTACTACATGACAACATTCTTTCAATTACATCAATTTCATTTCAAGGTTAATTCCTATATAGGGCCTTGACCAAGGAAAGCCCCTTCCCATAATAATTTCCCCTTCTTTTTTGTGTGCATGAATAGGTAACGAAGTTCCAGATCTAGATTTTGAGAGTTTTGAAACTAGTGACAAATCCTCTACAAATGTTAATAGTTTTTGGCTCTCTAAGACAAGGTCAACTTTTTGGGACAAGGTTGACTTGATTTGGCATCATCCTAGTAATCTTTAAATTTCATAGTCGGAAGATACAAGTAATGCTTTATTATGCCTTTTTTTGCCCCCCCTTTTTTGGAGTTCTGCTCACCCCTTTACTGCTGCTTTGCCCTTCCTCCTGGTAGTTTTTTGTGCATTCTCTGAGTGTTGGGATTTCTCTTCTCTATCTTATCTTCTTCATGGGTGACTTTATGTTTCTTTCTATCCTCTCGATGATGCTTGCTTTCTTCCCTCCTTCTCTATACTTTAGGTTGATTCAGCTTAGCCTAGTTATGGCTCTAACGAATTTGTAAGCCTTTGGGCGTTTTCTCTTCTCTCATGTACTCACCTCTTTATTAATAATATATTCTGTTATAGATCAAAAAAAAAAAAAACCAAATCTAAAATTTACTTGTTCTTTCCTAGTTTCAAGGTAAGTTCATTTCTCTTATTATATTCACTTTACTAAATCATTTATCAATTTTACATATCAGTCACATCTTTATTATAAGAAATCCACAAAACCCCACATTGTGTAGATCACGAATTTGTGCCCTTACTCCTTTGGTTGTGTGAATCGAGTTTACTTTGTTAAGGGTTTTATATTCCAATATATGTTGAACTTGGCGGTCTACCCTTGATCACCATTTTCCACATTACATTTTGGTGAATGCATCCCTTTCATGCATTATACCTTTTGTCTTAGATAGTTAGATCTTGCATGTTTGTGTTTTTCAATTATAAAAAGAACAAAAACATTGCGATTTGGTGTTTATATCTCCTTTATATGCTTTTCATTTTTACATTTAGTTTTATTTTTGCATTTATTGATAAAAAGAAAAAAGACACAAAAACTACATATTGTTTGTAGATTCATTCTTGCATTTACATGTTGAAAACAATAAAAATCCAAAAAAAATTATTTTCATGCATTGTTAGCTCCTTTCACTACAACAATCATTGTCATTAGCTCCCATTTTTGTTCCATTTTTTGCTTCCACACATTGTTTAATGTATTTCTCCTCTATTTTTTTGAAATATAGGTGTTATTCATCGGACCAGCACTACTCATGGAATATTTCACACCGAGCAAAACATACCAATGCAATTTTGGGCACTATGCTACGCTGATATTGGCACCCGTGTTGAGGCATGTTGAATGAATAGGTACAGAATTGGGCGCTATGTTAAAGTATCCATTTGTCATCCCATCATATTTGATTTGCCTATACTGTTAATTTAAAGTTGAAATATTTTGGTCATTGTTTCATGCGCTTATGTTATGGCCATACATCTCTTGTGTCCTAGCCTAACACTTTATTGTTTATTTTGCATGTAATTTGAGTTGTGCTTAAAGTGTTTATCCCACACTCATGGAGGTTAAGATAGATGATATCTAGGGGTTATGAGGCTATGTGGTGATCTATGGGTGGTCATAAAAGTGTTGTCACATCTACTCAACTTGTTGAGATAGTTAATACATTTACCCCATGGGGAAGCGACAATGGGCCATGTGTCAATAATTGAAGGTCCTCGCAATTTTTTTTTAAGACTGTTTGTTGAACCTGCGACCCCGCAAGTGGATGTTTGTGATGAATTTTGTATGATGGAAAATGGTGATTAATGATAGAATCCCACTTCAACACCATACATTGTAAGGGGCCCTAAAACAGGACCCCTTTTTGGGCTAAGAATCTGATTAGCACAACCCGAGTATATATAAAATTGTATATGTATATGCAAGCAAAGTAAAGTAAAGAAGACACTTATGCAATGATAAACAACAAGATATATAATCTAGTGTATCAAAGTAAGTGCTATGAAAGAATAAGGATGAAGATGCACTCACCTTGAGAGATAGTAGAAGAAATAACTTCATATCTGCAAAAACCCTATCAAACTATACTAAAAATTGAAACAGATCGAGATCTAGAAACCTGAAGGTTGGAACTTTCTGCTGTGAAAATACGAGTGTTGTGGGAACAAGTCAAACCTAGTTCAACCTATATCGGTATAGGTTGAAGGTGGTTCAACCTATGCCCCAGAGAGATGAATCTAAATATCTCGGGACTATGACAGATACTACACTTCCAGATCTGCAATTATGAATCTAAAACTCCACAAATCTACACCTGCACACCAAAGAGAAGGAGAAATTATTGGGGGGAAGGGGCTTGGTCAAGCCCATGTTTAGGAATTAACCTTGACTTTAAATAAAGGAAAATCTATCATGAAGTAGAGATTAAACAATTTTATCCTTGTAGATGCAATTATGCTTAGTATGTGATCAAATATGTTGATGCAATAGCCTTGACTCAACACAAAAACTAAAATGAAATCATGTAAGACAAAACCTCATGTAGTAAATGTTTTTAATTCACCTCAATGTTTAATTGAAGAAGAAGAAGAGGAAGACTTGAATGGATGAATGTAGATCTCCTTCCTTGATGTCCAACTCCTTTGTCTCCTATGAATGAAGAAGCTAGATCTATAGAAGGAAATTCATGAATGCTTGATGGATGATAGACGAATGCCTTCAATAAATGCTTGCTTTCTTAAACTCCTTGAATGTACAATATCTTGCTTGTGGATATATTGCTTAAGATAATGAATCATGGATAATGGATGTGAAAATGAGAGGAAGAAGCCTCCTTTTATAGTGATTTCAGGGTCCGAATTCACGAAGGCCAACTTCACTAGGTAGGAAAATGAAAAACACTTTACATCAGTCCTGAAACCCTTCAAAATTAAACCCCAAGCTATAGGTTGAACTAGGTTTGACCTATACTTGGAAAGTGTCAATTTTGAGGTAACAGTTGCAGGATTTAAGAAGTGTTAAAAGTTTTAGAGAAAAATGGAAGGATAAGAGGGAAAAGCAAGCGTAAACACTAAAATGGGGCCCAAGAGGGAAATGAATTATGTGAATGGGTGGATAAATGGGAAGATGTGTATAGAAGTTAGAGACAACTTAGAGTTTTGAGCAATATTGAAGGAGAAAGAGCACCTTGATTTAAATAATGTATGCAATTAAGTGCAATGTGATATCCTAATGTAAGGAGTACACTAAAGTAGGCTAAAATGGTCCCAAATGAACATAAAATAAAGTTCTTACTTTTTAGGACTATACATTTAGCCCACACTTTAGTGGGAGTATGAGACAAGCTCATGCTCATGGTAAAGGAAGAGATAGAAGAAAGAGAGAGAAAGATAATTGTGGAACATTGTAAAGAGATAAGACATCACTAAGTCTAAGGACATAAGCCCCAAAACTAAGGATCCTAACTCCACATCCATGCACAAGGGCACAAAAATAAAGAAAAATGGAAAGAAAAAGAAAAGGAAAAAAGACACAAAAAGGGTTAGTACTAAAACAAAAATCCAAATCAATTATTTAAAGAGGCTTCAGCCAAAAATGCTCACCCACTAATATCATGTTTGGAAAGATATTGCAAGAGCACAAGTAATCACATAGGAAGAACAAGAGCATTGCCAATGATGCTACCAACTCCATGATCTAATATAATCTAATTAGCATGATAGAAGAGAGAGAGAGAGGGAGAGGGAGAGAGAGAGAGAGAGAGAGAGAGAGAGAGAGAGAGAGAGAGAGAGAGAGAGAGAGAGAGAGAGAGAGAGAGAGAGAGAGAGAGAGAGAGAGAGAGAGAGAGAGAGAGAGAGAGATTGATTCTATGTCTTATTGTGAACCACACAAAATTAGATAGAATTGAAAGTTCTAGCAGGTTTGTGTGCCATGTAGTCAATTCCATAAAAAAGCTCATGCCTACTACCTACTAATGACTTTGTCTATGTGAACCTCATGAATAGATACAAATCACTTATATCATGAAGATTTTTGTATATGTGCACTTCATGGATGCATGAAGATCACTTATAACCATGAAGATTGTTTTGTGTATGTGCACACCATGAATGGATACATATCACTTATATCATGGGGATTGGTTTGTTATGTGCACCCCATGGATGGATACATATCACTTATAACCATGGGTATTGGTTGGTAAATTCACACCCCATGGATAGATATAGATCATTTATACCCATTAGGATTGGTTGTGTGTAAAAATACATAAAGAAAAATGTGCAAGATAATGTACAAGGGAGGTTGTATGTATGCCACCCTCCTTATGATGAATACATAGTAAACATTATAAGGAAGAGAATAAAGGATACCTAATGTAACATAAAAGATAATGGTTACATGTTGTGATGTAAATTCACCAAGTCTTTTAAGCACATTAGGGAAAAAGAAAGAGGGATCCACAAATATAACCTTCAAGAGAACCCGAATTAGATTAGCACAACCCAAATGGATGTAGGAATGTTAATTCAAAACTCAAGTCCTTTTAAAGATGTATATATAAAGGATCTCTTTCTTATTAAGTTGTACTTTCCCTTTATTGTAATTTATTGATTGATTAATGCCTAAAGCTAGTTATTTGATTAAATGCAATACAAATAAAGTAGAAGCACATGTAATAATCAAGCATATGAAAAGTCCTAGATCTAATATCTCAAAGTGAGTACTATGAAATGAAAAAAAGTAAATTGGACTCATTAGGGGTCACAAGTTCAGATCTTAAATGAGCTAGCAGATTGAAATAAAAATTGAAAGTGTGTTGGATCTAAAACTTGCAAACTAAAATCCGCTGATTGTAAAAATCTGGGAGTTCTAGGAACAGGTTGACTTGGAGGTACAGGTCACACTTGGGTATAGGTCAAGGTTGACTTGTACTTTCACCACTAAAGAATTTGAGATATGAAGCTCCGATAGAAACTATAACCTTAGATTCATCGAATCCAATCCTGAAAACCTAAAAAACTTGCAAATTTTCTCCTACACATAAGAAAAATGGAATTTGTTGGGGGGAAGGGGCTTGCATTGGTCAAGCCCTCATTTAGGAATTAAACTTGAATTGAAATAAAAGAATGTGAAAGAAAGACAAATGTAAATATTCACCTCGCTTGGCAAACCTTTATGGATGGATTCGAATATGATACCCATAAAGATGTACGAATACTTGTATGTATGTTGATGTAGAATGTACTTGATGTCTTCACAAATACAATAGATCTACAAGTGCCAAATTATAGACCATGGATGTAAGTGTGCTTGAATGGTTGAATGCTTGTGTAATGTTGATAAATGAAAATCTCCTCTCTTGATGGCCAACTCCATTATCTCCTTGAAGAAAGAAGCTAGATCTATGGAATGAAATGTTTGCTTCATTGAATGTAATGAATGCCTTCATAAAATCCTTGCTTGATTTTCTTGAACTCCTTGAATGTACCTTGGACTTGATAGCTTTCAATTGATGGAGTGTGCAAATGAATACTTTTAGTTGATGAATGGATAACTTATTGAATTCATGGATTGATTATAATGATGGATGGGCCACATGAAGTGAGTAGGCCTCCTTTTATACCAATTTTGGGTGTCAAAACAAAAAGGGTCAACTGCACTGGGCGAGAAAATATGAAAAACCCTAAAATGGGCCTAACTTCCTATGAAACAAATGCCTTAGGTACATGTCAAACTTAACCTATACCCCAAGTACAGGTTGACTTCGACATGTACCCTAGGAGGCATAATCCATGGAAAATTCTCTAGGATCTCAGAGGCGCAAAAGAAATGGATAAAAACAAACAAAAAAAAAGGAAAAACTATAATATCAAGTATAAATGCATCCATATTCTAGGAGATCACTAAAATGGGGCCTAAAAAGATCTTAGAGCTTCCAAATTAATGGCTGCTAACTTTTAGGATGGTACACCTACTTCCAACAACAAGGATATATCCTTAAAACAATAATGTATGCCACAAACTCAACTAAGAGCATTAACTCTTATCAAATAAGAAAATAGATAATTGTGAAAGGATATTTCACATGTGATAAAAGACCCTTAAAAGGAAGAGATCTTTTTTACAAGACATCTACCTTCAAGATGAGTTATTGAGAAAATATAACATCTTCAAGACAAAGAGGGGGAGAAGAACAAGAATGCACCCATTTAGCCCCCTATTGCTAGGTGAAATAGGGATTCTTGATGAAGGATGACAAACTTTGAAACCCAAAGTAAGAGAATGTATTTATAATGAACATAGTTTTACAAATAAGGAAGTGGTGAAGACCAAGGATTCACACCTCTTTCATAAGAGATAATCTCAATCAAAACAATAATTTCTTATAGGAAAAGAATGTCACATGATAAACAACTACCACTATACTAAGGAAAGTAGTTCCTTAGACAAAAGAGACAAAGAATGTACATGCAATCTTGTCCCCCAAGTGTGAAGGAAAGATAAAATATATAATACACCCTTAATTAAAATCACTTTATAATAGATACACAATATCAAGAAAAATAAGTGGCACATCAGAGAGAACTTGTAATGTAAAACATACATATATATGCTAGAAAAATATATCACATATAAATTAAGCAAGGCACCAAGGAAAAAAAGATACTATGGATGATTATTAAATGATAAACATGTCGTTTCAAGGCATAAAAATGATTGTTAAGCAGAGATGCTAGGATCTTGCGTGCAATAAGGAATCTTATGCCAAAAAGGAATGTATCATAAAATGATGCAAACCATAGAGAGATGAAAGGAGAAAGGAAGGATGCTGCATTATAACATCTTAGTGGTCATCCCAATTATACAAGATATGCACTTACAAGTAACAAAGGAATTGTAATGAGGATACTTATTCAAGGTAGGAGAAAGATCCTATAACAAAAAGCCCACACATGGGAGGATATCATGGTATAAAAGAGATGAACAAAAAATAAATAAAGTATCCTTGAAAGAAGGAGAAAGAAAGAAAACCAAATATATGTCCTAAGTAATAGATCTTGTATAATAATCTACTTTAAAGTAAGAGTAAGGTTACAACTTAGGATGAAAATCCTTGTGTAAAACAACAAATTATTGCAAGAAAGAACATCATATAATAAAAGATGCAAGTTCAAAAGGGATATTGGGTGCATTGTGAAGGAAGAGACAAAGATAAAGGACAAACTGTGCTCTCAAAGAGGTTTCTATTTATAATAGACATGTTTTCAAGCAAGCTTAAGCTTGCAACTTAGGATGTCTATCTCCTGAAAAGGACAATATCCTTATGTAAAACAATAAATGCATGCAAGAAATAATATCATCTTATAAAAGAAACAAGTTAATAAAGAGAGAAATAGATCCTTTGAGATAAGAAGGAGAGTGAAATAGGACCCTTTCCCCCCAAGTGAGGAGACAAGAAAAAATAACTATTATGTTTCTTACAAATTATGACAATGATCCCACAAAGGATAAGATAGCAATGTCATATAGTGAGGAACAACATAATAGGAATATAGATATATTAAGTAAAATGATCATTAATAAGGTGACATTCATAGTTGTAAGTCATTTGAATCATACCATAATCAATTAATTCTTGAATTTTACACTTTAAATAATAAGATTCACTAGTCTTATGGTCATGAATTTGATGAAACATGTAAATGGAAGACTTGTCTTGTTTATGTTTACTATTTTTGCACTTGTTTTTTAAAGGAAGATTAATTAAGTTGGCCTTAGTAAGCTCAAGAAAAATAGACTCTTGTTGTAAGGATAAATTATGAGGATAATGTATAGAGTGACTAGGCAAATGAGAAGGTGAGACACCTAAAGTTTCTTTTGAAAAACATTGCTCATTAGGAAGGTTTGATGTATTGATAAGATAAGATGCTCCTTTAGGTGGGAAAGGATTTAAATCTAAAGAGGACCAATCAATATCCATACATCCATTATATAGAGTTGTTTGATTCACAAATTCAAAGGTCTTTTCCTTGCTATGGAATGTTGGTGTGAAGTCTAATATTCCCCAATCATCATCTTGAAGAGTTGATGGGATACCTATTTGTATTGGAGGAAGAATTGAAGAAGGAAATGGAGATTTAATAGCGTCAAATTTATTATAATCCTTATGCTCTAAGGTTGAATTTGTGAAAATAAAGTCATCAATAACTACCCCTAATTTTGTTTGAGAGGTATCTTGAATAGTATTGAATTGATTGGGTTCATTAAGATCAAATAATTCCCTAGGAAGAACCTCAAGGGTGTCATCTTCTACTTCTAAGGTATGTTTAGGAGAATGAAAAACACAACTCATTAAGGCCTCATATATAGAAGGAATATCAATGAAACTCATAGAAAGTGGTTTATTATTAGGAGAAATAGTCATGTTATCATCCTCTTGTACCAAATTATCCTTATAAAGAAGAGACATTGGAGAAGAAAGATCATCATTGTTATTGAAGGTCCCTTTGGTAAGAGGGAGTTATTTACAAAGAATGATGGTAATCACAATGTCCTTAGGGGTGGGATAAATTTTGGGAGGGTGAACATTATAGGAAGAAAGACTCAATTTTCATCATATGCATGAAATGGAACATCTTGAAGAAAAATTGAAATTGAATAAGAAAATGAAGATAACAATTCCATTGAAAATGGAATGGAATAACTATGAATGAATTTTTTTTATTTTTTTATTGTGTGGATAAGATTTAATGCAATACAATCTAAGAATGAGCTAAATCTATAAGCAAGATGCATTTTTTTTCTCTATTTTTTACAATGTAAGTATACTAAACAATGCAATTGATGTAAATGAGATATAAACACCAAAGGAAATATAGAAGCTATAGATCTAGATACATACAATGTAACAAAGATGTAATGACTAACACAATGCATGCAAAGTAGATCTAGATAGAAAGGAATTCTGACACCAAAATGAAAATGGTAATGTATAATGAGCCTATGCATACAATGTAAGGAGATCACACAAAGAAGATCTAATTGCCCAATCAAGAAGTAGAAAGCATGAAAGCGGCGGGTTCACAAAAATGTATGATGGAAAATGGTTATCAATTATAGACTCCCACTTCATCACCATACATTGGAAGGGGCCCTAAAATATTACGCCTTTTTGGGCTAAGAATATAATTAGCACAACCCAAGTAGATGTAAGGGTGCCAATGTCTGATCAAGGCCTAAAAGGAGGTGTTGATTCTAGGGTCCTTTCTGTTGAATGTAAGAGTGTATAGAATAGATAGAAGTGTACATGTATATGTAAGAAAAGTCAAGAAAATAAGACACGTATGCAATGAAAAATAAAAAGATATATGATATAGTGCATCAAAGTAAGCGCTGTGAAAGAATAAGGATGAATATGTAATAACTTTGAGAGCTAGTAGAAGAAATAAATTCAAATATGCAGAAACCCTGTCAAATTCTACTAAAACCAAAAATAAATCCAAATCCAAAAACCTAAAGGTTGGAACTTTCTGCTGTGAAAATATATTTGTTGTAGGAATGGGTGGAACCTAGTTCGACCTATACTAGTATAGGTCCAAGGTGGTTCAACCTATACCCTGGAGGGATGGATCTAAATATCTCGGGACTGTGACAGATATTGCACTTCCATATCTACAATTCCAATTCTAAAACTCCACAAATATGCACTTGCACACCAAAGAGAAGGATAAATTATTGGGGGAAGGGGCTTGCCTTGGTCAAGCCCCTAATTAGGAATTAACCTTGAATTGAAATAAAGGAAATACTACCATGAAGTAGAGAATAAACAACAATAAAGTATATCATACCTCGTAGATGCAATTATGCTTAGTATGTGATCAAATATGTTGATGCAATAGCCTTGACTCAATACGAAAAACCAAAAACTAAATTATGTAAGACAAAACCTTATGTAGTAGATGCTTGTAATTTGCCTTAATGTTGAATTGAATTGAAGAAGAAGAGGAAGACCTTAATGGATGAATGTAGATCTCCTCCCTTAATGGCCAACTCCTTTGTCTCCTATGAAGAAAGAAGCTAGATCTATAGAAGGAAATGCATGAATGCTTAATGGATGATGGATGAATGCATTCAATGAATAATTCATTTCTTTAAATCCTTGAATGCATAATAGATTTCTTGTGGATAGATTGATTAAGATAATGAATCATGGATAATGGATATGAAAATGAGAGGAAGAAGCCTCCTTTTATAGTGTTTTCAGGGTCCAAATTTGTGAAGGACAACTTCAATGGGTGGGAAAATGAAAAACACTTATTCATCAAGCCTGAAACCATCAAAATTAAACCCCCAAGGTATAGGTCAAACTAGGTTTGACCTATATTGGTATAGGTCAAACCAGGTTCAACCTACTTGGAAGGTGTCAATTTTGAGGTAACAGTTGTGGGATTTGATATGTGTTAAATTTTTTAGGGAAAAATAGAAGGATAAGCGAGAAAATTAATTGTAAATGTTAAAATGGGGCCTAAGAGGGAAATTAATTATGTGAATGGGTGGATTAATGGGAAGATGTGCATAGAAGTTAGAGCCAACTTAGAGTTTTGAGCAAGATTGAAGGAGAAAGAGGATCTTGATTTAAATAATGTATGCAATTAAGTGCAATACAATATCCTAATGTAAGGAACACACTAAAGTGAGCCAAAATGGTCCCAAATAAACACAATAGAAAGTGCTTACTTTTTAGGACTATACAAATGTCGTGGTTTTTTGCATCCTTGTGGTGGTCAGTGGGGGAAATGGTTAAGGGTCTTGAGCTTGCAAGGAAGAATAAGATGCTATGGTGGTCCCTTGTCACCACCTCGTGGCTTATTACGTGGTACCTAGATTTGGACCACAAGGAAGTGAGGATGTTACATGTGGCAATGGATGGGTTTTCTTCACCGCGTCACTATGAGGTTAACGAATTGGTATGGTTGCATGTTTTAGTTAAGAGAGGTAAAGACACATGTTGAAGACCTCTGGCCTCACGTCCTTATAGACCTAAATTGTAGTTAAGGAAAATGGTTTCAATCTTACGATGAAATGAATTGATAACCCAGGTTGGGTAAGTTGCAACCTCGCAACACTTTAGTTGGGTTACTAAAAACTATTCGATAATATATTAAAGAAAGAAGTAGCGGTAGGAAGAATCTGAGAAGAAATGTCATGATTGATGGAATATTGCAGTTTCTGATTTAAAAATCCCCTTGGCAAAAAATCATTCCCTTACTGCCCAAACTTTTGAGTGTCACATTAAACTTTATCTAATCAAGGGAAAATGCCATAATGATAGGTCTTGCAATTGTTGGAATATGTGCAAATCTTGGGATAGTTGTTGCTTCTTTTTTTTCTATTTGAAAGTGTGAGCCATAACTTAAATACAAGAAGGGAAAAATGTAGAATGAGTTATGTGTGTTGTCTAAATTTGGATTGTACACAATTGTAATGGAGTGTTTCTTTGTTTGGATGCTAAGGATGGGGCCTAGTGAGGCTACATAGGGATTTTAGTGTAACAAGAAGGGGTTAGATGAAGCCATGCTATAGGAGATATACAAGGATTATGGTGGTGAACCAGTTGATAATACATTTTGTAATAATAGAGATACTAAAATTTCCTTCGGTAATCTTAGAGATATCAAAATCTTTGGACTTTACTGAAAACTTTGCCCATAGCTTGTAAATGCCTCCTATCTCTTAGATTACTACTTTGGTTCCATTTTCTAGGATGGAGGCAAAGAAAATTCTGGGTGTAGACACAAAAGATATGAGTTTGGAATCAATTTTTTCTCCTAGTGTGTATTTTCAAAGCCATGTCCCATGAGGGAAGATGGTGAGAATTTTGAATTCTGGCATTTTCTTCCTCAATAACCTGCCCATGGGTGATAATGGCATGGCTCAAAATTTTGTTTGGATCACAAACCTCATGATAATAAGCTCTCAATGGCCTCCTCTAGATTCACTCAAAATAGAGGTAACTACCTTCATTGGGAGAATATCTTCTATGATCGGCTAGTGGCAATTGGTAACATAATATAAAAGAAATACTCTAGCCCATAGCTTGTTGCATCCCTTGTGTCTATAAAAGAATACCAAGGCCAATCTTACAGGTTCTAAAAATTCTTTGTACAGGGACAAGTATAATAGTTTATGTAATAGGTCTTTTTGTAGAAATAAGAATGACAAAGTCTTGTATTGAACAAAATGTATGAATACTTCTAACAAATTTAATTGAAAATATCATTTGAAGATTGTATCCTACTCTATTTTCTTTTTGTTACATAATTTTGTTTATTCAAAATAGCCAAATTTGTCTTCATGATAATTTTATGAATGTATAACGTGTTTACTAGTTTTCTTCAAGGAAGAGATTAAATCATTTTAGATGCATTATACTAATTAGGAGAAAATAGTAGTGATTTCATGAGTGTAATATGAGGTGATAAATGTGAGAAGTGTATGTATGGTATTGTAATACCCCAAAAATGGGCTCTAAGTTCATTAATCTCCTATATCAACACATCGAATGAAATCGACATCAAAGTCCTAACCTAAGGCACATCTGATCATCATCAAATCCTAATTGATTATCATAAATTTTGCATCAGGGAATATTCCTAGTAATATTTCTAATTATGCTAATTATCTTTGATTTAATGATTATTTGGCGATAAATCCAATTTATCCTAAAGTTTGATTAATTGAATATTCTAAATATTTAATTAATTAGATTTAATACTGCCACTTAATTATTTAATTGAAGTTAATTCTATTTATTCCTAATTGTATTATTTAAATTTGACAATAAATCAAAATTCCTATCATTAATTGATTAAATTCTTATTTAATTAATTAAATCAAGTTGTCATATTTAATGATATTATTTTTGAATAAAAGTTTGAAAAATAATTGATTAACCCATAAATCAATTGTTTTATTTTTCAAAATCAGTTAAGTTGAGAATAAATCACTTTATTATTAAATTTATTCATAAATAAAACATGCACAATCATAAAAGCAATCAACTATCAATTATCAATTAAATCTGAACTCTATTTTGAGTTGAACTCTGCTTTTGCATGTTTTTGTGAGTTAATTATCCTTTATTTAAAAATAACTCAAAAATCAACCTGAGTTATTTGAGTGATTTATGGCTTTTTTTTATACACCTCCAAAGCCCTAGGTTTCTATAAATCAAGGCTCATCTCTTCATAAATCATCCACAAGAATTGTATAATCACGCTGCTGAATTGGAGACTGAAGAATCATCTTTGTGAATCCAAGCTTTGTGAGATCAACATTGCATAGTTTTCATTTGTTATATCATCATAGCATATCAGTTTTTACATATCATAGATTCATATCAGTTTTCATCATATCATTGCATAGAAAAACCAAAAAAATAGATTAATTGCATTCATATTTCATATCAGTTTTGCATTCAAATCCTTCATTTAGGTGTCATCAAGGTCACTGATATCGATAACAATTTCAGAACATCATACTCGCACCTATTAGAAGGCAGTAAATCGCCTAGTTAGTTTAGCTTTCAATTCATTGCACGATTTCATTTTTGCTAACCTGTAATGTTTTACTGAAGTGTTGTGTCTACAGATCAGGTACAAAATTCACACACACATTTTTGGCACCCACCATGGGGCCCTAAAATGGGTTTCCAATTCAATTCTATCAATTTCTATCTTTTTCTCCTTGGTTTCTGTGCAAAACTATGATTTTTAATTTCTGTCCATACAATCTTCGTATGAGTTTCTGACAAAAGTCATTTCACACTATACCCACTGTCATACGACAGTCTATCAGATTAAGGATTGTGCTGTACTGTACACACTATCATTTGAAAGTCCAATTGTCATTTCATAGAACACCCAGTGTCATACGAGTTTCTGGACTGTCGTCTGGGAGCATACCCACTATCGTACGAGTTTCAGACTGTCATTTGGTAACAGACCCACTGTTGTATGAGTTTCAGCATTAGATTTCAATTGTCGTTTCATTTTTCAGGGTAGTTTGTCATATTTGGTTTTTATATTTTGACTAACGGCTAATCTTAATAATTGAAATTCTCTATTTTTGATTGACTCCTGCTGGTTTTGATTGAAAAAGTGCAAGAATTGCTAAAAATAGGTAAAAATCTACTAAGCGCATTGTGAGGAATTCAGGTAATCTTCTTAGTTGATAAGACTTCAATTTTGGATCTAAAATGAACATCTCATGTGTCTAGCTTGAGTGACTTTTATTGCTTTCCTATCACAGACTTCATTTGGGCTATAAAAATGAACATAGTTTGCTTTCAGCATCTTTGTTACACATAGTAATTAGGCCCCATGAACACTATTTGTGGATCTTGAGAGAGTGGGTTTCCAGCGAAACTCTTCTTAATGAAGGATCCCTTGTAGGTGGGGAGGATACTGAGGGAGTCTCACGTTCCACTAGATCCGTGTGTCTTCAACTTTTGATCGAGGCATTCTCTCTCCGAAGAGGTTGATAGATCATAAGGGGTTGATGTCATAGATCTTTGTGAGATAATCTTGGTCTTAGCATGTCGGATTAATCTGGTTGCTTTATTTGGGTTAAAAGTGAAAAGGCTAGGGGATTATGCTCTACTTCCTTTTTGGATAGTACCAGAAACCCAAATCCTTGAATCTGGAACCAGTCTCCATGTGGTAAATCTTGTGAGTCACCTTTAGAGAGGGTTAACCGTAGTGGACATTCCCTTAATTGGGTCAACCATGTTGACAGAACCTCAAGTGGTAATAGCCATTTTTGCCATGGTAGTGACAGCCCCTATATAAATGTCCTTGTGGAAGAAATCTTCACAGGTGTGGTTCATTGTTGGGTTGTCAGATCTCCCTAGTAGCTCCTGATTGATTAAATTCTCAGACTATGTCAAAACCCTGGTGCGCTGGGATTGGAGTTCACCCCTTTGGATCATAAAAGTTGCAAAGTCAAACCATTACTAAAAACCCTAGTGAGGCCAAATTTTCATTTTCTAGGGTATATGTGCATTATTGCAAAACATTTTTGGAACATACACAATTAGCGCTTCTAAGGATTAGAACAAATAAGTCACTTGATTGTTCATGCACAAGGTTGCTTTTGCCCTTGTTCATTGTTTTCAGACATGCTTGAAATCACTTGCTTACTATTTTGCATGCTTGTTTATCTATCTGGTTATTGAAAATGAATAAATCTGTTACAATCCTCAAATCTGGACATTGAAATTTGCAAACAATCTGAAACTGAAAACCCTAAATTTGCAAAATTTGAAGTGAAATTTCTTTTTGGAGTCAAAAGTCATCTCAGAGGTCAGAAAGTCATACGAGTTTCTATCAAATGTTGTTTCATTACTGCCCAACTATAGTATGGTAAAGAACCCAGTGTCATACAAGTCTTTCTGCCAGTCAAATTCAAAAAAGTCAAATCTTCCTAGCAAACTATCGTGTGAGTTTTGCAACTGTCATATGAGCTTTTCAATTGTCATTTCATAGCATACCCACTGTCGTGTGAGTTTTGCAACTATCGTACAAGCTTTTCAACTATCATTTCATAGCATACCCACTGTCGTACGAGTCTGCAGAGTGTCGTTTGGGAAATTTTTGAAAGTTGTCAAAAAATTGTCAGAATTGCCAGATACTTAGCTTTTTCAACCTATTTCTAGAATTTGTCGAACAAATCACTGTGTCAGGAATAGAGCAGTAGCTATTAAGAATCCTATCATTTTCCAAAAGTGGCCTTTTGAATTCGATTCAGCCTTCTATTTAATCGATTTGAGTCTTTATCATTGTGTCAAAACCTTGTCATAACTATCAATCTTCAATCAATCTTCAAAAATAGACTAAGTGTTGTGAACTCATGTTCGCTATCTTTTGGGCAATCTACCCATACATCTAGGGCACATTATCCTTCACCCACATCTAATCGAATCTTCAAATCAATCAAACCTTGACAAGGTTGCGTCATCTCATCATCTTGATTCAATTCATTCTTCAGTTGTCTTCATCCTATTCTCTTCGCTTCACCTAAGGTTAATGGTGGAAACCAGAGCTTCCTCATAGAAGAAATCTGGAGAAGCATCCCAGACCTTACCTATAACCACTGTCAAGGGTCCAACTCTTGACCAACTCTACAATTCTAGTCTTTACGAAGACGACGGTCTTGGCAACTTTCGATTGAAAACTGGTTACATACCTCCTCCATCAACTCACGAAGGTACCCAACAAACCCCACATCAATCTATTCCAGGGAGTCCACAAACTCCTACCATGTCTCAAGGAGGGACAAACTTTGGCTCTCAAAGAGCTCAATCTCAACATGGTGCAGATCAAGAACCCACACCTAAAGAAATTGCTCAATATCAAAATGATGATAACTTCAAACGAATGATGAAGCATTTCTTGAAAGAAGACAGAGAGGCATACTTTTTACAATTGGCTCATCAAGGAGCTAAAATTCCTCCCAACTTTAATGTGGAAAATATCATTACACATGAGGAAGAAACTCCACTCACAGCTATTATGAAACAGATGCATGCCATGTAAGTCAAACTTAACAGCCTTGAGAAAGAAAAGGAACCCAAGGAGTTCTCCATGGAAGCTCTATGCCCTTTTCCTTTTGAAAAAGACTTGTATATGCCACCATTTCTGAAATGAGTGGAGATGCCCAAGTATGATAAGTATGATGGACACTCTGACCCTCAAGACCATGTCAGAGAATTTTGTACCCAATCAATGGAATTCATGCACGAACCAACCTATCTAATGCGTCTCTTCCCTTGATCTCTGGGAGGAGCAGCCATTCAACGGTTCTCTCGATTACCTTCCAGTATCAAAACTTTTGAGGAATTGATCAAATTGTTTTATCAACAACACTCCTACAATATTCAACATCCAGTCACCATGATTGATATCTGTAATCTCAAGCAATATCTAGGAGAACCATTCCTAACATTTCTCAAGAGATGGAGGAAGAAGTTCTCTCTATATGCCAGACCTATTCCAGAAATAGAAAAACTAGAAATCTTCATCAATAACCTTGTTCCAGAAATCAATTATCCTCTACAAATGCAAGATCATACATCTTTTGATAAGATGGTGGATAATGCTATCAAAATAAAAAAAGTTCTTGTGAAAAAAGGAGAAATCACACTTTAGAAAGACAAGTATGAATCTGGGTCCAGTTCTAAAGACAAGAATAAAAATTGGAACAAGAACAAAGGCATCATCATAGATGGCATTGTTGATACTATCTGTGCCCCATCAAAGGCACCAGCCTATAATCTAACTCTTGGTTCTCAAGCCATTAAAGCTTCAGAACAAACGTCATCTGAACCATTTCAAAAGGAGCCAGAATACAAATCTTGGGATAAAAAATGAAAGTTCACTCCTCTTGGAGAATCTTTAGAATCAGCTATGAAAACTCTACCAGCTGATAACATCATCTCTTTGCCAGCAATCTGACCACCTGATTCTGAGCCTAAGCCAAAATGGTGAAGAGAAAATGAATTTTGTGATTTCCATCGAGGTAAAGGTCACAAAACTAATACTAACTTACGGTTGAAACACACCATTCAAGATCTGATCGATAATGGAGACATCATAGTTGATAATCCTAAGAGAAATAATGATCATACGACATTTACAAAACCATTTCCTCAACATGGTCAAGGAGTTTCAACTTCTCAACCTAATATGGGGGCAAAAGTTAATTATGCTTACCCTAGAAATAATGCTACCATCAATATGGTTGAACCCTGTCTCTTAGAGCACTGCAATGTCATCACAATTATAAGAAGAGATAGACAAAATCAATCCACCAATGCAGTTAATAGATCACAAGCTCAGGCACATCTGAAAGGACAAATCCTAGATTCCTCTAATGTCCCTAAGATACCCTTCAATCTTTCATTTGCCTCCAAATAGAAGGCTGCTTCCAAATCTTCCAATCCAAAGGATACAAGGCCTACATCTTATAGCATCGTTCAACAACTCTAGCACACTAATGCCAAAATCTCCATGTTTGAGTTGCTTTGAATATCTCTAGCTCACAGAGCCATACTAGACAAAGCTTTGCTCGGTTCCAATGTTCCTGATAACCTTGATTTAGATAGGTTCCAGACTATGGTTGGACATCTTACATCTCTGCAATATATCTCCTTTTCAGAGGAAGATGACAACTCCTTGAGTCACCCACATAATCAAACTTTGCATATAGAAGTGTTGATCCAGAACCGTAGAGTCAAACATGTGTTGATAGATGGGGGCACTGGCCTAAACATTTGTTCTTATAGCTTGATCACACAATTGGGATTTTTAGAATTGGCTATTGATCCTAGAAAGAAAATAACTATCAAAGCCTATGATGAACAAGAAAGATCTTCTAAAGGCACCATTGTCTTACCTATCAGAGCAGGTCCAGTTATTAGAGATACTATATGTCAAGTTCTTGATCTACCTTTGGCCTACAACATTCTTCTAGGGAGACCATGGATACATGAAATGCAAGCTATTCCTTCTACATACCATCAATGTTTGAAGTTTCCTTATGAAGGAGTAGAGGTTACTATCCCCGTAGATCTAAATACAACTTGTAATACATTGAAGGAAGGTGTTGATAAGCTTGTTCCCAACAATAGAGAATCTTCTACTGAACAACTAAATGTTGCTTCAACATCCAAAATGGAAGACATTGCTAAAGAGGTCAATATCAAAGAAAATGGGATGGGAGAATATATTATAGAGCCAGTCTTATCTTTGACATCTCTCCCTATCTCACCTAAGTCTTATGGACAATCTTTGAAACAATCCAAGCCCGAACCTAAGGAACCTCTTGAAGCATATAAAAAGAATTTTGTAGCAGAACAAGTATCCAAGCAAGAGTTTGAAGAGGATGAAGCTGTGCTATGATGGCTATACAAAGATGAATCTGAATCCCTAGTTGTCCAAACTCATGATTCTACAGTATCCGAGGATTCTTCTAAGTCATATGGCCCAGGAGATAAATTAATCACTAAGATGGGATATTTAGGGTAAAGGACCTCTAGGAGTCAGAGGAAAAGGTCTTGTGGCACCTATTTCACATACGGGTAGGGAAAATAAGAATAGTGTTGGCCTAGGCTTTAAGAAGAAACCCTATCACCTCAAGAGTAATTGTTCTCATTTCATAGAGCAAATCACACTAGGAGAACCTCTTCTTAAGAAAGAAGAAACATAACCATCAAATAGTGATTCAGATAGCTTAGAACTCATCCCCTATGAAAAATTTCCTAAAGAGATCAAAGACCTTCTTGATGCAGAAGACACAAGAACCTACTATCAATCAAGAGATAGTTGCAACACAAGAACCAACTAATCTCGAAAATAATCAAGAAGAAGAAGGTGGTAGTTATTTTGAGATAGATTCCCATGAGTATGAATACAAATCAGAATCTGAGGGTAACCCTTCTTGGGGTATTCACCCTGACTTTACTCATGTTCTAAGATTTCCTAGAGATCCTGAATCAGAAGATGAATCTAATGACTATGAATGGGGAGTCATTCCAGAACTAGATGAGCTTATCACCAAGAAGCATGTTGATGTTATTCACCAATATGCACCTCAACCCAATGTAAGTTTAGAATGAAATGATGAACCTATCAAGTCTGATCCACCTATGGCTGAATTGGACTCCCACGATGACATTGAGCCTATTCATGAATTGAATGTCTTAAGTTGTAATATGACCTTTGAACTCGAGCATTGGGTTAGGACCAATGATGACATATCCATATCCGTAAACACTATCTCCCAATCTTTTCCTACTTTGACTATCCAATATCCAGACCTTATTGATCAAACCTCCACAAATCTGAGCCATGGTATTTATACCTTTCCAAATGACTATGCCCTTGCTTGCTACCTAAATGCAGTTGAGCCTATGAGGACTTCCATCAGTGAACCAAGCGTCAGCATGACCGAGTTGGACATCAAATATCTTAGTCAGAAAAATAAGAATAAGAATAAAAAGAAAAGGAGTTATGAGGGTGAAAACCACTTTGTGGCAGTCTCAGAACCTACAAAAGTAAAAATAAAAGATGTATCCAAAGGTGAAAACCTCTCTGAGGCACCTAAGGATGAGATATTTGATGTCCTTCTAAGTCATTTATAGGATAGATCTCCAATTCTAATTGAGCCCACTCAATCCATCAATTTGGGTACAACAGAGGAACCACAATTGGTACATGTAGCACAATCATTATCAAAAGAAGAGAAGCAAAAATTTAGTACATTCCTAACAGAGAAAAAGATCAACTTTGCATGGAAATAATTAGATATGCCAGGGTTGGATCCTAATCTTATCATGCACCATTTATTTATAGCTCCTAATGTAAAACCTGTCAAGCAAAAGTTGCAAAAGATGCATCCTCATGTTGCACTCTTGGTAAAAGCTGAATTAGAGAAGCTCCTGAAAGCTGAATTCATTTGAGTTATTGACTATGTAGAGTGGATCTCTAATATTGTACCTATTTCTAAACCAGATGGTTAAATCAGAGTGTGCATAGACTTTAGAGATGTGAATAGAGTGTGTCCTAAGGATGATTTTCCACTACCTAACATTGATATGATAGTGGACATGGCTGCGGGTTTCGAGATGTATTCCTTAATGGATGGTTTCTCTGGATATAACCAAATAAAAATTGCTCTAGAGGATCAAGAGAAAACTACTTTCACATTTGCATGGGGTACCTTCTATTGGAATGTCATGCCATTTGGGCTTAAAAATGCTGGTGCTACATATCAAAGAGCAATGACATCTATTTTCCATGACATGATGCATCGAACTATGGAAGATTATGTTGATGATACTTTAGCAAAATCTATGATTAGAATCGAACATCTAAAGGACTTGAGCATGATCCTAGACAGAATGGAAAAGTTTAGTCTCCGACTAAATCCTAAGAAGTGTGCTTTTGGTGTCACTTTTGGAAAACTCTTAGGATACGTAGTCTCAAAGAAGGGCATTGAAGTTGATCTAGCTAAAGTAAAGGCTATAATAGAGATGCAACCCTCGAAGAATATCAGTTAAATGAGGACATTACAAGGAAGAGTTCAATCTATCAGAAGATTCATATCACAGCTTGTAGGCATATCACAACCGTTTACAAAAACATTACATAAAGGTGTGACCTTTGCATGGAATGAAGAATGTGAGAAAAACTTTGATCATATCAAACAATATCTATCAAATCCTCTAATCTTGATGCCTCCTATTCATGGGAAGCCATTGATCTTATATGTCTCCGCAACAGATACATCACTAGGGGCATTACTTGCACAACATGATGAGGATAAAAAGGAAAGAGCTATATACTATATCAGTAGAACATTGGTTGCCTACGAAAAGAACTATTCAATGATTGAGAAAGCTTGTCTAGCTATGATCTTTGCATCACAGAAACTGAGACACTACATGTTAGCTCATACCACTCAATTGGTAGCTAAAATTGATCTGCTCAAGTACCTTCTAAGCAAAGCTGCCCTCACAGGTAGATTAGCTAAATGGGTCATGCTCTTAAGTGAATTTGACATTGAATATGTGGAATGAAAAGCTATCAAAGGATAGGTTATTGCTGATCAATTAGCAGATGCACCTATGATTGATGATACACCAATGCAAATGGAATTTCCAGATTCCTCTATCATGACTCTTTCTTCTAGAGCATGGCAATTATTCTTTGATGGCTCCTATACATAGAATGGATCTAGAGCAGGCATATTGTTCATAACTCCTCAAGGATACTCAATCCCAAAAGCATTCAGATTAAAGTTTCCTTGCACAAACAATATTGCAGAATATGAAGCCCTTTTGAATGGTATGAAAATAGCAATTGAATGGAGAGTCATAGAGCTACACATTCATGGAGACTCTCAACTTGTTATCCATCAAGTCAATGATGTGTACCACACTAAAGATGAAAAGCTCATTCCTTACAAGAGAATGGTAGATGATCTTAAGAAGTATTTCATATCTATCACATTTGAGCAAATTCCTCAAATGGAGAACAAGGCTGCCGATGCAATGGCAACACTATCTACTTTATTATAGCAGCCTAAACATGAGCTACACTATGAGTTCTTGGTGGAAGCACTATCTTATCCTGCATATGACTCCCCTGAAACCTCCATGATTTTCACTATTGTAGATCATGATTCATCCAGATACAAAAACCTATTTTCCTATCTCCAAGACCAAATCATTCCCAATACCTTCAACCACCATGAGAAGAGATACCTTATCCGAAATGCCTCCTGATATGTCATCATTGGTCATGATCTGTACAAACAAGGTCTAGATGGTACACTACTTAGATGTTTAGAATGGGAAGAGTCCCAACATGCATTAGAGGAAGTCCATGATGGTATTTGTGGGTCACACTCAAACGGTTTAACACTAGCTCAATAACTTATTAGGGCTGGGTACTATTGGCCTAAAATGGAGAAAGAATCTATAAAGTTTGCTAAGAACTGTAAAAAATGCCAAGTGCATGGCAACTTAATTCATGCTCTAGGGAGAGATCTAATTCCCTTTACTACACAATGGCCTTTTCACCAATAGGCCTTTGATCTTATAGGAGCTATACATCCTCATTCTTCTAATGGACATACCCATATAATCACAGCTATAGATTATTTTACAAAATGGGTAGAAGTAGTCCCTTTGACACAAGCAACTAGAAAGTAAACATCTATGTTCATATTGAACTATATCATATGCAGATATGGGATACCTCATTCCATAATCATAGATAACAGTGGACAATTCAAGAACAAAGACCTAGATGATCTATGTGCCAACTTCAAGATCACACAACATTGGTCTTCTATCTACTATCCCCAAGGGAATGGACAAGCAGAGGCATCTAATAAGAATTTATTAAAAATCTTGCATCGTAGAGTTAATAAAATAGGAAGAGACCGGCATCTCATGATCAATCCAGCTCTTTGGGCCTACAAAACAAGTATCAAAACACCTACTGGGGCTACACCTTTTTCTTTAGTTTATGGGTCTGAAGCGGGTACTACCTATTGAGGTTGAAATCCCATCACTAAGAATCATAATGCATGGTCTAGTAATTGATGATGACTATAAAGTGTCTAGGTTGCAAGAACTTGAACTACTAGATAAGCGCAGACAAGCAGCGTATGATCATCTCATAGTATATCAGAAGAGAATGTCTAGAGGTTACAACAAGAAAGTCAGACACAAAGAATTTTAGGTTGGTGATCTATACTTGAGAGAAAATCCTAAAAATCAATCACATCGAGAATGCAAGGGGAAGTTTGAACCCAACTAGCTGGGTCCCTTTGTGATCACTGCTACTTTTGGCTCTGGTGCCTATCAACTCTCAATGACTGAAGGAGAATAGCTCCGAGAACCAATCAACATTCTCCATCTAAAGAAATTCTATGCCTAAAGCATTCAGTCTATGGTAAAATGTCCTGAAAAAATCTTTAAAATTGGAAAAAGTCCTGAAAAAATGAACATCTTGGTGAAAACCTAGCAATAGGCACCTTGATGATTCACAAAAAAAATGAAAAATATCAAAAGTACAAAAAAATTGAAAAAATAAAAAATACAAAAAAATGAGAAAAAGAAAAAGCGCCTTGGTGAAAACTTGGAAACAAGCGCCTTGGTAGAAAAAATAGAATCTCTGCCAAGATGGTGAAAACCTGGCAAACGGGTGCCACTTGTTTCAAAATGCTCCATCTATCAGTGCAATCTTGGTCTTCCCCAGCTTTCAGTCTTGCTTTAGTTTGTACATATCTCCCAGTTTGTTTCTGCATTCCTATTATTCAATAAGTTAGTTTGTACACCAATAGGCTCAAGCGTCTGTATCCTATCAATGTTCAAACTTGGGGGCAATCAATGTCATATCTTATGGCCTCCAATGTATCTTAGATGTATCGTATCCAGTCAAGGTCCTTTGAAGCTTCAATCGAGTCAATTAGTCTATCTTCTCTCTAGAAAGGATTTTGCATCTACAACAACACAATAAAAAAAAAAAAACTGAAAATAATCTATGCTTTTTACATGCTTTTATCTCCTTGTATGCTTACTGATTCGCATTGAGATTTTTGCATATTGTGTCCCTTCAAGCTTTTCAATGATGTCCTTTATAGGATTTAGAGAGTAATGATTGGGGGCATAATCTTTTCTTGGTTTTCTGCTTGGATGTGAAAATCTAACAACTTTGGAAATTTTGGATTGAAATGGTGTCTGACTGTAAGAGCCTCTATTTTGAATTGGATGGCCACTCGTACCTCAACCATTGATACCCAAAAAATTCAAGGAAGTTTGATCTAACTATTATCTTTTTGAGTGAGTTCTTTCTCCTAATGTGAAATGCGATCTTGCCTAAGGATGTGAATGATAAAGGGTCACTACGGGTAATTCACACTGGATTTAGAATGATCTCTTGACTGTTTGATGTGTTTGCAATGCAAGGTGTATTCAAGTCATCATGACATTTATGTTTTGATGCTTATACAAATTGCAATATCAAAATGGACATGATATTCAGGTCATCCTGGTGCTTATATCTAAGCCGACATTCCGAACATAAAGTCAATATTCATATATCCATGGTTGTTTGACCAGTGGGTGTTGTATTGATTCTTGCACATACAAATTGATATTCATATGTCTATGGTTTCATCTCTAGTGGGCATTGTATTGATTTATCCAATTACCTAAAAGTTCAATGATGATAACAAATTGACACATGATCAGTGACTAGGTCCTAGGTCTTAGGTTGCATTTCATTTTGCATGTCTCTTTGCATTTTGCATGTCTGCATGATCTCACAAATGTTTGGAAACACTTCAAAGCTTAAACAATTCTTCATATCAATTCTTCACATCTAACAAGAACTGAGTCTCACTCGAAGGTCTCTTCACCGAACCGCAAGCAGTAACCCTCTCGGGTTAAACATCCTTTTGACATAAGACTGAGTACTTGTCTTCATCAACCTGCAAAAACATATCATGTGTATCACTGCATTTACATCTCATATCATTACCATTTGTTGCATTACATTACATCCAGTGAATAAGCATAAATCATACATACATCTTTTCATAATTAATTACATTTGCATAACATCCATACATATGAAAGAAATCATTGCATTGCATTGATCCATACATACATTCTACACTACTCATAGCATAAGCATAACATGATATCATCATAAATCCAAACATGACAAGTACAAATGAAGTCATGACCCAAAATATCGATTTCATATATATCATCAACTCGAAATGTGTCAAGGGTGCACTACTGGCACAATATACAAAAGAATGAGCTCCTGAGAGCTATTAGAGTCAGAATAGTATATTAGTGATAAAAAAGAATAGCGTATATCAAAACATAAGAACAAGAATAAACTATCGACATGCTCCTCAACATTCGGTGGAGGAGGGGGTGGTGCATCTAGTATCACCTCTACTCTCGGTGCCCTAGCTCCCTTTGAGGCTACCATGTAATCTAAATAAGTGGGTACTCTCTGTGCAGCGGGGACAACAACATAATATGCAAACACATAATATGAAGCCCGAGAGGTCTAATGGGTCACCTCTGTCTGTAATCTTCGAACCTCTGAACAAAACTTTGCATGAAGCTCTGTGCACTACCTATCTGCCTCTAGATACCTCTCCTCCCACCTAGCACTCTGTACCTTTAGGTCCCGAACCTGAGCTCTGAGATGTCTAATAGTCTCTAATGAAGTAAGAGGAACAGTAGGATCTACCTTAGCTGCTGGCATCTCTATGTCCTATGCTAGCTGCTAGGCAGTGGTATCTGCTCTATGCACCTTACGACATCTAACCTTAGCTCCTAGATCAAAAGTGGTATCTACCTGTAAGGGATCTACATCACCACCTACAAACTACTCATTTGCTAAGACATCATCTGCAGAATCAACACCGCCCAAAGTGCCACTCTCACCCCTGGTCTGTCTCTGTGAACCTGTAGATGTACCTACTATAGAAGTAGAGGGATGAGGAGGCCTCATCTATCTGGATGGTCTCTGTGGTGAGGCCATCACTCTAGGTCTCAGGGGTGTAGGATGTATCATCAAACCCTGTGGCATAGGAGCTCTTGTCACATCCATCACCTCCTCCATGGAGGGTATCAACTCAGTAGGATCTAAGAATCTATGGACAGGGTGGTCTACAAGCCAAGAGATGTATCCATTTGTGACCCCTACATCAACTACTTGTGGACGGTAGTCCCAGTCTCTACCTATGATCCTACTGTACTCATCTGAACATAAAGAATAAGTGAGCCTCTATGTCCATCCGAGCCCGACCTCACGAACAATGCGAGCATAAGCAGTATACTCTTGTGGGGCATCCTATCTCCGTCCATACTGATGCCAAACTCTAGTAATAAAAAATCTCTCCAAAATAGTGGGAGACCGACCAATAAGTACACAACTTTGGAATAGAAAGCTGTACTGATCCCTCGTAGTGGGCCATGCCTCTATCTGCAAGTATGGTCTCCAATGCACAAAAGTCATATCATCCAAGCATCATCTAAAATACTTAGTATGACCCATGTGAACCTGTGTGACATAACTAGCATACGTATATATCACTGGCTCCTGTGGTTGATGCTGTGTCTGAAAAACTGGTCTCAAAATTGGGATATGCTCCCAGGCCCATATCTGTAACACAAGAGCTCTAGAAGCGAAACTCTTGCAATCCTGATATACAACCTCGTGCATCTTTGAAAACATATGTGCCAAAAGACACTGACCCCAAGCAAGCTAAGTGGGAGTCACCATAAGAAGTGCTACCATCGGGGCCCATCCCATCAAGAAACTATTTTGCTGATGGCCCGACATGATGAGCTCACCAATCATCCCAACAATAATGCACTCTAAGCAGTGTGTCTGACCATATCTCTGTACAAGGGTCTCCCATGAAATGGACTCCGTCAACTATGTGTCATCACCAAATAGATGCCTAAAGGCATGAAGACCTGTCTGCCCAGTACTCACATACTCAGGACACTGACTGCTATGGAATGGAATGCGTAGTATCCTATAAATATCCTCTGGAGTCACATTGATCTCTCCAACTAATAAATGAAATGTCTGTGTCTTAGAGTGGAATCTCTCGATAAGTGCAGTCAACAAACCATGGTTTACCCTAATATCAGGTAAATGGATCAAATACTCAAAACCACATGTAGTAAGATGAACCCTCATAGGGTCAGGAAGTGAGACACATAATCTCTAGGTTGCCGGGTATGAATGCCGGACATGAACATCTGGATATGTGACCTATATCATGCAAAAATAGGGAATTCTATCAGAAATTGGGTTCAACAATAGGCTAATAGTACATAAATTGGATAGTTTGGTAGTTCAGAAGGTAGGTTAAAAGATCAACTATTAGCATTAGTAATCAAAAAAGCAAAATTTTTGACCTAAATATCAGTTTTTAGCTCACTGTTATTCATACGATAGTCCAGACTGGCACTGAAAGTCGTACGACACTCTACAATAGCCCATACGACAATCCATGGTCATACGACACTGGGCACTTCGTCATATGAGTTTCGAGGGACCTGATGAAATATCGTACGACTCATGGGTCCCCTTCATACGACATTGGGTGGGTCATGAAATGACAAAGCAAATGCAATTCAAATGTCGTATGAGTCTGGGGAAGGACTCATACGAGTTTTCATACATGCAAAATTCAAAAAGCAAAACACATATGAAAAATGTCTAAAATGCTATAAAACATGAAAAATTTGAATTTTCAGAGGGGCACAGAGGTCCACATATCAGATGTCCCTACTGTCGAGGTCTATCATGTCTCCGGCTGCGCTTAAATTGATGCGAACTCATAGGTACCTTTGGTTCTCACTGTTCTGCCATTTTCTTGCTTAGAGGGCTCCACAAGATCTTAAAAGTCAAATGGTTGAAATGATTTGAAAATGACCCTTCCGGCCTTTATATAGCTTTTGACCTAATTTTCAAAAGTGCTCCGTTTTCCACAAAAATTGCACCCCTGGCTAATTTCGATGTTCTGAATCCATTTTCGAAATCAAAATTAAAATATGAGATCGTTTATTATGTCAAAATCATGATTTAAAATTTTGGACCCAAGACGGTCTACTGCTTGCATATTCGACCTTCAATCATCACAGAAATCCATTATTCAACTTAACTGATTATCTTATATCAAACTATCAAAATTTCAACTTGATCAACCATGGTCAACTCATGGTTTCACCTAGTCAAACTTGGTCTTTTGGACCCTCCAAACGATGCAGAATGCATTCTCGAACGTGTTTAACCACCTTTCAAATCAATTAGCATGCTTCTAAACTATCAACGTTGACTTTTCTTGTCAGATTTCAATTTTAATCCTGAAGGGGGCATGGTATTGAACATCATTCAAGTTTGTAATCTAGATTTGGAATCATATCTTTCCTCAGTAATCAAGACAACAACCATATCTAATTGCTGATTCATCAAAAGTCCTCATCACTTGGGGCAAATCAAATCTATCATCGCTTGGGGCATATCAGATTCATCGAGATCCATATCAATCTGGTATTCTCTTAATCTTGTAAATTGTATCAGTTTTTGCAACCATCAGTTCAATTGTGTTATTTCCTTGATTCTTCGGTAACTGAAGGGTTCAGATGTGATACCTATGTGATTCTTCTAAGGGCAATCGAGTCTGGAATCAGTCACTCACTTCTTTGCAATCATAAGGTTCAGAATTAGGCGTTTTGACACTTTTTCACAACCATTGGTTCATTTGTTGTTATAGTTAACATTATCTTTGGTCATTCAGGACCTATTATCTTCATATCAACTTCAATCAAGTTTCTGTCTCATATCAATTATCAATTTCAAACATCAGTTTCATATCTTTATCAAAACACAGACTGTCTTTGAACCACTGCGCTTTGCACAATAATTCAAAGAGGGGCAAAATGTAATACCCCAAAAATGGGCTATAAGTTCATTAATCTCCTATATCAACACATCGAACGAAATCGACATCAAAGTCCTAACCTAAGGCACATCTGATCATCATCAAATCCTAATTGATTATCATAAATTCTGCATCAGGGAATATTCCTAGTAATATTTCTAATTATCCTAATTATCTTTGATTTAATGATTATTTGGCGATAAATCCAATTTATCCTAAAGTTTGATTAATTGAATATTCTAAATATTTAATTAATTATATTTAATACTGCCACTTAATTATTTAATTGAAGTTAATTCTATTTATTCCTAATTGTATTATT
Source organism: Chamaecyparis obtusa (assembly GCA_027943335.1). Lineage (NCBI taxonomy): Eukaryota > Viridiplantae > Streptophyta > Pinopsida > Cupressales > Cupressaceae > Chamaecyparis > Chamaecyparis obtusa. The sequence goes on along the minus strand of BSBK01007977.1, from coordinate 154,076 downwards.
TAAATTTGACAATAATTCAAAATTCCTATCATTAATTGATTAAATTCTTATTTAATTAATTAAATCAAGTTGTCATATTTAATGATATTATTTTTGAATAAAAGTTTGAAAAATAATTGATTAACCCATAAATCAATTGTTTTATTTTTCAAAATTAGTTAAGTTGAGAACAAATCACTTTATTATTAAATTTATTCATATATAAAACATGCACAATCATAAAAGCAGGCAACTATCAATTATCAATTAAATTTGAACTCTATTTTGAGTTGAACTCTGCTTTTGCATGTTTTTGTGAGTTAATTATCCTTTATTTAAAAATAACTCAAAAATCAACCTGAGTTATTTGAGTGATTTATGGCTTTTTTTCATGCACCTCCAAAGCCCTAGGTTTCTATAAATCAAGGCTCATCTCTTCACAAATCATCCACAAGAATTGTATAATCACACTACTGAATTGGAGACTGAAGAATCATCTTTGCGAATCCAAGCTTTGTGAGATCAACATTGCATAGTTTTCATATCATATTAGTTTTCATTTGTTAGATCATCATAGCATATCAATTTTTACATATCATAGATTCATATCAGTTTTCATCATATCATTGCATAGAAAAACAAAAAAAAATAGATTAATCGCATTTATATTTCATATCAGTTTTGCATTCAAATCCTTCATTTAGGTGTCGTCAAGGTCACTGATCTCGATAACAATCTGAGAACATCATACTCTCACCTATTAGAAGGTAGTAAATCACCTGGTTAGTTTAGCTTTCAATTCTTTGCACGATTTCATTTTTGCTAACCTCTAATATTTTATTGAAGTGTTGTGTCTACAGATTAGGTATAAAATTCACACACACAGGTATAAATATGATGATAATATTGGTTATGTGGGACTACATATATGTTACGCATATTCAGTAATCTTAATCTTGTGTCTCTAAGAGAAGTTAAACATAAATTTGGATGTGTCTTATAGTTTTTTTTACTATGTTTCCCTATTCGTTAAGAACTAGCCAAAGTCATGTTAGAATACTATTTGGAGAGCACAATGATCCATAAATCTAAAATTATTTTACTTTGTGTTGTTGATTTCATGGTAATTTATTTGTATTCTCAGTAAGAAATTGGAAGCTATGGTCATAAATCTCTTTTGTGACTGTTCCTACAACCATTGGAAGTTTGTTCTTTGAATGTTCTAGTAGCTGTTGGACCTATAACCCCATGAGTGGATGTTTGCAATGATTGTAATGGTTTGTCACATCTTCATGGTGGTTAGAAGAAGAAGAACATAACATAAACATGAATCCATAAGTAAACATGAGTGAAATAGATAACAAAAACTTAGTTCTTATCAAAGAAATATGGAGTTACTTTGTTCTGCCTTGGTTGTAGGAACAGTCAAAGAACAAAGTTCCAATGGCTATAGAAATAGTTAAAGAGCATAGTTCTAATGGCTATAGGAATAGTCATAAAATAGAGTTCTTGTGATTACTTCCAGTTTCTTAGTAAGAATGCAAATAATTTACTATGAAATCAACAACACAAAGTAAAATGATTTTAGATTTATGGATTATTGTGCTCTCCAAACAGTATTCTAACATGACTTAGACCAGTACTTAAAACCTATAGGGAAAAAGACTCAAAAAACTATAAGACACATCCAACTTTATGTTTAACTTTTCACAAAGACACACGATTAAAATTACTGAATATGCCTAACATATATATAATCCCACATAACCAATATTATCATTAGATTTATACCATACATACACTTCTCACATTTATTAATTCAAGCATATTTAATCCTTTCCTTAAAAGAAATCAATGATAATGATAAAATCACATCCACATGACAGTAGGATGAACAGGAAAATACTTTATATATCGTTCATATGAGAATTTCAATGCATAATAAAGACAATTAGATAACTGAGAGCGGGGGTGAATCAGTTAATTCCAGTTATCCTATAGTCCCAAATCTCCCACATGTATATATTCAAACTTTTCAATCAAATAATAAAATCAGTAATATATCAACAATATCTTTCTCTTCATCTACCGATTGACATTAAATTCAATACTATGTTTACAGATCTATCCAATTATGAAATGTGTAAATCAAATAATAATTCAACACATCATACATACATAACACATATATTTTTAACATGGAAACCCTGTTAGAAGAAAAACCACCTGGGATTGATAACCCAAAATAATTCACTCTTCTGAAGTGAGCTTGGTTAGGAGCCAACCCTGTTAAAGATTACAAAACACATTGTAAGGTGTGACCTGGTTAGATGATTTATCACTAATAGTTCTCCCTTGACCAACATTCACTATGGGGTCAACAAGAAACCAATCAACACTCATTGAATGTCATATTGAAATACAAAAAGACTGTTAAGTCCCACTTGGTTAAGAGATTTTGCTGTAAGAATGGTTAAACTATTACAGTAATGATCTGATTCAAATACAACTAAGATTTGTAGATTTTTAGATCTAAGCTAAGCTCAAAATACCTCCTCTGATCAATAAACAATTCAATCCTTCATATCCTCCAACTTCATTCCACTCGGTGTATGTGTCTCTCATGCTCGGTAATGTTTGCAGTTCAACTCGATTCTATCTTCAACTAGTTTGATTAGTGGTGCATGAAAATAGTCCTTTCACATGAATTCTCCTGTAGTATCAATAATCTCAGACTCAATAATGAATCTCATGTCTCTTTAAATAGACAAGAAACCATTTTCTTTTCATGATTTAGATTTTTCCTCTTAATCTCCATTGTTCATTTTGCCGCTTTAACCTTCCTCGACAGTTGTGTCATTAACATGTTTCATTCTTCATCATCCGATCAATCTTGAATTTTGTCAGCCATTAGATCATCATAACAAACTTTATCTTCTACCTCAGAATCATAAGCAATTGTCCAACTCATCAATTTAGTCAGCTGTTATAAAAATTTATTTATTTTTTTCTTTTAGTCAATATAGAATGTGTCGTTGAATACCTTCTTAGTTAATATTGTACTTGGTATACACTATAGTAGCTCAGTGTATACAAAAATCTTCATTTACCGACCACATAAACTTGTTCAGTTCTTATCTTCAATACATAACAAAATCATGTAATACAATCAAGTCAACAACATGATGCCATAAACTCATCAATAAGTTACCCAATATATACCATAGTCATATCTTTCATATCCATCTCATCTTTATGTAGATATCTCATTCCTTTACCATTTTCCTTCTTTAGATATTTGTAACCATCATGATAAGTACAATAAAAAATAGTTGACATCAATGACAATACATTGACTGATTTAATTGTCTTACATATCACTTTAGTAGCTCGATGACCTTCAATCACTATCTTTCACTTTTCAATTCATTCCATCAAGATATCCAATCAGTTGCAGGTTATTAATCTCTCCCTTTGGCATTGATGGCAACACAATATGAGATATTCCATAGAATACCAAACATCTGTTCTACAACTATATAAAAAAATGTTGTAGCTCAGTAAGCTCTCCCTAGCTTGTACATTTAATATGTTTAGTCACTACACAACATTCCATGCAAACTCTCCCTATGGATTTGATCTTCTTCATGTCTCATTGATTCCTCTCTCTTAGACTCTCTCATTATGATATTTCATTGATTCTTCTCTCCCTTTGACAACAATGCCAAAAAGAGTAAACAACTCTATAGTAGCCAAAATATTATCTCTGGTGTTCGGTTCAGATCAAGGACCTTCATGTACCAATATGCAGTGTTCTTTTGTTCTTCAATTTCTAACTTTCACAACATTAGGAAACCTAAAGTGTGAGCAATGTGCATCAACATTATTTGATATTCTGATAAGGTGCATGTTGATGCAATCTCCTGATCACCTTAGTGATTGACAGATAGGGGATGGACCCCTAGTCTAGTCCTCAAGTACTCAAATGTATCCTTGGGTAAGGGTTTAGTAAATATATCTAAAAGTTGTTCTTTTGATCTCATAAACTTCAATTTCACTTCCTTGTCTTTTACTTGTTCCCTCAAGTAGTGATATTTTATAGATATATGCTTTATCTTTGCATGCATCATTGGATTCTTAGAAATGTTTCTAGTACTAGTATTATCACAATATATTATCATTGGGTCAGTGATCTCTTCTTTCATACCTTCCAAGAGTTGTTTTTATCCATGCAATGTTTGAACAATTAGCATCAACAACAACATATTTTGCTCAGGCATTGGACTGAGAAATGCATGCTTGTTTCTTGCTTATCCAAGTTACTAATCTTTCTCCCAAAAAGAATGCTCCACTAGTAGTGCTCTTTTGGTCATCAATGTTTCCAGCCCAATCTACATCGGTGTAAACTTGTAGTTCAAAATTTCCCTCTTTCTTGTACCATAAACCATAGTTCTCTTTATTTTTCAAGTATCTTAGAATTCTCTTAACAATAATCATATGTGATTCTTTAGGATTAGCAAAAAATATTGCTACAATCCCAACTACATGTGTAATGTTTGGTCTACTATGCACAACATACATCAACTTACCAATCATTGATCTATATAAAGTCTGATTTACCTCAGTTGACTAATCATCCTTTGTTAATTTGTATCTTGTAACCATAGGTGCACCAACCAATTTTGAATCATTCATTCCAAAGGTCTTTAGTACTTCTTTGATGTACTTTGATTGTGTAATGAAAATACTTTCACTTTGTTGTAAAATTTTCAAACCAAGAAAGAATTTAATCTCTCCAAACATTGACATTTCAAATTCTTTTCTCATTTCATCAGCAAATGATTTTCATAGATTATCATGTCCTCCAAATATGATATCATCAAAAAAAATTTTCAGCAATAAGAATCTTATCATTAGTTTCACCTTCCAAGTATAAATTGTTGTTGTCGCTTGTTCTTACAAATCCAATACTAATAAGATATGAATGCAGTCTTTCATACCATGCTCTTGGTGCTTGTTTTAGTCCATATAGTGCTTTGTGCAACTTACATACCATGTTTTTCTTATTTAGATTAAAAAAACCTCCAGGTTGTTCAATGTATACCTCTTCCTCAAGTATTCCATTTAAAAATGTAGATTCGACATCTATTTGATATACTTTAAATCCTTTGTAGGTAGCATATGCAAGCAATGTTCTAACTCCTTCGAGTCTTGCAACTGGTGCAAAAGTTTCACCATAATCAATACCTTCTTCTTGTGCATATCCTTTGCATACAAGTCTTGCCTTATTCCTAGTAACTTCACCATTTTCATTCAACTTGTTTTTGAATATCCATTTGGTTCCAATTACATTCTTATCATTCAGTCTCGGTACCAATGTCCATGTTTTATTTTTTAGTATCTGATCTATTTCTTCATTCATGGATTTAATCCATTCATCATTCTCAAGTGCATCTCTAACATTTTTAGGTTCAAATTCACAAACCAAACATGTGTTGTTTCTCAACTTACTTCATGTCATCATGCCAACTTGCTTGTCACCAATAATCTGATTCTGTGGATGGTGTCTCCTTAAATTTTTTTCCAGTATTTGTTCTCTTATTTGCTCATCATTCGATGTAGGATCATTATCTTCCTCGATAACTATTTCTTGATTCTCAGTCTCTATAGACTGATGCTCGGTATCATTATCTTGTTGCTCGGTAATTTCATCATGTTTCTTGGGTAGAGTGTCAGGTTGATCAATGTATGTAAATCTACCATAATCTTCTGGTTCCTTTTTGCTTTCTTCATCATTGTTCTTAGCAAACTCATCAACCCTTACATTTGCACTTTCAATCATTTTGTCAGTAACCTTATTCAAACAATTGTAAGCTTTTCTTTTAGTAGAATATCCTAAGAATATTCCTTCATCACTTTTTGAATCAAATTTCCCATTTCTATCATCTTTTAGAATGTAACATCTACTTCCAAATATTCTGAAATAACTTACATTCGGTGTGTACCCATACCATAACTCAAAGGGTGTCTTGTTTGAATCTTTCTTCAGTTGTACTCAGTTCAATGTGTATACAACAATACTAACAACTTCTCTCTAGTACATTTGTGCAACCTCTTTTTCAATCACCAGTGTTCTAGCACAATCAACAATAGATCTATTCCTCCTTTCAAAGATTTCATTATGCTGTGGTGTTCTCGGTGTAGAAACTTGTCTTTTAATTCCATGCTCATGAAAAAAGTTAGTGAATTCACCAAAAATAAACTCACCACCTCTATCTGATCTCAAGCATTTTAAATCTTTTCCACTTTCTTTTTCCACTTTAGCTTTATACCATTTAAACATCTTAAAAGCTTTAGATTTTTCTTTCAAAAACATAACAGTCATCATCCTAGAGTAGTCATCAACAAATAAAATAAAATATATGTCTCCATAATAACTTTGAATTCTCATAGGACCACACAAGTCGGTATGAACCAACTCTAAAATAGCATTAGATGAATAATTTTTGCTCTTGAAACTAGATTTTGATATTTTTCTCTTTTGACATTGTTTACACATGACATGGTCAAGTTTAGATAAGCTCGGGAAACCTCTAACTTTTCTTTTCTTACTAATTTTAACCATGTTGTCAAAATTAACATGACATAACCTTTTGTGCCATAACCAAACATCTTTAGTTCTAGCCAATAAACAAGAAGTTTTAGCATTGTCAAGATAGAATAGATTACCTTTAGATTGTTCACCAGTACCGACCAACTTTCCAATCTCATCATAGATTTTCACCTTTCTATTCTCAAATGAAACTCGGTGACCTGAGTTATTCAGATGTGCTACACTCAACATATTATAGTTAAGTCCCTTCACCCAATATGCATTCTCACATTTGATCTTATTATTCAACAAGATAGATCCTTTTCCTTTTACTAGACAAGGTGTATCATTTCCCATTTTAACAGATCCACCATTATAGTGTTCAAGGTATTCAAATTTGTCCTCATCACTAGTCATATGATGTGTACAACCACTATCAATAATCTAAGTATCATTCTTGCTAACTCTAGAAATAAGTGTTGTTTCAACATACCTTTCTTCTTCTAAATCTTCTTTCAAGGCTACAAATACCACCTCAATATCTTCATTAGTATCCGTGTTAGTATCATCATCATCATCTTCAACAAGGTAACATGCTTTCTTGCCTTTGTCTTTGTAGTCTCGATTTCTTCTTCTATGATACTGTCAGTTGCCTCTATGTTCTCAATTATCTCTTCTATCAAACTTTATTTCACCACATCGATCATTGTCCTTGTCATATCCTTTCCTATTAGGACATTTAGCTGCAATGTGACCAATCTCTTTATAGTTAAAAAATACCAAGGGTAATTTCCCTTTATATCTTCCTTTACCTTTATACAATCTTCTAGCCATTAATGCTTCAAGTTAATCAAGTTCATCCTCATCACTGTCACTATCACTCTCATTTTGTATCATGTGTTTACTGCTTGATTTACCAATTTTCAAGGATGACATAAATGCAGACTCAACATTTGGAACAATACTGCTATCAAAGTTATTCAGCTCAAAAGTAGTCAATTTACTGATTAGGCTATCAAGTGTAAGAGTATTAATTGGAGCTGATCTCATTCCATGGATTGCAGAGATTCTAATAGCATAGATAGGTAGCAAGGTTCTAAGAATTTTACTTACAACAATGTCTTCTTCAATAATACCTCCTACACCTTGGATAACATTGACAATCTCCTTAATTTGGTTGTTGTATTGTGAAATATTTTCTCCTTCTTTCATCTTCATGTCATAAAAATTTCCTCTAAGACTCTCATCTCTTGCACTTAGCACATTTTCATTTCCTCCATGAACTAGTGCAAGTTTGTCCCACATTCCTTTGGAAGTAGTACATATCTTGACATCTTCAAATTCAACATCTGATAATGCAAAAACAATCTCTATCATTGTGACATTGTGTTCATGTTTGTCTCTCATCTGATCAATAGTCAAGGGACTAGTCGGTTGAATGTAATCATTGCTCAAGTAGTATATTGCAGATTCTCCAATTCTAGATATATGCAGTTTTGTTCTACTTTGCCATGTTGAGAAATTATCTTTGTTAAGATTTGACACCTCTCTATTATACATCTTGTGATCTTTAGCTTAAGTCCTTCAAACTTTCCTCTCTAAGCAACCAATGCTCTGATACCAATTGTTAGATAACTGAGATGGGGGGTGCATCAGTTAATTCTAGTTATCCTACAGTCCCAAATCTCCTAGAGGTATATATTCAAACTTTTTAATCAAATAATAAACTCGGTAAGTTATCAATAATATCTTTATCTTCATCTACCGATTGACAATAAATTCAATACTATGTTTACCGATCTATCTAGTTATGAAATGTGTAAATCAAATAACAATTCAACACATCATACACATATAATACATAGATTTTTAATGTGGAAACCATGTTAGGGGAAAAACCACTTGGGACTGGTAACCTAAAATAATTCACTCTTCTGTAGTGAGCTCAGTTAGGAGCCAACCCTATTAAAGGTTACAAAACACACTGTAAGGTGTGACCTAGTTAGAGGATTTATCACTAACAGTTCTCTCTTGACCATCATTCACTATAGGGTCAACAAGAAAATAATCAACATTCATTGAATGCCATATTGAAATACAAAAAGATGGTTAAGTCCCACTCGGTTAAGACATTTTTTTGTAACAATGGTTAAATTGATACTGTAATAATCTTATTCAAATACAACTAAGATTTGTATATTTTTAGATCTAAGCTAAGCTCAAAATACCTCCTTTAATCAATAAAAAATTCAATCCTTCATATCCTCCAGCTTCATTCCACTCAGTGTATGTGTCTTTGATGCTCGGTAATGTCTGTAGTTCAACTCGGTTCTGTCTTTAACTAGTTTGATCAGTGGTGCATGAAAATAGTCCTTTCACGTGAATTCTCCTGCAATATCAATAATCCCAGACTCAGTAATGAATCTCATGTCTCTTTAAATAGACAACATAAACCATTTTATTTTCATCCTTTATATTTTGCCTCTTAATCTCCATCATTCATTTTGCCGCTTTAACCTTCCTTGACAGTTTTGTCATTAACACACTTCATTCTTAATCATCTGATCAATCTTGAATTTTGTCATCCATTAGATCATCATAACAAACTTTATTTTCTACCTCGAAATCATAAGCAATTGTCCAGCTCATCAATTCAGTTGGCTGTTATAAAACTTTATTTATTTCTTTCACTCGGTCAATACAGAATGTGTCAGTGAATACCTTCTCGGTTAATACTAGAATCGATATACACTATAGTAGCTCTATGTATACATAAATCTTCATTTACCGACCACATAAACTTATTCAGTTATGATCTTCAATACATAACAAAATCATGTAATACAATCAAGTCAATAACATGATGCCATAGACTCATCAATAAGTTACCCAATGTATACCATACCCATATCTTTCATATCCATCTCATCTTTATGTAGATATCTCATTCCTTTACCATTTTCCCTCTTCAGATGTTTGTAACCATCATGATAAGTATAGTAAAAAATAGTTGACATCAATTACAATACATTGACTAAATTAATTGTCTTACATATCACTTTAGTAGCTCGGTGACCTTCAATCATTGTCTTTCACTTGTCCATTCATTCCATCAAGATATTCAATCAGTTGTAGGTTGTCAAATATCAACATATATTAAAACCCTAAGACTTAATACTATTTATATTATGCTCTCTATGAATACAAAAGTTGGGAAACTTCAACAAATGATCCAAGAATCCCTTATATATCTTGGGGGATGCAACAAGCTCCAGATCATTTGTTTGAATCAAATCAAAATAGAGATTCTATTCCTAAACTATCTCAGGAAAGCAGACAAGCTTACGAGACATTCAAACTTTGATTCTCTAGAACAAAAATTTCAACCAATAGAATTGCAACAAAAAAATGGTTGAACCAAATGGCGATGTGTTCATTGCAAACTGTAAGAAAAGCCAACAAGAAAAACAATAGGGACAAAATGAGGGAACTGAAATTAGCCTTTCACCTTCAAGTTGGTTAGAAGTTTCATTCCTAATAATGTGGTACATATGTGTCATAACCAAGCCTAGAAAGATGTCCATTTAGATATTTTCTTAACCTTCTTGAAGTCTATTAGTGGCCCTATCATTAGACAATGAGATCAAGAAATAAAGAACCAAAAAGGAGAGGCCAAACCTTGTCATTGAGTAACTTATTTGCTCTTTCCCTTGGTAAAATCATTCCGTTTATTTACTTCTTTCTCTCCTGGGCACTTGAAATATTTCAAACTATCGATATGTGATATGTATTATGCCTACTTGACATCTATAATGGCATAAGAGTCTCTGATGAACTTGCTAAAACTAGTGTCAAACTTAATCATCATATCCAAAACATCATTAAACTCGAGAAGTTCAATATCACTATCAACAAAAATCATGGTCTCTACACTTGGACAGATGAGATCAAAATCATATTTCCACTCCTCTACTTCTTTCATGTTCTTGTCTTTATCTAAAATATGTCGAACCAGAGGATGGTCAAGGCCTACAAAGGATTTTAATTTAGTATTGATTAAATTTTTCTTCCCCTTGGAGAATAGTGATAAAGTAACTACCAAATTGATCATTTCTTTGGTTTCCTCAATAATAGGAGGAAGATCATATTTATATTTTACTATAACTTCCAATTGGACCATAATAACTAACCTTGCTGACCATACAATGAAAAAAGGCTCCAAGTAGGAAATAAAATCATAACATAGTCTATCATATTGAATTAAAGAAGAGTAGGAAGCATGAACAACAGGGATAACTTTAAGAAACCCCCTTTTAGGAAAAAGTGTAAACTCCTGGCGAATCATACATTATTTTAGGGGGGAATTTGTTTTTATGCAGGCAAATTTTTTTTTCAAATCCATGATTTTTCATAGTTTTTATTGGCGATTTTTTCCCCGCTGAATGAGAATTTCATAAATTGCTGGCAAATAATTTTCTTTTGAAGTAAAAAATTATAATATATGAGGCGAATAATTTTCTTTTCAAGTAAAAAATAATAATATATGAGGCGAATAATTTTCTTTTCAAGTAAAAAATAATAATATATGAGGCGAATGAATTTCTTTTGAAGGGTAAAAAAATATTTCTATTGGCGAATTTTATGTACCGTTTGAAAATTTATTTATTTTATTGGCTAATCATTCGTTAATTATGGCAAAAAAAATATTTTGTTGGCGATTTTGAAAAGATGGGAAATATTTTGTTATAATACCTTAGACTAACATACCTAACATACATACATTATTTTTATAATGTTAAATATATTATTTGATACCGTCTGATGATCTAAGATCAATGGCTGAAGTTTAATTTCGGCCCCAATTTCTTGAAGGAAACAAAGTTGTGGAGGAAGTCACCGGAATGTTGACATGTATCAAATAAGGGTTACTTGTCTGCAGACTACAGTGTACACGTGTTGGTATCGATATTCACAGTTCTATTACTATAGTGCAACTTGTAACCTCTTAAATTGGTAAGGAATAAATGCCTTGTCAATGACAAGTGACATTCTTTAACTTGTCACGCAGAGTAGACACGCACCACTTCCAAATTCATAGAGATGCTATAACTGATATCTGACATTTTTTGCTTTTATGGGAAAGATTTACTGCCAGATATGAAAGATTAAGGACAAAATATTAATTTCTCACACACATGCATTTAGGGGAAAGATTTACATGAAAGATTTAGAGGCATGTTAAGGACAATGGATTTAATACCATTAAAGATAGAATAATTTATTGCTAAGTAACGATCCAAAATTCAAGGGCTATTTATAGATGATCTATCTTCATTATTCATCGATTCATCTTTGGTGTTTGCTAGATAATTTGTTTGTTTAGGGTCTGTAGTCTGCAGTTTGCAAATAATTTATTTTTAAGTTTTCTGTAGTTTTACTATTTCAGATGGACACTCCAATTAGGCTTATATGCACATTTGAGGAGGCCCAGAAGGCCTTTCTGGGTTCCTTTACTGATGAAGCCTTAGAATCTATTTGTAAGGAGGGTGGGCCTTTTGTTATAGAGGCTGTGAAAATGGTGCTGGGCCGAGAGTTTCAAAATAATGAATATAGGCACCGGGTCAACACAGACATTACGTCCCATTTTTTGGCATCTCTTCTCGACCTCAGAGGAGAGAAGGTGGAGAAGTTAATGCTGCTGAGGAGGGTTTTTAAAGAAGAGTACCTGGGGGACAATGTTAATGTTGTTGTGTTTGCAAAATAGGGGTGGGGATCCCTTGGGCAAGTGAAATACCCAAGCTTCTCCTCCCAGGCCAGAATGTGGCCATGCAACCTTTTCTTTTGGGCCTCAATGTTGGGTAGTATAAGTGCCATAGGAAATTGGCCCTGATTGCTAGGGATTTCCTCCGAAAGTGGTTTGCCCTTGACGAAGAGGAGGCTAAGGTGGGGGAATTTGGGTGGTTGGATGAATTCATGCAAACAATCATCTCTCGTGAATTCTACTTAGATGGAGCTGAAGGCCAAAATTAGTAGAGGACTACTACTGGTTTTTTTGATAAAAATTTTATGGTTTTTTCTTGTTTATAGTATGTTCCTTTTTGTAGTATTTACTATTGTACTGGAAGTAGACACTAGACTACTAGTCTACTAGTGGTTTTTGTTTTATAAAAACATACCTCATTTTTTGGTTTTTTTTGTTTATAGTAGGTTCCTCTTTGTTCTGGAAGTGGAACTGGACAATGTTTATGTAATTATAATTTTATGAAAAGAAAACAATGAAAATTTCGCTCATTTCAATCTGTACAAAAAATGGTTCTTAAACTTCTCTGTCACTGTGATTGCAATATTTTAATTAGTTGCTTTATGATTTATCTATGTATTAGATATATATGATGTATCACAGTTGTACAATGTAGACAGTTATAGTTAATAAAAGAAATGTCTTATCAGTTATCATTGAGTACTGACATTAAGTTTGGGTAATGTTACCTGTCAAAATTCACACACTCGTACATTTAATATGAAAGATTTATAGAATTTTGAAAGACAAATGAATTAATAAGGTTAGATTTATAGAATTTTGAAGGACAAATGAATTAATAAGGTTAGAGAAAGAATTTATGGTATTCTAATTATAATGTATGAGAATTATATGTGAATCTGTGATTATAATTATCAATGTTAAAGTTATAATCTAAATCAATAAAAAATATCATTTTAACTTTAAGAATACTATATAATCAATTTGATAGAGAAATGAATTAATAAGGTTAGAGAAATAATTTATTGTTTTCTAATTATAAGGTATGATAATTATATGTGATTATAATTATCAATGTTAAAGTTATAATCAATAAAAAATATCATTTTAACATTAAGTATACTATTTACTCAATAAAAAATTTCGCAAGCTTTAGCTCATTTCAATTTTTACAAAAAAATGGTTCTTAGACTTCTCTATCACCGTGATTGCAATATTTTTATTAGTTGCTTTATGATTTATCTGCGTATTCGATATGTATGATGTATCACAATTGTACAATGTAGATAGTTATAGTTAATAAAAGAAATGTCTTATCAGTTATCACTGAGTACTGACATTAAGTTTGGGTAATGTTACCTGTCAAAATTCACACACTCGTACATTTAATATGAAATATTTATAGAATTTTGAAGGACAAATGAATTAATAAGGTTAGATTTATAGAATTTTGAAGGACAAATGAATTAATAAGGTTAGAGAAAGAATTTATGGTATTCTAACTATAATGTATGAGAATTATATGTGAATATGTGATTATAATTATCAACGTTAAAGTTATAATCTAAATCAATAAAAAATATCATTTTAACTTTAAGAATAATATATATTCAATTTGACAGACAAATGAATTAATAAGGTTAGAGAAAGAATGTATTGTTTTCTAATTTTAAGGTATGATAATTGTATGTGATTATAATTATCAATGTTAAAGTTATAATCAATAAAAAATATCATTTTAACATTAAGTATACTATTTAATCAATAAAAAATATTACTTTAACTCATGTTTGGGAGACCTAGCGAGTTAGCGACTCAGTGACCGCAAAAATCTCATTATCTCTAAACACTAACCTTGGTCCTTAACTCCAGCCTCTGAAATTTATTAGAATTTAATATTATTAAAAAAATAGTGCATTTTGAATTTGATTGGCTAAAATTGTTACTATTCAATTAAATAACTTTAAATGTTATTAACTTATTATCCATTATTAATTAATATTTATAAAGGAAAAAATAACATTATAACATTTAACAATGTTCGTTGCAAATAACTACCATTGGATGAACACAGATCGACGATGTACGATGGAATTCAGGATGAAAGGGAAAAGAAACCCCATCTTTTGAAACCCATTCCGGAATCATGACACATGTCGGCCGTCAGGTGAGTGGTGACTAGGTGAGTTAATGGGACCCACGGGGGCCTGAGGCCACCAATACCATAGGCACACAATGCCATTATGACCGTTGGATTATTGTAGATCAACGACCGAAGTTGTATTTCGGGATGAAAGGGAAAAATAAACCCCATCTTTTGAAACCCGTTTCGAAATCATGACACATGTCACTAAACATGTAAGAGTCTTACATTCCACTTGCAGTCTCACATGGTCCTACCAACAATGCCATTTGATGATGACGTGACACATCTAACTCGACCATCAGGTGAGTGGTGACTAGGTGAGTTAATGAGACCCATGGCCATGGGAGCCTGGGGCCACTAGTACCACAGGCAAACATCGCCATTATGACCGTTGGATTATTGTAGATCAACGACCGAAGTTGTATTTTGGGATGAAAGGGAAAAGCAATGCCATCTTTTCAAACCCGTTCCGAAATCATGACATGTGTCACTAAACACATAAGACGTTCCACTCACAGTCTCGGATGGTCCTACCAACAATGCCATTTGATGATGATGTGACACATCTAACTCATAATCATGAGGTGAGTCAGCCGTTAGATGAGTGGTGATGACTCTAGGTTGTACAATTTTGGCGCTTTAAGTTTCACTTTCTAGTAGTCTACGGATTTAGAAAGGGTTTACGGATTCTAAATTTCTATGTTGAGGAAAGCAAGTGCAACAAAGTCTCTTAGCTGAAGCTTTGTAACCTGTTCCCAGTCAAAGTCTGCAAAAATCAAAGCTAAGGGTAACGGGTAACTACTAAAATCTTGAACACGTAGGTCCCACATTTTAAATTTTTCAAATCTCTTGATTTACAACTTTACTGTTTATATTATAGAAAAAAATTATCCTGTTACTTGTTAGGGTTTAATTTTGATTCTTGAATCACCCCTATAAATTGTAAGCTTGTAGGCTATAGCTGTGTATAAATATTTGAATTTTCCTATGAGTAAATAGTGATACTGGTTTAGGTTACCACTTACCAGCTTACCACAATGGGAAAAATAATTATCAAGAATAAGACTATGAGTAAAAAGACAAGTTAGATAATAGAATTCCACAATCTGCTTAAAACACCAGGTTTCATGGATGTATTCCATGATATTTATGATCCTGTTATTCATGGAAATAAGGGAATAATGGAAACTAGATTTGCAATTGAAAACAAGTGGAATGATCCAAATAAGGGTTCAAGATTTTCTTCATTTAACCCAAAGGTAAATGCAATGACAAATAAAAATTGCACCGTGGAATGCTGGGTCTGCAAGCATGGCGTTACCTCAAGTATTCCCTTGCCCAGAAATTGTCATGGTTTGCGCCAAAAATTATGATGAAAATAAAAAATCAATTGTGAATAAAAATACTTAGGAGGAAATTTTGTCCATAACCGAGAGTGAATTTGCTAGTCTATTGAACCTAGGGTTTGAACAACAAAACTCAAATGTGCAAATTGACCTGAGAAAGTTGGCAGAGGATTATGAAAAAATAGATGCAACACAGAGAGATTCTTATATCAGAGGAATAACAATTACAAACGGTTCAAGCCTGAGTCCAGATCATAGGCCTCCTTATGATTATGAAATTTTTGTGCCATGGGTTCAGGATAGTATTTCCTTGCTAGCATTTTGTTTGGGATTGGATAGTAACAAAGAAGTGGGTGCCAACATTCTTGAAATGCTTTTTCATATTCATTTTGAAAAAGAACCAGTAAAATATTGTTTTATTAAGCACATTGTTTGTTGCATGCAAGAACAATTACTAATGATTAAAACAGGTTCACAGAAGACATTTAGATTCACAACCTACTTGTGCTATCTTCTCTTAGCAAAGCATCATGTAATATTTCAGACAAACAAGCTTTGCAGTCAGGGCCAAAATCCAATATATGAGTTGACACCTCAGATAAGGATGATTGATAATAGAAGGAACTACAACAATTTTGTAGACTTCTTTTTGGCACCAATGTACAATAAAATTATAGACACTCCAATGCCTAGATTACCTGCTACTTGTAGAGATTTAATTCAACTTGGAAGTAAAATACAATTGGCTGATTGGTACTTCATGGAAGAGTACACAGTGTTAAGGTTTTACAGTTTAGTAGTATAACCCTACAAACTTCCAATACATGTCACAGAGAGGGTATTTGCATTGGAATATGTATGATAGATGGAGAGCATAGATGTACTCTTTAGTGATCAGCAAAAGAAAATGATATTTCCTTCCTTGCCTTTCTCATTTGGAGGGTTCACATTTGAGAGAAGAGGATTCAAAGAGGTAGAAGCCTTTTTTACAATTTTTTGCTTTGATGTTGACAGTCACTGGTAGTATGATCCACTCAACATAATTGGAACAAATCTTAGAGAGAATAGGAACTCTGCAAGCAAATGTCAACATGAAAGTATGCCATTGATTGAAAAATTTAAAAACATGGATTCCTGGGAGGAGGTCAAAAAAGAGATGGAGAAATATGCTGCTGAAATAATATGTTAATACAAGAATTGTCATCACAAATTATGGCATTGCACAAATAAAAAGGAAAAGTGCAGGCCATGAGTATGACATCATCCAATTTCTACCAGAAAGCTGCTCAACCATCTACAAATTCTATTCCAAAAAAGCTAATGAATGAATGTATTGATGATAATTGGACTCGAACCAAAATTTCTAATTTTTGGGAAATGAGGAAGAATCTCAGTGAGCTAAAGACCTCTGCAAATCTTTATGACGTGGAAGAGGATACAAAGTTTAACAAATTGTGGAATAAGGAGCATCCAGCTAAAGCATATCTAGATGATGATGACCAAGATTCTATGAATCCCACATCCAGTGTGAATCTCACATCCAGTACAATATATCCAATTAGTAGAGGAGTTGATGCCTCCAAAAAAGATCAATATACCAAAGGGGTAGATATTATAGAAAAAATGGGCTACCAAGGTTTTGGTGGTTTGGGTCCTACTGGACAAGGGGTTTGGTCTTTACCTGACCCAACAGATCCACCAAAACATGGTGAGAAACTAGGCCTTGGGCTTGGAGTTCAATCATCAAAATCATCAACTCAGTCAATTCCATTTCTTGAGTCAATTGCCACTCCCACAGCTATGGATATCATGGGTACAACTACAACTAGTGGTTCGAAAATGACATTATAGATAGACACAAAAACAATTGTTCCTAGAGATCAATGTAGTGTAAGGAAGCAAAAGGTTTTGACAAGTATTGGTACAACAATGCCAATGGTGACTGGGACTCCAACAATTTCCCAACCTTCAAGTCAAAACCCTCAGGTTCAGAACAGTCCAAAAAATCCACTTGTAATGGGTCAGGGTGTTGCTAATCCTCATGGTGTAATTAGCAGCACCATAGGCAACATAGGTGGAAGCTCCTACATCAGTGCAAGTGCTATTTCACCATTCAAACATTCAACTGTCACAAAACCCTAATTTTTGTTACAATGATTTTGTAACTAACTATGAACAATCAAAAAATAGGAATAGACAACATAGTAAGACAATGAAGATGGAAGCAGTTGCTACTGTTCGTGAGGCAGAACCAACAAACAGGCTATTTCCCACATATGACCCAAATAAAGATATGATGGAATTCATGGTTGTTATGCCCCCAACTAGAGATAACAATCCACCAAAGAGTTAGTTAGATCCATCTCAATTTCAAGTTAGCACCCTCCAAATGGATTTATCCAAAATTTAAAATGTGGACAAGATAAATGTGTCAAAAATGACCAACCAAGTGGTCTACAGTTCACTGATGAAGTTGGAGAGAGAGAAAGGAAAGCTTCATGGCACAATAGATAAGTTAAAGGCAGACCTAGCAAATGTAAAGGCAACTGAGAAAGTAGTAGAAAACAGGTGCAAAGAATTAGAGAGAAGGATAAAAAATTCATCCTCTAAAGAAGCAATTGGAGTTGGATAGCAAGAACATATTGATGCAGAACTAAAATCTCTGAGGGAAAAATTGGAACAGAGTGAACAAAAACTTGAGAATGAAAAAGCCTCTTCATTAAGTTTTTACAAAAACTTGGAGAGTGCAGGAAAGGCAACCAATAACTTAAAGAAAGAATTAGAGAATGAGAGGGTAAAAACAAAATAGTGGGAAGAGAAAGAAAAAGAGTGGGAAGAGAAAGCAGAGCAAATAAGAAAAGATAGTGAACACAAGTTATCAGAAATGAGAGAAGACCTAAAGAAGGCAAATAATACAATTAAAAATTATGAAAACAACTTGAATGACAATGTAAATAATACAGTCAAGCAAATAAAAAAATTCTTCTAGGGCCAAATAAAGATGTCTTCTAATAGGTTGTGTGATTGGTTTGAACTGAATGAAACTCTTACAGATGTTTTTGGGAAGCTGAGAGAGCACATTGAGAAGAACAAAAGTTTTTGTCAGAGAAAGAAAACTACAAAGTAGATTATGCAAGAAATCAACAGAAGCAATGACAGACATTTGTTAAGCAAGGGAATTCAAGACCGCATTGCTGCAACAATATAGGTGAACTTTGTCTTTCAAAAATGTCAGAAAATAACAAAAGTAAAAGAAAATGTTTCCTTATTTGGGCCAAAGCTCGCCAAGATGAATAGTAAAACAAGCAAATTGATATCTCTTGGTTTTTTGAGTCCTGGTCTTGATTACTCATCAATGAGTTTCATTGGAAGAAAAGCTTACAAAAAAAAGTTGGAGGACATAGTGATGTCTAATGTAGGCAACCTTCCTTAGGATAGAACTTATGAAGGCATTGCAAAGTGCATCAAAACATTCACAAATTTGAATGCAGTAATGGAAGGAACATTGCTTTCAACTCACTCTTCCAAGTATGGATGGCTGACGAGGTTGCAGGTCATGTACTATAACATGATAAATTTTGCCCTTCTAATTGACGAAGAATGGAGCATACTAAAGAAACTAACAGAATCATCTTGATCTCATCAATCATAGTATGTGAAAGTACTTTCAGTTTCAATCATCTCTATATCTTTAGTATATATCTTTGATATTATCCTAAATACTAGAGTCTAGAATTGAGTTTAAAGTAACAAGTTTGAACTTTGTTTTTTGAACAGGATGAATGCTGCAGTCTTGCAAATGCTATTGCCAATGCTAATTTACTAAACCAACCTGTCAAATGCAGAAATGTACAACTAAAGTTGTAGAGATGTTTTAGACTTGTAGTTGTCTTACTGATTTAGATTTTGAGACTTCTCACTTCACATTAGGCAAATCAACCTGAAGCTGTTGTTTCTCCCTTGTTTCTATAAAAGGGAATTCAGGGTCATTGGCTTAGGGTAATGAAATTGAAACTGGGCAATGTGCCAAATTGCCAATGGGTATTGAGTCATTGAGTTTTGTAAATAGAATCACAAAGTTGTGTTCTTACTAGTATTAATGAATGAATTGTTACATTGTATCATATTTGTAATTAAATTAATGAGAATCAGTATTTCTAACTCTAAGAATTCTAACATATGAATTGCTATGTTGTCAAAACAAATAATGAAAAATCTACAAGAATTGTACCATATGAGCTAAATAATGCAAATGAAAACCATTATTAATTATGGAATTGAATCTTGATGACATTATCAACCACATTCATGTTTTTGACATTGGAATATGCTATTATGCACGATTGATGATGAGATACATAAACTGACAGTAGACTTCAGGAAAAAGATTAATAAATACCTAGGAGGCTAGGAACTGCTACTTCTACAATGGTTCAACTTCAAGCTGCCACATCATATCATCATTGAGATCATCAGATTCAACACCATCAACTTCATAGATTCCTTGGTTCTTCGATATGTTTTCTTCACTCTTCATACCACCGCTTAATTGATGTTCACCGCTAGTAGTACCAGTACCAGTAGTACATGAGTCAATGACATCATTGTCTCTGGCATTCCCACTCCTAGTCCCACTTTGGTTTGAAATTTTTCCCATCCCTCTTCTCTGACATTTCTTCCTCCATAATTTCAGTGCCCTTTCATAAGGAAAAGTATTGACTTCATACCTGGATGTATAGACCCTCAAGCAATTTTCTAGATTCTTGTCTACTTTGTTTCTTAGCTTTGACTTTAGGAATCCCAAAGCACTAAAAAACTCTCTCATCCTCCACTGACCCCAATATCATGGTCAGACATAAATCAACAAGCTTGAAATATTTTGATATTGAATCAGTCAACAATTCGCTCTCAACTAGATTTTTCCAAAGCCTTGATACCGATCCATCTTCACGAGGGTTCTGCATAATATTATATTGTTCCCTCATTATTATTGAAAAATGACCTGATTTCTCTCTCAAATGATTTCCATCTAAAATTCCATTTAGAGTTACTCCATTTAACTCTTTGATTTTGTAGAAATGATCTATCAAAGTTAGTAGCCTAGTTTTAAAATCTTTCAGATTGTTCATACTCCAATATCGAGGAAACATAATAGCCATGGATTCAAGTAGTTTGAATGGAGGGAATCTTGCTCTAATCTATGAGGAAAGATCATAGGCAATGTGCTTCACAGAAGCTATTATAGACTCAATGATCTTGGTAAAGTCTTCCCTTTTAATACTTGATACTCGTCGAGTCCTGGTGTTCTTTCCTAGTTCATCAGACTCGATCTTGGAAAAGTAGTGCATTGGTATCTCAAATTTGTGAACTTACGCACATAACTCCCAGTTTGAACCTATTTTTAAAAATTTATCAAGATTGTCCAAATCTATGACTTTTAGCCAGTTGGCAAATTTTACATCATCTTCACATAATTGATAGAGACTATCGAGCACCACGCATGTCAATTTACGTAGTGAAGCATATTCTGCAATATACATAGCTCTTTGCTGGGCCGTTTTCATTAAATTTCTCATTTCCTCAAGCATGGGGAGAATACCTACTAATGTTAATAGTGTCTCTACATTAGTTAACATTGCCAACAGTGTAGGAAATTTTGGTTGCCCGGCTTTGTCATGACTTGAGCTCATTAGACCAAGCAATGATTGATATTCTGAAAAAACTCGATGTGCTAGTCCATCCAAAGAGATCCATTTGGTATCATTATCCTTAAGAAGCTTGTTCTTGTTAGTCCTTTGGCAAAGTGTTGAAATTCCCTAAATCATTTCGGACTTCGACATAAGTATTGGTAGAGCTCTTTGATTAAAGCTTCAATTTTTTGTACTGGAGCATGCTTGCTAGCAACTCCAAAAGTTAGATTCATTCTATGGGTCATGCAGTGAATGGGAGTAACATAGGGTGCACAAGAAGATTGTATCTTTGTGCAAAGACCACCCCTGTGGCCTTGCATTATTGAAGCTCCATCCACTCCAACACACACTAGCTTTTTGGCAATGGTCATGTCATTTATACCTCCATATTCAATTAGAGAACTCTTTACTAGTTCAAATAAATTTTCCACTATCGCATTATCCCTCATTTTAGCAACAGTTAGTAGATGAGGTTGGTGAACAAAATTCTGTACAGTATAAACATGCATGCATACCCAAGAAGTATTGTCTACTACTGTAACCTCATCTAAAGACAATGCAATAAAATTTGACTCTTTAATTTTTGCCTTCAGATCCTCTTTTTCAATCTCAGCAAGACAACTTGCCCATTCCCATCCAGTATTTATTGACCAGTGACTGTTAGGATAGTTACAAACTTTTAGAAAGTGTAATAAAGCACTCAATGATGGGTAGTCTATCATAGGATGCCCTCTGCTCAAAATATTAAACACAACACTTAACTGAACAACTTTTCCCATTAGTTCTACTTCCAATGCTTTTCCAAAACAAGCTTCAATAGAGCCTTTAACTTCACCAGGCTTCATCTTTATATTATGCTAAAATTCATATAA
Organism: Chamaecyparis obtusa; assembly: GCA_027943335.1. NCBI lineage: Eukaryota > Viridiplantae > Streptophyta > Pinopsida > Cupressales > Cupressaceae > Chamaecyparis > Chamaecyparis obtusa. The sequence continues at coordinate 131,690 of BSBK01007977.1, read as the reverse complement.
TTCTGCATTCCTAACATGCTGAGATTCCTCCTTTGTTTTCCATCTTATCACTGATTTTTGAACTCCATCTATGGTTTTCTTTTCGTAAACTTTACCTATATGCTTCTCTATGGTGTCAATTTTTAGCTGTAACCTCTTTTCCTTCTTATTTATCTCACTGCAAATCTTACATCTACATTCTACCGGAGGCTCCCCTTCAATTGGATTATCCACTAGTTCAATGAATGGATACTTTGACACCCATTCTATTTGAAAATTCCTTAACAGATCCCACATTCTATCATTCTTTGATTTGTATTTTCTTTTCTTCCCTGCACCATCATCTTCTCTGACATTCTTAGTCTCATCCAAGTCGATTATATCATTATGGCTACTTTGGGTATTTAACTAAAAATCTTCTTCAAGTTCATTGTGATCTGAGATATCAGGTTCACTGACTTCTTCAATATGTTGCATAGGTTCAGCCTCAGGTTGTGAATCTTGAAAATCTTCTTGTGATGAAGTAGCTTCTTGATTTTGGCCGGAAACATTTCCAATACCATGACCAAAGTACGATGATAAGGTTCTGCATTTTGTTGGCCTCTCTTGGCTTTCCCCATATGCGGGAGCCTTATGCTTATTCTTGTTTGACATCTCGATTCTTCAATGAAATAAAGGCTACCAGCCTACTAGTGAAAAAAAAATGTAAAAAAAATGTTTACTTGTTGAAGAAGTGACAAATGACAATAGAACTATAATATACAATGTTTACATAGTCACAAAATAATAATCACTTACCTTTGCCTCAAATTCAATCGCAGTCGCGACTCGCCAAACCAGTCAAGACTCAATATTCTAAACTTCACTATCGATCAAATTGAACCGATCCAAATTGTGTACAATAACATTGATGTATGAATGTATTTATACTAATCTTTATTGGTGAATTGGGTGGGAGGTATTAGGTCAGTGTCCAAATATTTAGCGAAGCCCACGTAATTATAGCACGTCTTGTGTTATATCCTAGGTGATCATGGGTTGTCCAATACCATGGTAATATTAATAAAGTTGGTGAAAATCAATCGGTTTGAGACACACATTCGTAAAATGGCTGGTGAAGTTGGGTCCACCTAAAAAATAATATATATATAACTATTGGTGAATATAGGCCGTCCGTTTGGGGTCGCTTTGAAATTATAGGTGAATGTTAAAAAAATATTGTGCCCAAAAATTATATGCCATTGGTGATGATCCCGACCATTGGACCCAATTTTCATAAACCAATTGGCAATGAGCTCGGGCATTGGACCCAATTTTCATAAATGCGAGGCGATATGATCATTCCTAGGTGGCCAATATATTCACCAAATTGGGGGTCGACGACAAGCAACATTCACCAGTTGGTGAATAATCACCACTAAAGTTTTCACTGATGAACAACATCATCCTTAGACTTGAACTTTTCAACCCTATGTTGAAGAACCTACATGAGAATATTGACACTCTTTTTCTTGCTAGCATAATCCTTCAACCTATTCTGTACATCTTGAGACACAACTACCTCACCTGCAACTAGTTGTTCATCTATAGGTTTTGTAGATGGGAGGAGATGAAACCTTGAAACATACATCTGTAATGTTTCTTTAAATTTTGTATTCTCAATCAGGAACTCCTTATACTTCTTAGACATGGTCACCAAGTCAATATACACCTCCTTATTAACTTATCTTCATCGTCTGCAATTTCCATATTCAACATTTACACATAGTTAAGCATCTATGCAATATCCACTTGACCAGTGTTCAGAACAGTCTTAACGATGGTATCGCCTCACCTTTATTCACCAATATTAATCATATGGGGATTATATGTAGTAGGGGCTAACACCTAAATAGAAAGGGTTTTTGATTTGGGGTCAAAACCTGACCCCCTCAAGAAAACACCATACTCATGCTCAGAGGAGAAAACAAAGTCAGTTTTATTCCTAATTTGATCAATAATAAAAGTAGACTACAAGTCCCACCCTGGAAACAATAATATACCACTTTCCTAACAAGTTTCCTAGCCTCTTCAACTGTCAATTGAACTAAATCAATATCATATTGTTCTAAAGTGGCAAGCACAACCTACTATTGATCTGAGCTAGAAGCTTCTCCCTCCTAATCCATCAACCTTTTCACCTCTCTCCCTTTCATCTTCATCAAGAAACTTTTGAAATCTGCAGTGTGTATGAAATTAACATCCTCTAAGAATCGCTGAGAAGCAATCTCCCTATCATATATCAATTTTCCCAATGGTTGATCCTTATACAATTCCAAACCATCACCAAGCCCTTACCTAAGATTCTCCCTGAATGTCTTTGTTAGCCACATCATTATAGGTATACTCGTTAATTTGAGGCTTATTCCTTTCCCTTTTAGGAGGGGGTTCCTCAACAAAAGAAAAAGAGTCAGAATCATCTTCTGAACTTGAAACTATAATTCCTCTTTATTTTTTATGAGGTGGAAGAGATGACATTTGAGCCATCACAATATCATAATTTTTCATCATCTCCTCAATTCTTTGAAGAGGAGGTAAATGAGGGTAAAATCCAAGGAAATCATTATTTACTTGCGCTAGCCTTGTTTCACAAATCATCATATTCCTCCATTTTTCCTAGATTTCTAGAACATCCTTCTTGAAGAAACAATTTCTCACTACATCTTCATTGTCCAAAGTATCATGAGGGGGAAGCTTTGTCCAAGGTATCATCTATGCAAATTCCCCCTCATAAAACCATCTACATTGTAGAACTTGTGAGGAGCAGTCTCCAACTTGAATTTCGTCAAGAAGGTGTTGAGATCTTCAACTACCCTCTTGCCAATGAATAATTCTATAACTTTTATCAATATGAGCACAAGAGTAACCCTTCTCTTATTAGGCAAGTAGTCCCTCTCAACTAATAATAATTGCTAGAAATAGTCAATAACAACAACTTTGTTAGGTACAAAATACAACAATATACGAGGAGGTTGTGGGCAACCATAAACTTTGAACATAGTGAAGTCATCAAAGAAATAAAAAACATCCCAATTGTGATCAAAGGGCCTATCAGAAATATCTTGATTTAACCTTAAAAACTTTCTCACTTGAATACTTAGCTACTTCGATCGCTCCCCAAAAGGTTCGTGATGGCGGTAATAATCAAAATTTTTAAATATACAAAATTAGGGGTCAGGTGGCTCATATCCCACACTCTTGTCCAACACTACACATACATCCTCTCTCCAAATGGGGAAACCTTCTCCAAGTACAAATTTTTATCTATATTATCAACATTGAAATATAAAATCAAATGACACAATAAAGAGCAATGTTTAAAATTAATCACTGCAAGGTTCTGTTAGATAGCAACCAAGCCTTCATGTAAGGCATTCACCAAGTATGTTACAAAGTCATAGTCTGTATTAACCTTCAGGTTTTGGATTTCCACTACCATACACATGATATCAAATGGAACTGTATCCTCCTCATCAAGTCCTAAAACCTTGCAATACCCTTGAATTGTGTACACAAAATAATGTTGGAAATCTTTAAGATGAAAAGGATCCATTACATTATCAAGAACTGGGATAGTCTTTCCCTCAACCATGGGCATGAACCTAGGCACCATATTTTTTCTAAAAGACTAACTTGTAGGCTTCATAATTCATCTTTTCTCTCTTTAATTCAATTTGGGTACAATTAGCACCAGTGATTCGAAAAGGCTCACTTAAACTTGATTTGTCAATTCTTACTAGGGTTCTCTAGTCTGCCCTCCTAATAACCTTGGTTAATAGGTAATATCTACAAGCTAATTCCCTAAGAAAATCTACATCAATGAATACATCTAACACTATTAACTTTTCCAAATTCAAATTCCATAGGTTTGACATGGGAGGGCCCTTAATTTTGTTATTGAAAAATAAATTAAACAAATCCCATCTCGAGGCTTCAATTTTTGAATTCCTACTCATAAAAAAATCATCCCTCCATTCATGTTCATTTGTAGATAGTGCATTATAGTCCCAGGAAATAAGTCAACAAAATCTTTCGAATAAGCCCTACTTTGCCCCTTTTTAGCAGAATCGGACCTAAAAGTAGACATAGATACATTTTGTTAACTCATTTCTCCTAAATCCAATTCAACATTTAACATGAACTAGAAAAAACCCCACTAAAAGGATTTCTTGAGAACAAAGAGAAAAAACACTTAAAAGTTCATGAAAATCACCCCAATAGCATTAGACACTTGCTCTTTAATTCTGTTCATGTACCTCAAACTCTTAATTGAATGACTCTCAAATTTTTCATTGCAATATGAAAATTAACTCAACCATCATTATGAAATTAATGTTGCATGGTTGAGCTATCAAAAAGACTAGCCATGCAATAGTCCTTTAAATCTTTGAATGTCAATCGTCTATCTCCACAAATTTAAGTGATACATATCAACTCTATATGGCGATCATCCACTAGTCATAATCCATACACCTATGCTTGTAACAATTAGTTGTGGGTCCATTCGATATTTCCTTCAATAATTTACTAGACACATGTAAAATCCTCACAAACCATGAGCTAATTGGGTAACCCACATAAAGTATCATGAGGTTGCAAGTTACCCAACCTGGGTAATCAATTCATTTCATCGCAAGATTGAAACCATTTTCCTTAAGTGTAATTTAGGCCTGGAAGGAAGTGAGGCCAAAGATATTCAACAAGTGTCAGTACCTCAGTCAAACATCGCATGAAAACATACCAATTTGTTAACCCCAAAGTGACACGGTGAAGAAAACCCATCAAGTGCGTCCATCAGTCATTAGAGTGCCATGTGTCATCCTTGCTTCCTCGCAGGCCAAAACTAGGTCCACATAATAAGTCATGAGGCAGAAACAAGAGATGACCGATGATGTGGGTGGCATGTTAGATGAAAGGTGGGTCCACGTGGTGGCACATAGAGAGATTCCTTTAGTCTCAATGCATTACCGAGTGATTTCTCTATGCGCAAAAGTTTATTGTGATGTGGCACATGATGGCGTGGTGGGAAAATATTTCTCCTTTGACATGTCATCGAGTGGTGACGTGGGTGGAAAGTCGAATGAAATTTAGCTGAGATGAATGGACATTGTTGTGGACCCATGGTTTTTTTTCATTTAATCAATGGCACGGTGGGTGCTTTCAAATGTTTCAACATGCTGTTGTGTCTGATGTGTCAATTCTATGATGTACATTGTGAATGCATTGAGAATAAAAGCATAAAGTGATAAAATTTTATTGAACTTGGTGGATGGATTTCAAATCTATGTTGTAGTATTTGTAATAAATAAACAAATACCAACCTTAACTTTGAACTTATGTAGTTATAATCTTTAAACAAAAATAGTTATCCTAAAACTAAAAATAGACCAAACTGAGTCTTAAACCTAATAGTAGAAAAAGCTAAATCCAAACCTCGATCCAAATTAAACCCTACTCCTAACACACAATAACTTGAAACTTAGTTCCCTAACAATAAACATAAATAAATTTTAAACCTAAACCAGATTGAATTGTAATCAAAGTCGTAAAGAAAGTTGAACCCTAATCATAAAACTAAATGAGCATCAAACCAAATTAAACATTAACTCTAAACCAAAATCTACCCTAACCTTAAAAATAAAGCAAATTTAACCCTAACAATGAAATATTTTGAACACTAAAAAAAATTGAACCCTAACCCTAGACCTAATGAAATAGTATAAGAAACTAAACCTAGCAGTTTTCAAATTTTTGTCATTCTTTTAATCCAAACAAATCAAAAGGTCATAAAATCAAATCAAATACCAACGCTTTTAAAACATAACCTTAAATATTATTAAACCCAAACTTCACTCCATAATCTTAAATAAATATTGACCTTAGCTTTGAACAAAGAGAAAGAGCGAGATATAAATATATTTGAAGAAAATAAGAAAATGAGGTAAATGTAGAGAGGTAGGTAGTGAGATAGGGATGAAGATGTGTGGGAGGGAGAGATAGAGAGAAGGGAGATGAGGAGGGAGGAAGAGAAAGGGATAGAAATATAGGTAGAGGGTAGAGGAGAGTAGATACGAGGGTGGTGGTGTAGAGGGAGAGAGATAGATAGAAGGGGAGAGAACAAATGGGATGGAGGGAGGGAGAGACAAGATCAGAAGAGTCAGAGAGATATAGGCAGGAGGGTAGGAGAGAGAAGATAAATGGAAGTTATCCCCTAAACCAAATTGAGCATCAACTATAAACCTAAGCCATAAATCAAATGGAGCATTAAGCATAAACCAACTTTGAATTCTACCACTAACTCTCATTGTATACATATTCCTAAACCCAACTCTAAACTAAATTAAACATTAACCCTAAATTTAATTGAATTTTTACCATAACTCTAAACAACAACCCAAATTTTAGGCCTGATTATAAAGATAATTCAATAGTACACCAACTTAAATTATTACCCTAGTCCATTGTGCATTGTAACATAGTTCAATAAGTGATGGAAAGCAGGAGCAGGAGTAGGGAGCGATTGGGGAGTGAAGGTGTTTGGGTGGGAATTCAGAATTTAAACCCTCCTGTGCGCGGGAATGGGATTCCTACCAAACCTGATCCTTCAGGAGATGCAGGGTCCTCTACCTCTAGGTGAATCCCTATAGAACAAGCTGGTGAGGACACTGATAACAAAGACCAAGATGGTCCTATGGATAGCGGAGACCCAGAGGGGGGTCCCATTTTAGGCCTGGATAAAGTTAAATGGTCCTCTTTATTCGAGATTAAGCCTACAGGTAAGTCAAGTTTTCCTCCTGTTACACTTACCTCTAACTTATCTGAAGGGAAATATGCTATATCTATCTTAGATCAGGTCATTGACCATAACATCAAATCTATGGAAAATTATTTGGTTGGGCGTTTCATTGGGGTCAGACCTAATATTGAAGTTGTCCACTCTTTTGTTAAAAGAAAATGGAATCTCAAAGGATAGGTTGATGTCATTGCTATGCATAAAGGCTTTCTGTCTTTTCTCTTCTCTTGTGAAGAAGATATGAAGCAGGCTATAAGTGGTGGTCCTTGGTGTATAGGAAGAAGCACTATGTATCTCTAGAAGTGGTATCCTAATATGGTCATTAATGAGGACTTCATTATTCAAATTCCTATTTGGGTAAGACTTCCTAGCCTCCCCCTTGAATACTGGAATGAGGATGTCTTTGGTGGAATTGCTAGATCATTCAGAGAACTTCTCTCCATAGATCCTATCATTGTCTTAAGGAAAAGACTAATTCATACTAGGATTTGTGTGGGTATAGCGCTAGAAGCTAATATGCCTGAGAAAATTGAAATGGAATCTAAGTTAGGGAAATGGGTTCAAAAACTTGAATATGAAACGATCCCCTTTGCGTGTTTTAAATGTAAGAAGGTTGGCCATTGGGCCAAACAATGCCCATATAACATCATTAAAAAAGTTTAGTAGAAGAAGGTATGGAAGCCTTAAGATAAAAATGGGGACTCAGAATCAGGACCTAAGACTAGCGACATATCTATAGATGACAAGGAGGATAAAGGGGAAAGTAATAATGAAGCTTTGAATTAGGAAAAGGAACAATGCCCTAATCCTAAAAACTCAGAGAGGGAAAATGATAAATTAGATGAACCCTTGACCTCTCAAAGTGGGTTTGTTCAAGACACAATGGAAACTCAATAGGGTGACCACCCTCTGAGTCAAGAATCAAAAGAACTCATGCGAAAAGAAAGTAGCACTCCAGGTAATAAGGATTTGGATTTGGGTTGAAGTGTCAGAACTCCGATCAAAGAAGAGGATCCTCCTTTTAATGATGCTCAACAAGATATTGTACTTGGACCGAGATTATCTGACATTTCTCAAATTACACCTCTACAAGATTCATAGGTAGAAGGAGAAAAGGATTGGGGGGAGTCAGATGCTATAGATAAAGCATTGGGAGAAGGTGCAGGTGAAAAAGGATTGACTAAAGTTGAGAGGAAAAAAGCTCAAAAACTACAGTCACATAACAAACTCAAATCTTACTATCCAGATGTTGGAAAGATTCAACTATCTCCCCCAAGTAGACCCTCAGCTATCAGAATTAGGAAGCAGGAAATGAAAAGGAATATTGTGGATGGTACTCAAATGACCATCCCATAGGTTAGTAAATCCAAAAAGAAATGAAGATCATAACCTGGAATATTAGGGGATTAAATAATCCTCATAAGCAAGATCTTATTAGGAATATGGTTAGAGATAATAGACCAGATATTGTTTTGATTCAAGAGACTAAAATGTCTAAGGAAAAATTTGAAAGCCTCAAGTTCTTTAAAAATAATTATATTATTGGTGGTAGTTCTGAAGGTGCTTTGGGTGGTACAGCTACTTTTTGGAATGGTAATAGCATTGAGGGGGAAGTCATATCGCAAGACAGTAACATGACAAGTATTAGATTTCATCATCTTAAAGATAAAACTTCCTGGGTTCTTACTAATATTTATGCTCCAAATACTAAAAATGAAAGGATAAAATTTTGGTTGAAAATTGATCAAGCCAGGAGCCTTTTTGAGAAAGAAAGTTGGATTGTCTTGGGGGATTTCAACACTCCTCTAAAGGAAGAAGAGAAAACTAGAGGTAGCCAACCTAATTTGGATAGTAGACTTGACCTTATGAACTTCATAACGAGACAAGCTCTCATTGATATTGATTTTCAAGGTATAAGCTATACCTGGTCTAATAGAAGAGAAGGCAAAGACTTGATTTAGGTTAGATTAGATAGAGCTCTTATAACTGATGACTGGTACCAAAACTACTTTTGTTCTCTGATTGCTTTTGTTAGGGTGGGTTCTGATCACTTTCCTCTCTCTTTTATTGCTGATCCTATTTCTAGGAAAATAAATTTCCCTTTTAGATTTGAGAAAATGTGGACCTTGCACCCTGACCTTAATCAAAATTTTTTTGATTGGTGGAAGATTGATATTGATGGCACTGCTATGTACAAGTTGGCTAACAAGCTTAGGCATGTAAAAGAGCAAATAAGAATCTGGAATAAGGAGTCCTTTGGGAACATTTTTTCTAATAAAGCTAAAACTTTATCTGACCTTAAAGAGATCCAAGATACTATTCAAATTTTTGGTTATGATTTAATTCCCAAGGATAAAGAAAGTGAAAATCTTATTAAGTACCATGATCTATTTCATAAGGAAGAAGTTTTTTGGAAGCAAAGATCTCGCAATACTTGGCTTAGAGAAGGGGATAGGAATCCTAAGTTTTTTCATCTTTCGGCTATCAAACATAAGGTAGCTAATAGAATCTCTAAGCTCAGAGTTAACAGCAATCTTCTTGACAAGGAGGAAGATATAGCAAAAGAAGCCAAGAACTATTTCTCTAAATTGCTCTCTCATGATTTAGACTTGGATTAGAATGCTCAATAGGATATCCTTGCTAATATCCCTAAAACTCTCTCTAATCAGGATAACATTTTCCTTAAAGCTATCCCTTCTAATGAAGAAATAAAAAAGGCTGTCTTTTCTTTTAAAGGAAGCAAATCCCCTGGGCTTGATGGCTTTCCCATGTTTTTCTTTCAAATGTACTGGTCGATTGTTGGCAAGGATGTTACTTATGCTATTAAGGAATTCTTTGGTGCTAAAAGAATCCTAAAGGAGCTCAATGGTACTTTTATTGCTCTTATTCCCAGAAAGGCTGGAGCTGATTCTATGGATAGCTTTAGGCCGACCAGCTTGTGCAATTCAGCCTATAAAATCATATCCAAAGTTATTACTTCCTGCCTGCTGATACTTCTTCCTAAGTTGATCTCACATCAACAAAATGGCTTTGTTCCGAGTAGATAGATTCTTGATTCTATTATCAAAGTGCATGAGAATATTCACTCTTTAGTTTTGGCCAAGAAAGAGGTTTTATCTTAAAAATTAACTTATCTAAAGCCTATGATAGAGTTGATTGTGGTCTTCTTGAGAGAACTCTTCTTGCTTTTGGTTTCAAAAAATGCTGTACTAAGATCCTCTTGCAACTAGTGACTTCGGCCTCTTTTTCTATTTTGGTTAATGGCTCCCTCTCTCCCTTCTTCAAATCCTCTAGGGGCCTGAGGCAAGGGGATCATCTTTTCCCTATTTTATTTGTTATTATGGCAGAATGTTTGGGTAGAGACATTGAGGCAACTATATTAAAAGGTGAGTTAAAAGGTTTGAAACTGTCTTCTTCCAACTATGTTTGTTCTCACCAACAATTTGTGGATGATTCTATTTTCCTTGGAGAAGCCATTGTGGTTGAAGCTAAAAATCTAAAACTTTTTCTCAATAATTATGTAAAGCTTCTGGGCAACTCATTAACTAGAATAAAAGCTTGTTATACTTCATAAATGTCCCTGATATAAGGCAGAGGAAAATCAGTAGAATCATGGGCTGTCAAATTGGCTTGCTCCCTGCCACCTATTTGGCCCTGCCTCTTGGACTTAATCCTTCAGATTTGTTTTGGAGCTCCATTGTGGACAAATTTCATAAAAAACTTGCTAGTTGGAAAGGTGCTTTCCTCAGTCAGGTAGGTAAAGTTCAATTGTTAAAGGCCTCCCTTTAGAGCATCCCTGTCTATGCTCTTAGTCTTTTCAAAATTCCTAATAAGTATGCTGAAGCTATTGAGAAAATTCAAAGACACTTTCTCTGGACTGGTGTTGAGAAAAAAAGAAGAATGGCTCTGCTATCTTGGGATAAGGTCTGTCTTCCCAAACCTAAAGGTGGATTGGGAATCAGAAGAATTAGACAATTGAATGATTCTCTTTTGGCTGAGCTCTGTTGGAGAAGTTATAACTCGGAAGGCAAATGGAACTCAATATGGGATAGTAAATATAAAAAAAGCCTTCCTAATCTTTGCAATTATTTGGATTCTGATATTGAAATAATGGGCTCTAGTATATGGAAAAATGTTACTAAAACTAAGAGTATCATTCGGGAAGGAGTTAAATGGAAGATTGGTAAGGGGAACATTGTCAGTTTTTGGGAAGATCTTTGGACTGGGGACCTTCCCTTGTCTAAAATACTTGAATGGAGTAAGTACATGGCTGAATGCAAAGATAAAATAGGCTCTAAAGTTGGTAATTATAGGATCAACAATAAGTGGATTGATTTATCTTTGATTAACAACAATCTTCAGACTCTTAACAACATGCTTAATGCTGTGGTCCTCTCTGAGCAAAAAGATACTATTATATGGAAGCATAATTCTAATGGGCAATTTTCTGTTGGCTTGACCTATTCTCAGAATTTCACTACTACTATCCCCCCATTCTAGGCTATGGCCTGGGTTAGAGGGCTTACCCCCAAGATCAACATTTTCTACTGGATGATGTTACAAAATAAAATCCTGACTCTTGATAACATTAAGATGAGGGGTATGTGAATAGTGGTAAAATGTATTCACCCCTATTCAAATGTAAAGGGGGAAATATGAGACCTATTCTCAAACCCAAATTCCCCAAAGAAGAGATCCGATTTGATCAACCAAAAGGTCAAATCAATTTATGGAAAAGAGTAGGAAGAGAGAGTAAATCCAATATTTCCCTATGTGGAGGAGTAATTTTAGAATATAGAATAATTGAAATACAATTACTAACCTCAAATTAGGGTAGATCTAGAAAATGTTGAATTCTGATGTCTATGTGCACTTTCGAGAAAATCTGAAACCTTTCCTGGATTGGAAATGCTGAGACAGAGAAAACCCAGAAATCTTTCCTCAAGATGGCTCAGCTCAAGTTTGACCCTCATAAAAGGTCAAATACCACATTCTTTATTTGAAGTCCAATTTGAATTCTGTTCATAGATCCCAGAAGTTTTCTGAAAAGGGTATCCAAATTCACTCTCAAATTTGAAACTCCGCACCTGTACCTACAAGAAAAGGAGGATTTTTGTTGTTTGTTTGGGGGGTTTTCCTTGGTCAAACCTCGATTTGGAATCAACCTTAATATTGAAATTGAAATAGGAATGCTAGCAAGTAGTAGAAAAGGATCTAACAATGAAGCTATGCAATTCTATAGATATGCAATTGTATTTTGAATGTAAACAAGTATATTGATATGAAAGCTTGAAAAAAATAGTAAATGTAAATCAAACCTCCATGATTATATGTTTGGAATCCACCTTGATGGAAGAAGGAAATGGATCTCGAAGATGAACAAAGGATCTTGAAGGAAGATCACACCATCATGATGGCTAGATCTAGGGTTTGAATAATAAATCTTGAATGCTTGAACCAAATCCCTTCAATGGCTTAAATGCTTGGATCTTCAATGGAGAACTTGGATGGAGAAGAGGACTTGAATGCTTGAATGGATGCTTTCTTGATCACCTTGAGAGCTTGAGAGCTTGCAATTGCTTGAGATGAGATATGAAAACTTGATTGAGAAAACTTGATGGAGAAAATGAGAGAGGAAGGCCTCCTTTTATAGCGATCTAGGGCACAATCCTCTAGAGGGGCCACCTTGGAGAATTAAATCCCAATTAGGTCCTCACCTTTAGAAAATATACCCAAATTAAATGAAATTAATGGATTTACCATCCCGAAACCCGAAATGGCCAACCCAGAGGCGGGAAAATAAATCTCCCAAAAGCCCAAAGCCCAAAAATTTTGGAAATTGGAATTTTGAAAGAAGGGGTCAAAGTTAAGGTTGAACCTAACCTAGTCAAGGTCTTAGCTCGACCTTGACCTAGTCAGGTTCTAACTCAACCTTGACCTTGGTCCCAAATTGACTCAGAACCAAGTCAGGAGGTCCTAGGGATGCCTAGAAACCTAAAAATGATGCCAGAATAGGATAGAATGTCAGTGATAGACATAAAATCCTATGATTATTTTGATGAAGGCCAGGAGGATCCATTTCTAAATCCTACCTAGAAAATAGAGCCATGGAAGAAGGAAATTAAGGAGAATCCTTGGGATCCTAACCCTAATTTCACCTAGAATGAAGAGGAAAAGAAGTGGAAAGCGGGGAGAAAGCCAGATCAAAGAAAAGATCAATTCAAGGCATCTGATATGACCCAAAACCACTTAATCAGAGGGATAAACACTCTTAACATGGAAGTGCTTCCATTTTAAGACAATACATTAAGCCCCCACTTTAGCAAGAGTATGGACTCGATGCAAACTCTTGGTAAAGGAGAAGAAAGAGGAGATACAAATGGATTCGCAAAGAGATAAAATAACACTTAGCTATGGAAACAAGCCCCTAGACTAAGGATTCTAACTCAACATACATGCATGAGGGTGTCAAAAGAGCAAGGGTTAGTACTAAACAACCCAAATCAATTAGCATAAGAAACCTTGCTAAGAAATATTTCTCATACTAATATCATATTTGGAAAGCTATCATAAAAGCATAAATGATTACATAAGAAAGACAAGAGAAACACTATAAATAACATAGCTTCATGATCCTGTCCTACTAGCATGAAAGTGAAAAAGAGAGAGAAGGAAAAGAGTGATTACCTCGCTTAGTAAGATGCCCAACTTATTGTGAATCACCCTAGAGGGAGAGACCAATAGGTTCACCCATAAACTATGCTTGCAATTGTAATGCATCTTCTGACAGCTTCTAGAATATTCATAGATCCACCTTCTTGTATCACTATGAATATGAAATGTGTCTCCTCAAGATTTAGCAACTTATGTGCGTTACCTTTTGAAGATTTAGCATATAGGTGCATGTCTTTTCAAGATTTAGCAACTTATGTGCGTTACCTTCCAAGATTTAGCATATTTGAAACTAGAAATGCATGTCCCTTTAGGATTTAGCAACTTATGTGCGTTACCTTTAGAGGATTTAGCATATTGAAAATTTTGAAAAATGCATGTCTAGATTTAGCAACTTATGTGCGTTACCTTCGGAAGATTTAGCATATGAATGCATGTCTTTTTAGGATTTAGCAACTTATGTGCGTTACCTTCCAAGATTTAGCATATAAAAATAAAAAAACTATAGTACAAGGGGGGCCCTATATATGCCCCCCTCCTCAATATGGCAAAAACATACTATTTTGACATGTTAAGGAAAGAAAAGAACAAGGATAAAGCCTTCTTCAACATCAAGAAAATATCCACAAATAACACCCAGTCCAAGCCAAGAAGGTCATAGATCCTATGAGGTCATGGAAGAGATGAATGTCAAGAGATATCATGCAAGAAGTGAAAAGAAAGTAACCCTTATGAGGGATAACACACTGTTTAGTTTCCAAGGTGAGAGATATATCAACCATGGAAACCCAATGTCAAACAACAAAAGAGGCTATTATCAAGGACATAGATCCTCAATACAAACCATAATTTTCATGTATGATTAAATGTCACATAATAGATAGATACGGCTTACCCAAGGAAAGCGGTGAATCTCAGAAAGATAGAAGGAAATGACATCCTTACCCCCCAACATAGGACAAAGATTGAAGAGGATACCTACTTCACAATGCAAGGAGATATCCTATTTACAATAATGTACATGATATTCTTAGCGAGGGATATTGACCCCTACATCCAAGAGTAGAGATAATCATGAAAAGGATATGTCACTCATGGAAAAAGGATCCTCAAATGAAAGAGATCTTATCAACAAGACCCCTACCAAAGAGGAGTGCTTTAGATAAAATATCCACTTTCAAAAAGGAGGGAACAAAGATTCAATCATCAAGCCCCCTACAAGGAAGAGGAAGAGGAATCTTTGAAATGAGGGAAATAACTCTAACACCAAAGCAAGGGTGAAAGTTTATAAAGAACATAATTTGCAAAATAGAGAAGAAGTGATGACCTAGGACAACAACTTCTCATAAGAAGATTATCCATAGTCAAAATATCTGTCAATATGATGAAATAATATTGCAATATAAACAAATACCACTAAGCTAAGGAAAGCAGTTCCCTAGATAAAGAGAGAAGAGGAAGAACCTTGCCCCATAGGGATGAAAGGCAAGGGATACCTTTTCAAAACACATGTCCTAGAAAAGATATCTTAAATAATAGAAGAGAGCAATGGATGAAAAGCTATCATAATACAAACCATCAAGATAAATGAAAGAATAACCAATTAAGCTAATGGATTCTAAAAGACAAGAAGAAATATATCTCTTGCCCCCTAGTGAGGGGTAAAATTATGAAGAAATCTCAATGGAGAAATTTCTTTTCTTTTATCTTTATGGATCAGATAATATGGAGAAGGTACTTTGAATAATCTTTGCACATCTACATCATGAACCATAGTTTGAACCTCAACATAAGTGTGGCAAGAACTAGGAATAGAAAATGGATAATAAGGAATATGAATATTAGGAAATATAGGATTAGGATTAGGAAGATTAGGAATAGTAGTAAAAGTGTAGGAAGTGATATGAATGGAAGACACAACCGGAGGAACACTTGGAACCATAGTTGGAAAAGGACTTGAATAGATATAAGTAATACTATGGTAAGAAGGTTGTGAGGTAGGATCTTGATTTCCCATAAGATCACCACTAAGAGGAAGGGAATTCTTATCTTTCTGTGCTAATGCCTCATCACTAGAAGAAATCCTAAATGGAGGTGAAGGATTTATAATGTCATCTTATTTCTCATAAGGGAAGTGTGTTTTAGAGCATAGGTCATCCTCTTGTATTAAGAATTCTTCACAAGGAGGAGATAAATCAATGTATTGATCCCAAATAGGAGGATTATCCATAATGGTTTCATGAGGACAAGAGTAATCAACATCAAAATCCAAAGGTTCATCCCAAATAGGAGGATTATCCATAATGGTTTCATGAGGAAGAGAGTAATCAACATCCAAATCCAAAGGTTCATCCCAAATAGGAGGATTATCATCCCTATCCATTAAGCAAATTGTAGGATCATCCAAACTCATTAAAGCTTGATCCCTAAAGGGGAAAGAAGGTAAATTGTATTGTAAAATAGGCTCATAGAAAAGACATAGATTAGGAGAAGAATTAACATCAATCCCTAATTCATCTTTGTAAAGGTCAATTGAAGAGGTGGTAGAGGAAGATGAAATAGGAATAGGATCAATGGAGATCTCATTCAAATAATTTTCATCCTCACTTCCATCTACCTCATTAAGGGATCTATCCTCTTGAATAACAAAAGCCTCATCAAAGTACTCAAAACAAGAATCATACATGTTGAATACTAAAAGCATGAAAATGTAAATGTTTTTGTATTTTTAAAGAAATTTTGCAATTTTTTTGGATTTTTGAAATGTAAATGCAAGAGAAAAAAAGAAATCTAATTTTAAGGCAAGAAAAAAAATGATCTAACACCAAAAAGAAAGAGAGTAAGTAGGTCAGGTTCACCAAAATGAATAGTGGTAAAATGGATTCACCCCTATTCAAATGTAAAGGGAGAAATATGAGACCTATTCTCAAACCCAAATTCCCCAAAGAAGAGATCCGATTTGATCAACCAAAAGGTCGAATCAATTTATGGAAAAGAGTAGGAAGAGAGAGTAAATCCAATATTTCCCTATGTGGAGGATTAAGTTTAGAATATAGAATAATTGAAATACAATTACTAACCTCAAATTAGGGTAGATCTGGAAAATGTTGAATTTTGATGTTTGTGTGCACTTTCAGGAAAATCTAAAACCTGTCCTAGATTGGAAATGCCGAGATAGAGAAAACCTAGAAATCTTTCCTCAAGATGGCTTAGCTCGGGTTTGACCCTCATAAAAGGTCAAATACCACATTCTTTATTTGAAGTCTGATTCGAATTCTATTCGTAGATCCCAGAAGTTTTCTGAAAAGGGTATCCAAATTCGCTCTCAGATCTGAAACTCCGCACCTGTACTTGCAAGAAAAAGAGGATTTTTGTTGTTTGTTTGGGGAATTTTGCCTTGGTCAAACTCTAGTTTGGAATCAACCTTAATATTGAAATTGAAATAGGAATGCTAGCAAGTAGTAGAAAAGGATCTAACAATGAAGCTATGCAATTCTATAGATATGCAATTGTATTTTGAATGTAAACAAGTATATTGATATGAAAGCTTGAAAAAAACAATAAATGTAGATCAAACCTCCATGATTGTATGTTTGGAATCCACCTTGATGGAAGAAGGAAATGGATCTTGAAGATGAACAAAGGATCTTGAAGGAAGATCACACCATCATGATGGCTAGATCTAGGGTTTGAATAATAAATCTTGAATGCTTGAACCAAATCCCTTCAATGGCTTGAATGCTTGAATCCTTGATCTTCAATGGAGAAATTTGATGGAGAAGAGGACTTGAACGCTTGAATGGATTCTTTCTTGATCACCTTGAGAACTTGAGAGCTTGAGAGCTTGCAATTGCTTGAGATGAGATATGAAAACTTGATTGAGAAAACTTGATGGAGAAAATGAGAGAGGAAGGCCTCCTTTTATAGCGATCTAGGGCACAATCCTCTAGAGGGTCCAACTTGGAGAATTAAATCCCAATTAGGTCCTCACCTTTAGAAAATATACCTAGATTAAATGCAATTAAAGGATTTACCATCTTGAAACCCGAAATGGCCAACCCAGAGGCGGGAAAATAAATCTCCCGAAAGCCCGAAGCCCAAAAATTTTGGAAATTGGAATTTTGAAAGAAGGGGTCAAAGTCAAGGTTGGACCTAACCTAGTTAGGGTCTTAGCTCGACCCTAACCTAGTCAGGTTCTAACTCGACCTTGACCCTAGTCCCAAATTGACTCAGAACCAAGTCAGGAGGTCCCGGGGATGCCCAGAAACCTAGAAATGATGCCATAATAGGATAGAATGTCAGTGATAGACATAAAATCCTATGATTATTGTGATGAAGGCTAGGAGGATCCATTTCTAAATCCTACCTAGAAATTAGAGCCATGGAAGAAGGAAATTAAGGAGAATACTTGGGATCCTAACCCTAATTTCACCTAGAATGAAGAGTAAAAGAAGTGGAAAGTGGGGAGAAAGCCAGATCAAAGCAAAGATCAATTCAAGGCATCCGATATGACCCCAAACCACTTACTCAGAGGGCTAAATGCTCTTAACATGGAAGTGCTTCCATTTTAAGATGATACAATATGTATTTAACTAACATGTGCTGTCTATGTAGGGAAGATGAAGAATCTGTTAACCATATTTTTATTCACTGTGCTTACACTCAGGAACTTTGGGGCCTCTTCTTCAACACTTTCAACTTGAACTGGGTGCTCCCTAAAGATATGGAGGGAATGTTCAATTCATGGAATATAAATTCTAGAAACAAAGACATTAAAGGGATATGGAATTATGCTTTGCCTCATATATGCTGGACTGTTTGGAAAGAGAGAAATGATATAATCTTTAGAGAGATCATTAACTCTCCTAAGATTTTGTTCAAGAAAACTAGAAGGTTGATTAGTGAAAACTATAGAATAATGAACTCGGAGGGCACCAATGCTGATGATGAGGATACTATTATCCTCAAAAAGTGGAGAATCCAAATCAATAATAAGATTCAGACTAATCCAAGGGATGGAATGAAATGGGATTGCCTACCTCCTAGATAGATGAAGGTTAATTTTGATGGTGCGTCTAAGGGGAACCCAGGCATTGATGGATGTGGCATCATTATTTAGGATGAGAATGGTAATTGCAAAGCTATAAAAGCTATACCTATTGGTTTGTAGACTAATCACATGGCTGAGGCTTTGTGGCTTATTAGGGAATCATCTTAGCTAAAGAATATAATTGTAATAAATTATGGCTTGAAGGAGATTCAAAAAATATCATCGATCGTCTCAATGAAAAATATAAACCTTCATGGGCCATTGATAATATTATTAAAGCGGAAAGAGAGAAAATTAGTACTATGGCTGAGTGTATCATTACTCACATCTATCATGAAGGTAATGTGGTGGTTGACTGGGCTACTAATTATGCTTGCAAAAAAGGGGAAGTCACATCTTGGTAGGACAAGGACAGTTTTCCGCTTGAGATCAAATCCATCATTCAGCATGAGAGATCTTATGGAAACCAGAGAAGTGAAAGACAACTTAAGTTGGATGGGGATAAAAATGAGGAAGGTAAAGATTAATTATTGTAGTATCATTTCCCAAAACTCCACTTGGGATGATGATGTATCCTCACATGTTTACTGGGCTCTGAAAAGATTGGATATTAATACTAATATCAATAAGGGGATTGTTGTCATTTATGTCATTGTGATGTTCTTTTCTCAAACTGTGAAGATGGGAGGTGGGAAGAAAAGATATGAACCAGTGAATTACAATGATTGGAGACAGAAAAGGGAGGCTTGGGAGATTCTCAAGAAGGGCAACTTCAGTGCCTACATGGAGAAAATCAAGGGGGGCAACTCAGGCATCACTCAGTACTTCCTTAAGAATTTGAAAAATGGTAAGATTCTATTTAATAACTACTGGATAGATATCAATGAAGATTATATAGCTGATGTGATAGGTCTTCTTATTGAAGGGATGAAATTTTATCACGATAGGAGTTTCTCCAATTTGACAGCTGAGAAATTCCCAGAAAGAAAGGAGGAAGAAGCTAGAATGGTTAAACAGGTTGGTGGGTTCATTAGTCCTACTCATATCAGTAGACCTTGGCGCTTTGTACTTTATGCTTCTATTAGCTACCTCACTCTAGATGGGAGGTTTTCCAAAGCTTATGGTCACCATTTTGTCATTTTGAATCATTTTAGACATGATGAATTTATAAGTATGCCCTATTATTTGATGTGTTCCATGAACCATACTATCAAGAGCTTACAGGAAGACCCTAAAGGGGACCATAGATCCCATTAGGGTCTTATGGTTATTCTCTACAACCATATGAAAGATAAAAATGTGGCTAGACCTATCAGTAGGGGTAATAGCCCTAATAAGGAGTACTTGGACCAAGAGGGCTCAGATGGGATGTTTGAAGCTGACACAAAAGATGATAGTAGGGATAATGGTAAGAAGGTAGGTAAGAGTAAAGGTAAATATAGGGCTAGTATTGTTAAAAGAAAAATTGAGCTACTGAATGAAGATATTTCCACTTCTGAGGATGAGCAACATAATCAGAAAATAATGAAAAGAAATAGCCCAAAAATCAAAGGGAAAAAAGTGGAAAGCAACATGAGCACAAAGAAAAAAGGCCTTTTTGACTCTTCTGATGATGAGGAGAAAATGGAGTACAAGAAAGGGAAGGGTAAAAGGAATAATAGCAGTGTTGACAAAATTCAGGAGGAAGAGAACATGACTGATTCCTATGTTAACCACAAAGAGAAGGAGAAAGAGAAAGTTGTTGGAAAAGGCCCCAACCAGGCTAGGACTAGTGACCCTCTAAGGAAGAATACTGATTACAACATTGACCCTTACCATAAGGACAATATTATCTCCTTTGGGAAGTTTATGGGGTCTTTTTCCCATGATATCAAAACTATCAAAGAGGACATTCAAGACTAGAAAAAGACAATAAACATGATAAGAAGGGTTAATTTTGGGGATAATCCACTGGCTAAGTGCCTTGAAGACTAGATGGAAGCTATCAAGAAAGGGGAAGCCTTTGGGGAAATGGGGGGTAAAGTGATGGATTTAGACCAAGCTTTTGAGAAGCTTAAAAATGACAACAAGAGACAGGAGGAAAGAATCACTTTTCTGGAAGAAAAAATCCACAACTTAGACAAATCAATGAACAGAGAGTAGAGTACCCAAATCATTCAGATTCCTGATGATACTAAAGCTGTTGTGGAAAAATCAGAGCTTGATAAAGGAGAGGATAACAAGGACCTCAAGGAAATTGGTATCGGTAATCACACTAGAGCTGGGATTAAGAAAAAAGAAATGGAGCTAGTGGATCAGAATGCTAATATGGACCTCCTGGCTATTCATGCCTCTGACTTGATGGAGATCAATTAGCTGCTGCTTTCTTTTGTCTGTACTATCTTTCTTTGTATCTGACTACTTGACAATCTTTTTTTTCTATCTTTGGTTGGGCTGTGTGCCTTTGTTTTTGTTGTCTCTTTGTTTGGTTGTCTGATCAGTGTTGAATATCTTTTGATCTTTTGTACAAGGTTTCAAGACCTTTCAAATCCTATTTTTACTTAATCAGAACTATTACCCTAGTCCTAGACAAAATTAAGCCCCAAGTCTTATGTAAAAACATATTGAACCCTAGCCCTTACATTTGTTAAATAAATGAGAGGGGGGGGGGGGGGTGAATTAGTTAAATTAGTTATTGACGCAAGGTAGGGCACAAGAAGGCCCCAAAAATGGCACAACCTAATGATCCAACCTGCTCAACAACACGCGAAAGCAAATAACAACATAGTGAGAGAGAGAAAGCATGATCTTTCATAAAATTTCATCAAATTGAATCATACATGTCAGGTTGTAAGGCCTTCCTAGTTAGCGTCATATATTATAATGAATTACAGAAGTCCTCAAACATGTGAGGATTTGCTAACAATCTACAATCTATTCTCTTCTTACTTCTATTTTAAAAACTGACTCCTCAACTACAACCAAACAACTAAACTTATACAAGAGGCTACTAAACTGAGCCATCCTTCAGATCCACAATCAATGAAAGGAATGATCAAATTTGGGACCACATGCTTCCTAATGAAGGATACCAACATTAAATCTATGACCCATAATCAATGCACAAGTCGACCTCGAAGAAACTCTAAATAAACTACTCGATACGCAAGGATGATTGAGCAACAAACAAGCATCACCGAGTGCCAATGAACTAATCGACCACCCAGGAGATAACTGACCATCCTTGGTAATCAAAGGAAATTGATGAACTACTGACCAACTCGGTCAAAGAAGGAATCAAGCAACACAGACAACCTTCAAAATCTTTTTGGTGATACGGGATTGCCAAGGACCCGAGATGCTCCTGCATCAGACACCTGGGGTTATTTCAAATGATTCTTTGAATCATTCAAAAGGTTTAGTCTAAGCTACATCCAACTTAGACTATGAAATCCATGAACTATCTTCAATTGGTCTATTCTTCTACTTTACCAGATATTCCATATACTGTTTACCTCTTGTACTCTTGCCGATTCTTTGTTCCAAAATCTATTCAACTTTTTCATTCTATTTCTTAGGATATTTCATCGATACTATGATGTCTTCATCAGGTTCATGATACTCATACAAATCAGCCATGTTGAAAATAGGTGATATGTCCATGTCATTAGGTAACTCAATCTCATATGCATTTCCACTATCAAATTTCTTCAAAATATTTCAAGGTCCAAACTTCTTCATCTTCAACTTCCCATATGTTCCAATAGGAAATTGATCTTTCTTCAAATGAACCATCACTTCATCACCGACATCAAAATTCTTATGTCTCCTTGATCTATCAGCTCTGTCTTTGTATTTCTAATTACTCTCTTCCAGCTTCAGTTTCACATTTTCATGCAATGTCTTCATGTACTTAGCAAATTTTACTCCTTCAGCACTTCTCTTACTTTCATCACTAATATCCCTCAAATTAGATATACCTCTCGTATGTATGCCATTCACAATCTGAAATGGTGTCTTTCCAGTACTCCTATTCACTAAATTATTGTATGCAAACTCTTCTTGTGCCAACACAGAATCCCAATTACTTGGTGTGTCTCCGACTAAACATCTCAAAAGATTTCCCAAACTTCTGTTCACACTTCAGTCTGTCCATCGGTTTGTGGGTGAAATGTAGAACTATATTTCAACCTAGTGCCAAATTTCTTCCAAAGGGTATTCCAAAAATATCCAACAAACTTACTGTCTTGGTCAGAGATAATACTCCTAGGTAATCCATGCAATCTGCAAATTTCCTTAAAGAAAAGATTAGCTACATGTACTACATCTGATGTCTTTCTACAAGGTATGAAATGTGCCATCTTAGAAAATCTATCCACAACAACAAATATAGAATCATTACCTCTTACTGTCTTTGGTAAGCCAAGAAAAAAATCCATACTGATGTTAGTCCAAGGTTTCTCAGGTACAACAATCAGTGTATACAATCTAGTATTCTGACTTACTCCTTTTGCAACTTGACAAATTCCACAACTTTTCATAAATTTATGAACATCTTTATACAACTATGGCCAATAGTAGTTCTCCTTAAGAAAATTCCATGTTTTATCAATTCCAAAATGTCCAACCAAACCACTACTATGTTTCTCCTTTATCAAATTAGTTCTCATTACTCCTCTCGGTATACACAACTAAATAAATTTAAACAACATACCTTCCTAAATAAAATATTCATCCTATTTAGTGTCCTATTGATCTTGAATAGGTGCTCTGCACTTTCTCCATGACTCAAAAAAATTAGGACCAGTTTCATACAAATCTCTCATCTCATCAAAACCAAGAACTTCAATTTTCATCTCAGTCATCAAACATCTTCTTCTACTCAATGTATCAAAAACTTGATTAGTGACTCCACTTTTATGCTTTATCACAAATGTATAACTCTGCAAGTACTCAACCCATTTCATATGTCTTTGATTCAACTTATTCTGACTACCCAAATATTGTAAAGACTTATGATCAATATACAACACAGATTCACTTGGTATCAAATAATGTCTCCATTTCTTTAGTGCTTGAACAATAGCATAGAATTATTGATCATAGACAAAATATTTCCTTCTAGTATCATTCAACTTTTCACTAAAGAAATCAATAGGGTTACCTTCTTGACTCAACACAACTCCAATTGCACTTCCACTTACATTACATTCCAGTTGAAATACCTTACTGAAATTAGGCAATGCCAAAACAGGCAATTCAACAACCTTCTGCTTCAGAGTCTCAAAACTTTTATCAGCTCCATGTGTCCACTTGAATTCTCTTTTATCTCCTCTCATAGTCTCAGTCATAGCATTACAAATAGAACTGAAATTCCTTATGAACTTTCAGTAAAAACTTGCCAAACCATGAAATGATCTTACCTCACTAGCATTCACAGGTGTAGGCCAATTCAGAATAGCTTCAACCTTTTCAAGATCCATCTTCAAACCATCAACTAAGATTACAAATCCAAAATACACAATCTCCTCTTTCATGAATGAACACTTTTTCATATTTATCAGCAACATTTCTTCTTTCAATCTTTGCAAAACTTGTCTAACATGAAACAAATGTTCTTCTATGGTCTTACTGAATATCAAAATATCATCAAGATATACAATCACAAACTTACCCAAGAATTTCTTCAAAACTTCATTCATCAGCCTCATAAAAGTACTTGGTGCATTAGTTAAACCAAAGGGCATAACCAACCACTCATACAAACCTTCTTTTGTCTTGAAAGCAGTCTTCCATTCATCACCTTCTCTGATTCTAATATGATGATACCCACTTTTCAAATCAATCTTTTTGAAATACTTTGCTCTAGTCAAACTGTCCATTATGTCATCCATTCTTGGTATAGGAAACCTATACTTCACTATTATCTTATTGATTGCTCAGGAATCAGTACACATTCTCCATTCTCCATTCTTTTTCTATGCCAATACTACTGATACTGCATAAGGAATCAAACTTTCTCTGATCAAACCTTTCTCCAGCAACTCTTGAATCTGTCGGTTCAATTCTTGATTCTTGGTAGGTGTCAACCGATGAGGTGCCTGATTTGGTAAACTAGCTCTAGGGATTAGATCCATACAATGATCAATGCTTCTCTTCGATGGAAAATCATCAGGTACATTATCAGAAATGATATCACTATACTCGGTGAGTAACTTATCAATCTCCTCAGGGATATTATCCTTTGTTTGCTTACTCGGTTTGTTAGGAATCACAACAAAACATACATCATCCTTTTTCAAATCCTTAACAAATTTTCTCCCTTCCATCAAACAAACTTTCACAGATGTGCAAACATTACTAATAGGTTCTTCCATCAAAGGTAACAAGATTTGTTTTCTTCCATCAGCCACAATAGTATACTTATGCAATCTCCCATCATATATAGAATGTCTATGATATTGCCAAGGTCTACCCAACAAAATATGACAACAATCCATATGCATGATATCACATAACACCTTATCATAGTACTTTTCAATCTTCAAATTCACATAAAATTTTTCACTTCCCAGGAGTGTATGCTCATCTTTGATCCATGAAATCTAATAGGGCTTCAGGTGTTCCAACCTTTTCAATTGCAGTTTTGTGACCATCTCTTCAGATGCTAGATTCTCCGAGCTGCCACTGTTAATGATTACCTTCCAAACTTTTTCAAAAACTCTACATCTGGTCTTGAACAAACTTTTCCTTACTGGATTTTCCTTTTTTCTTTCATTCCACAGTGCTCTCCTTACCATCAAGTTATTTTCTTTCTTAGGTTCATTCGGTGATTCTTCTTGCACCAAAGCATTCCTACTGTTACTAGCCTTCTTACTAGAATATGTACATTCAAAAGATCTATGTCCTTCTTCTCCACAATTGTAACAAGCTCCTCAAAAATTACCTCTGCTATAACCACCTTGATAGTTACTGCCTCTGCCTCTAGATGAACTTTTACCTTTCCACTAAGTCTTGCCTTTGTCCAGATTTGTCTTTTCAAGTTCAGATCAACTATTTTCACAATAGGATCTACCTCTTCCTCTAGGGAATCTACCACCTTGACCTCTTTGTCTTTGCTCATGTCTCTTGTTCAATTTCTCCTCGGCCTTCAATGAAAATTGATAAGCCTCTTCAATGTTCTCCAACTTAACCAAACTGATTTCCTCTTGGATGGAAACTCTCAAACCATTCAGGTATCTAGTAATTCTTTCCACATCATCCTCATCATGTCCAGATCTAATATCCAATCTATAGAATTCCTGAGTATACTCTTTTATCGAGCTATCTTTCTACTTTAGAATTTGCATTCTCCTAACTACGTTAATTTGATAATAAGAACTTTCCTTTCAATTTATTCACCATTTTATTCCATACCTTGATTTTGTCTTTGCCTTTCTTATTCCGATCCAATTGAAGATGCTCCCACCACAAGGATGCATGACCTTTCAACTTTGTGCCTGCAATCTTCACCTTCTTTTCCTTAGATAAATTTTCATACTCAAAATATTTTTCCATCTCGCTGATCCAGTCTATCAATTCATCAGAATCTAATTTCCCACTATATTCAGGAGGATTGAAATGTGGTGTTGACTTCAAGCTTGTCAATGCCTTCAAGAATCTTTCTTCACCCTAGTCCATCATAGGTGCAGGTTTTGCTTCACCTTGTTCCGCTTCAACTTCATCATCACTAACATCTTCAAGATGTCTACCTTTTCTTTGGGCTGTTTCAACAACTTCTAACCTAGCAAAAAGTTGTCTCAACATGCCTGCCAATCTTGAATCCACTTCTCACCTCCCACAAACCATCTTGGAACCCTATGCAATTGCAGGTCAGATCACAATTTGCCACCCCACAATAATTCAACTAGGGCTTCTCAAGAAGGAACCTACAAACCTAGATCCATAGACCTAGATCAAGATCTCACCTCACTCTGATACCACCTAACGCAAGGCATGTCACAAGAGGGTCCCAACAATGGCATGCCCTAATGATCCAGCCTACTCAACAACACACAAAAGTAGATAACAACATAATGAGAGAGAGAAAGCAAGATCTTTCACAAACTTTCATCAAATTAAATCATACATGCCGGGCTGTAAGGCCTTCTCAGTTAGGGATAGATATTAAAATGAATTACAAAAGTCCTCAAATATGTGAAGATCTGCCAACAATCTCCAATCTATTCTCTATTTACTTCTATTTTAAAAAATGACTCCTCAACTACAACCAAACAACTACACTTATACAAGAGGCTACCGAACTGAGTCAACCTTTAGATCCATAATCAATGGAAGGAATGGTCAAATCTAGGACCACATGCTTCCCAATGAAGGATACAAACATTAAATCTATGACTCATAATCAATGCACAAGTTGTCCTCGAAGAAACTCAAAATAAACTACTTGGTAAGCAAGGATGACCGAGCAATAGACAAGCATCGCCGAGCACCAGTGAAACAACTATCTGCCCAAGAGATAACTGACCATCCTCAGTAACCAAAGGAATCTGACCAACTACCGACCAACTCGGTCAAAGAAGGAATCGAGCAACATAGACAAACTTCAAAATCTTTTTGGTGACACAGGATTGCCAAGGACCCGAGATGCTCCTGCATCAGTTATCCTACAGTCCCAAATTCTCAGATGTAATTTTTAAAACTTCTTCAACAAATTAAACAACTCAGTAAGATGTTAATCAATAACTTTCTACTCATTTACCGATTGTTAGTAATTTCCAAAACTGTGTTTACCAATTAATGAAATATGAAATATGTAAAGTATGATAGCAACTCAATCATAACAAATAACACAACATAAATATTTAACGTGGAAACCTTGCTAAGGGGAAAACCACTTGGGATTGATAACCCAAAATATTTCACTCTTTTGAAGTGAGCTCAGTTAGGAGCCAACCTTGTTAAAGGTTACAAAACACACTGTAAGGTGTGACCTTGTTAGAGGATTTATCACCAAGAGTTCTCCTTCGACCAAAATTCACTATGAGGTCAACAAGAAAATAATTAACATTCCTTGAATGTCATATTGAAATACAAATAGTCTATTAAGTCCACTCAGTTAAGATATTTAGCTGTAACAATGGTTAAACTGATACAATAGTGATCTGATTCAAATATAACTCAATTTGAAAGTATTCAGATCTATGATAAGCTCAATAAAAATCTTCTGATCAATAATCAATTTCACTCCATCATATTCTCTGTAGACACAGAAAATTGGCAAAGGCTTAATTCAATCAAAAGGTGCATCAAGTCATCAAAATAGCACTAAAAATCGATAAATGGAACAAAAGGCAATTCAAATCAAAGAAAAATTCAATTAAATGATTAAATAATTAAATAAGGCTTGAAAAGGGGAAAAACACTAAGAAATTGATTAAATTCAATTGATGACATAGTTGTTGAAATGAAAAATCAAAATGAACCTCTTACCCTTCATGGCTAAATTTAATTGCTTTAATTAATTAATAAATATAAAATTCCCTCAACAAAGCAAAAAGGAGACAAAATGGACACAAATCACTCACTTTTGTTGAAATGGTCCAGCCTTTTGAAACCATTTAAATGTTTGTCCCCCCATTTAGGGACAAAGCAAAGCCAACTGACCTTACCCAAGCATAACCATGGTTATCTCACTCTACCCCCTACCCTTGGGAAAATCTTATAAATAGAAGGCATTTTGAGGCATTATTCATCCACTCCATATCTTTGAATTGCAGCAAAGCTCTGTCAATTTGCATCCATATCACTCACTTATCATTTGTCATTGCTAATTAGCTTAAATTGCATTGATCATAGTAGATTGTTCATCAAATAGAGCTAGAATTTGATAGAATAGATCTAAATTTGCATATCATATAGCTTAATTCTCATCTTTAGAGTGTCACTAGTGAGGATCATAGCTGAGAGCCTCATTTACCACTTTATTTTAGAGATCCATGAGATGTTGATAGATTAATTGTGCATTATTTAGATTAGTTTGCTTTGAATAGTGTAAATTCTCTTTAAATCTTGTTATTTCATGAAGGTGTAAATCACTCACACGCCAAATGGCGCCCACCGTGGGGCTCTAGGCCTCAAATTTATCAAAATTTCCACGTTATTTGCAAATTTAGGCTAGAATTGCATGATTTTGCTCACTGTTTGCAGGTTACAGGAAAGAAATCACGCCTACCAGTAAAGAAATCACGCCTACAGTAAAGAGATGTCGCTCGCGGTAATTCAGATGTCGCTTGTAGTCTGAACGCTCACGCTTCTTACCAGCAGAATCACGCTTCTGGATAAAGAAATCACGCCTGCGGATATTATATTATCGCCTGACGCACAAAGATCTGATGCCTTTGGCTATTTGGATGTCGCCTACAAAGAATTAAAAGCCGCGGCTGACGAATGAGTTTACGCCTGGTGTAAAGGGAGTTTACTGCCTTTCGCATTTCTTTTGTCGCTTTGAGCATTTTAAATGTCGCTCTCAATTAATTAAATGTCGCTTCTATGAATTAATTTGTCGCTTGCAATAAAGAATTCACGCGTCCATTTAATTTGATATCGCACTTAATTACTTTAATCTCGCTTGAGCCCCTTTTGGTGACGCTCGCGGTTAAAGTAATTACGTCTTTGTTAAATTAGATATCGCCTTTGGTAAAAGAAATGTCGCCTGGTATAGCATCTATTTTCTGTTAGTGTAATTGCTGTTGTCGCCTGTAATAAATATTTCACGCGTTTGATAAATTTAATATCGCGCTTGTCTATTTTAATCTCGCTCGAGCCCCTTTTGGTGACGCTCGCGGTTAAAGTAGTCACGCCTTTGTTAAATTTAATCTCGCCTGTAGTCTGGACAATGTCGCCTGGCAGTATTTTCACTATTTTGTCAAAATAAGGACTGTATGCTAACTTCACTGTCTGTTTTTTGGTCTCAGGTACATGCTCTGTCACAGAAAAGTGCTCAAAATTTTTTTTTTTTTCTTTTTTGCATGCAAAAAAGAAACAAAAAAGGACGTCCTATTAGAGTATACCTTCACCTTTTGGATTTAATTTGCAAATATTTGAGTTCAAAATACATCAAGAGCATAATCAATTTGATCATTTTAAGCTTTTTGATTTTGGTTTCCACTCACTTTGTATGAATTTGTGTTGACTAACTTGTTGGTGGAGGGAACGTTTTGCTAAGGTAAGAGAAGGATTTGGAGAGAAAATGAGAAAATCTACTACTTAAAAATGCGCCTAGCCTTTGCTAGCATCGTTTGAGGTATTTCTCTCATCAAGCTTGCACATTCCCTTAGCTTGTGGCATTTCAAAGTTCAAAACATACTTTAATCATAAAAGGAAAAGAATAAACACTTCAATTCTAAGAATCCCTTTGTCACGGGGTTGAAAAAGAACCAATTTGATTGTGAGTGTTTGGGATAAGGGAAAAGCAATAGGGATATGCTCTTCACTCTTTGAGTGAATCAAATTCCCAAACTTGCTCTACCAAATCCATTTTTCATGCTTTTCAATGAATATGTTTAAAACTTAGTGGGCTCGCCTCCCGAGATTGCCTTAGAAGGGCCGGTGAGAGGGACAGCCCAAAGTGGGATACACTTGCTTTTCCCGCGAGAATCCGACCCACTATAAAATGAAATGTGGGTATCCTTAATGGGGTACACGACAAAAAGGATTTTAGCTCTTTCAAACTTCCTCTAGTAGTCCTAACGGATTGCGCAAAATCGTGCTTTTGTGCGTGTGGGAAGCCCCTTAACATAGTTGGGGGATGAAAAGCTAAGATCTATTTTGAACGGAAAACTTACTACATAACGGTAAAATAGAAAAACTACCTATTAGAGCCATGTTTAAAAGCCAAATTTGTGCTAGGTAGCTTGCTTGGAAGTCTTTCTTGTGATCAAACCCGTGGAAACATTTGAGAATATACACATTAGAATGATCTAGGGACATGGTGAACTATTGATGTGTGTGTTGAGATTGTCTTCAACTTTTCAAACAAGAAGTTCCAAAGTACTTGATCAAAATACAATTAAATTTTTAAATCTTATAAATTGATCAAAACTTGTGACACATTCCAAACCAACCCAATCAGATTGAAATTAAAGAAGGAAGGATTGATCCATAATGATGAACCTATTTGAGGGAATGTCTTACGATCAAATTTTAGAAGCATCCAAAAATACTGAATTGATCAAAGCAATGGAATTAACTTTGAAAAGGTGTAATGAAGCATATTCCCTTTATTTAGCTCAATCAGGAGCTAAGCTTCCACACCATTATGACATGTCAACTTTAAGAAAGGATGAGGAAAAACAAAAAGATACTTTATCTAAAAGGCGATCATTAAGATCAATGTGTCCTTTTCTTTATAATGATAGGCCATCCATATCTTCATTGTCCTCATATCAGAATGTCCATTGGAATCAAAATGATGAGGTGTCTGAAGAAGAAGTTTTAGAAGCAATTCAAGATCCCAGGTTTATGGAAATAATGAAATTAGTCTTGGAGAAGGATAAAGAAGCATATTTCATGGAGTTAGTTCAAGCAGGAGCTAAGCTTCCTCGTAATTTTGACACATCAACCTTGAGAAAGGATGAGGAAAAACAAAAAGATACTTTATCTAAAGAGCCATCATTAAGATCAATTTGGCCATTCCTCTATGATGATGGGTCATCCATATCTTCATCCTCCTCACAAAAAGAAGCATTTCAGAGAAACAAAGTTATCTCAGATCAAAGGAAATTGCATAATCAACCTATTTGTGATCAAGATAATAAAGAGTATGGAGTGAAAAATACCGTTCTCAAGCAAGATCTAATTCAAAAACCTCCATATAGCAAGAGTAATCCATTCATCCTTTGTCCATCTCCTAACAAGGTTTCTCCCTGGATGACTTGTACACCTTTCATCCTTCATCCATCTCCCGAACCTCTATCTAGCAAAGACCCTCCCATAACTAGCATTCCTTTCATTTTTTCTTCATCTCCCAAAGCTCCACAATTATCCAAAATTCCTCCATCAAAGAATGAGCCTAATGATGACACTTTTCCCATTAACTATGTCTACCCTCAAGGGCTACCTCTAAAAGAAACCCAAGCTAACTCACATCTTACTGCAGATTGTTTCCATGCTTCAAAGATCTTAGAACCCAAAGCTTCATGTGCCTCAATGCCTATTATACCTATTCAAGAGGATCCTACACCATTCTTCCAAACATTCCCCACACATATCCAAACATCTACCTCATCCTTAGAAGTGGCTCCATGTCAAGAAGATAATCCAAAGAGAAAAGAGATAAATAGTGATATTGATAAAGATCAAGATCAAGATTATATACAAACCCCTCCCATATTTGATGAAGGTCCCATATCCCTTGACCCTTGTGATGATCCCCTTGCATCCTTTCATGTCTTTCAAGATGATATCCTTCCATTCCAAGAACAAAGCACCCTTCCAAGTTCCATATCTTCTCCATTTCCCGAGCAAGATCAAGATATCCCTTCCATAATTTCCAATGAGCATATTGAAAATCAAGAGCAAAATACCTTCGCTACATCATTCGAAGATCCTTGTCAAGATCAAAGCATCCCATCATTTCCTTGTCATATTCCTCCATGTTCACCTCAAGAAAACATCATTCTTCCAAATCCCTTGCAAGATAATAAATCCCTTCAAGCTTCAGTTGATCCTATCAAATGTGTTCCTATCAAAGCTACTCATGAGCCTATTAGTATAAAGATAAATCTTAAAGATAAGAATGTTGACGATGCAGCTCCTTCCAAAGATATTGATATCCCTTTCACACCTTATATCCCTCCATTCAAATACAACCACATACCTCCACTATCCTCCAAATCCATTTTGGGTTCCTATGTCCCAAAACAAAAGTCTTCATTCCTTCCATCCATACTAGGTCCATATATTCCCCCATCAACTATTCCTATCATCCCTAGCTATCCATTCACTTACCCTACCATGTATCAAGATCAACAAAGACACACATACTTGAAGACTGTCCAAACACCAATCCATATGAACCATCCATATTATTCCTATTCATCCACAATTCCTAAGTCTTTTGGAAGCAATTTTGATGTGCAACATAAAAATCATAAATCCAAGAATCCATATGTGCATAAAAATCACAATGTCCCATCTCATCGACATGTGAATGAAAAGAAAAATGAAATATCCAAAAGGCCACAAAGGTCCATCAAGCAAAAAGAAAAAAATAAAATGTGGGTTCCTAAATCCCTCATTGAAGAAATGCATTCAAAAGCATTCCAAAAGGAAGAAAAATCAAAGAATATGTGGATTCCCAAGTCATTGTTGAAAGACTTGCACACAAAAGAAGAATCAAAATTGACATTCGAGCTTCCAAAGGCTTTCATTCCATCTCCTTCCAAACATCCTTCATCTTCTTACATCCCAAAATCCACTACCTCAAAAAAATCCTTATCTCCATCATCTATTGTTCCTCCATCATTCCACCACTCTTCAAAGTGTGTGTCAAAGTTGATCTTGCCAACATTTCCATCTTCAACATACCTTTTTCTTATCCTCACATTCATTTTCCAATGCATACTTTCCGTACTTCCATCCCTCTTATCAATATCTTTGAGCATCCTAGTCATACCCATGGTTTATTATAGCATATCTTTCAGAGGAGCATTGTCCAAAGATTCTAATGTTGGGAAAATATTGAAAAATACAAAAAAAGAAAAAAGCAAAGAAAAAAAGAAAAAAATGAAAAAAGAGAAAAAGTGCCTTGGTGAAAACCTAGCAATAGGAACCTTGGTAGCAAAAATAAAAAGAAATAAATCTAGGGTGAAAACCACTTCTTGTGGCACCTTAGACAAGTACCATGATGAAAACCTGGCAAGCAGGCATCATGCGTAATTCTTCCTTCTTGCACTCTACACTTGGGGGCAAAGTTGCATCCATGCCATCTTCCATCTTCCTATCATTTACCTCACTTTCATCCATATTTCATCTATCACCTTCATCTTGACAAGGTTGAACACATCCATGAGCATTG
Organism: Chamaecyparis obtusa; assembly: GCA_027943335.1. Taxonomy (NCBI): domain Eukaryota; kingdom Viridiplantae; phylum Streptophyta; class Pinopsida; order Cupressales; family Cupressaceae; genus Chamaecyparis; species Chamaecyparis obtusa. The sequence goes on along the minus strand of BSBK01007977.1, from coordinate 98,099 downwards.
AGTATCTTGACATCCGTTATCCTTTCCATCAGCTTATGTACTTGTTGCATCCATGTTACCCTATCATGATCTTGCTTATCCCAAATTCACCTTCATTATTCCATCAGCTTTTTCATAATCCCAAAACATCTCTTCATAGCCTCCATCACTCCTTTATCCAGATTGTGTTATCTTATCCACATCTTACCCAAATTGACCCTTGGTCTTGATCATGAAGAACTTAAAAGAAGAAAAAATTGTTATCAAAAACTTCTTGACATGTCCACTCTTTTGGATCACTCCTTTCCATGGCAGCAGATCGTTATACACTATCTAGCCTTGCACAATTGACTTTCATGGCTTATCCAAAAACATGCTTCACATTGCTATATCATTTTTCCTTAGCTTGGGTACTCTTGAGGAGATAGTCCTATGGGTCACATTCGCATACTTCTTCCATCATAGCCTTTCCATCTCTAATCCATCAGCTTGCAAATCCATCTTTCATGTCCTATATCTTGCTAAGACATTGGGGGAAAACCAATGTGATCTTGTTTGAGAGCTGGTAAAAAGGAAATCATAAAGTGCTTTTGAGTTGCATCTTGCATAAACTGAGCTTCGGTAATATTTTGGAAGTTTTTCCAAGTCCAACATTTTTTCTATCCAACTGGGGCATTTGATCTTAATCAGCGAATTTCAGCAAACAAGCATGAATTCACATGAAGCAAGGCATTAACTTTAAAAGGATTCAATAGTACAACATTCAGTCACATCAGAGAGGGAATTATCAGAGTTTCAGAAGAGAGAAGAAGATTTTCGTGAACCTTTGATGGATATCATTGTTCACTAACCAAGAATTCAATTACCACAACTTGATCCATGAGCCTTCATTGACTTTATTATTCGGGATTAAAAATTGACAACACTTTAAAAAGATCAGAATACTTGGAAATACTTTTTGAAAATCATGAAACAATGCAAAACACTTGAAGCTTTCTTTTGATGATCTTTACTTGCATTGATTTTTATCACATCTTTTTAGCTACTCGATGATGTTTCGACTAGATTGGCAATGATGGAGACATGATATTTTTCTTGTCTTTGAGTGACTATCTTGAGGGATATCCAACAACTTATGTGAATTCATCTAACGACATGGTCATCAAAGAACCATCGAGGACTTTCATATAGGGTGGAAGGTTGACCTTTGCTTGTTTATGCAACATTGAATTCGTTGAAACTGGTATTCATACTCTCATAGTTGGTTTATTCGACTAGTGTGGGTTGTACTAGTTCAAAAAGGAGGTTACCAAATGCGATAAAAAGTGGTATTCATATCATCATGTCAGTGGGCAGTGGTGATTGTATCAACTTTCCGGTCCCAAAGTGCTCAATGATGAAAATTTATCCTCAAGGCATTTATTTGCTAAAAGCTAGTGACACTTAGCTGCATTGCATTGCATTATCATGGAAGGTTAATTGCATTATCATGTTAGATTAATTGCATGTGCATTTGTTTGTAGTATTTTTCCAAGGGAAAAGGGGGTTCATTCAATTGAAATCTTGATCAATCATAAAATGGGTCATTCAATCAAGAATCAAGGAAAGTCCATAAATCATAAGTGTCCATAATATCAAAGATCCATGAACTTTGTCTAATCAAAGATAAAATGTCATCAAAGTGATACATCCAAGTCCTGATCAATAACTGAAACATGATACAATATCAACAAACTGAAAGAGCTCCATAATCAATCATCTCAATAACATGTACTCTAGCTGGGTCAAACCCATGACTTAAATCCAAATATCCAAGAAGCTAAGGTCTATATATATATCAATTTACGGAAATGTGCCTGTTTTGCAAATCAAGGGAATCATATCAGTATTTTATATCAGTGAGTCATCTTACATCAATCAATCATATCAAAGTATTAAGCAATCACACCCAGTACCATTTGTTCGTGTCTCTGTGTCCTGAGAACGAAGCAGCAGTATCAAATCATATCGGTTTTCACACTGATTGATTTATCCTATCAGAACTATCCTATCAGATTGACAAATCACATTCATTGGTACCATTATCCTGTTATCCTAATCACTTGTTTTGCTTAACTACAACAGACCTATCTATCTTGGATATGCAAATTTGCAAGTCATGGCATATCATCAAACGGTATCAGAAATCAAAACATATTCCAACTACTCAAACTCGTTCAAATCAAGGACTCAATATGTTTTATTTCTGAGGGGGCATCAGAGTATCAAATGGGCATCACATCAAAAACATTTATCAGTGGGGCATATCATATCATAGCAGTATCATATCAAGATATCAGTATCAAATCATATCATATCAAGTATCATATCAAATCTGTCATCGTATCAAACCTATCAACATATCAGTAATCAATCAACCCAGGACCTTTATCAATCAACCCAGGACCTTTATCAATCAACCCAGGACCTATCATCAAATCAGGACCCATATCATATCAGAGGCATCAGAATCATATCAGCACCATCATCAGAGGCACATCATCGTCATCAGGAAGTACATCAATCAGAACGATCAGAGGCATATCAGAACCAGGACCAGAATCAGATCATCATACTAAGGGAATCTTTGAATCAATGTTCTTCGCACATCGACTCAAAGAGGGGCATTTGTAGACACAGAAAATTGGCAAAGGCTTAATTCAATCAAAAGGTGCATCAAGTCATCAAAATAGCACTAAAAATCGATAAATGGAACAAAAGGCAATTCAAATCAAAGAAAAATTCAATTAAATGATTAAATAATTAAATAAGGCTTGAAAAGGGGAAAAACACTAAGAAATTGATTAAATTCAATTGATGACATAGTTGTTGAAATGAAAAATCAAAATGAACCTCTTACCCTTCATGGCTAAATTTAATTGCTTTAATTAATTAATAAATATAAAATTCCCTCAACAAAGCAAAAAGGAGACAAAATGGACACAAATCACTCACTTTTGTTGAAATGGTCCAGCCTTTTGAAACCATTTAAATGTTTGTCCCCCCATTTAGGGACAAAGCAAAGCCAACTGACCTTACCCAAGCATAACCATGGTTATCTCACTCTACCCCCTACCCTTGGGAAAATCTTATAAATAGAAGGCATTTTGAGGCATTATTCATCCACTCCATATCTTTGAATTGCAGCAAAGCTCTGTCAATTTGCATCCATATCACTCACTTATCATTTGTCATTGCTAATTAGCTTAAATTGCATTGATCATAGTAGATTGTTCATCAAATAGAGCTAGAATTTGATAGAATAGATCTAAATTTGCATATCATATAGCTTAATTCTCATCTTTAGAGTGTCACTAGTGAGGATCATAGCTGAGAGCCTCATTTACCACTTTATTTTAGAGATCCATGAGATGTTGATAGATTAATTGTGCATTATTTAGATTAGTTTGCTTTGAATAGTGTAAATTCTCTTTAAATCTTGTTATTTCATGAAGGTGTAAATCACTCACACACATTCTCCAACTTACTTCACTTGGTGTATATATCTCTGACGCTTGGTTATGCCTGCATTTTAGCTCAGTTCTGTTTGTAACCTATTTGACTAGTAGTACATGAAAATTATCTTCACACAAATTCTCCTGTATTCTCAATTCATCCAGTAGATTCAAAAATGAATCTCATGTCTCTTATTTAGATGTGTAAACCATTTTCACCTCATCCATTAGATTTTTCCTCTTAATCTCCATCGTCCATTTTGTCACTTCAAGCTTCCTTGAAAATTGTATCAATAATACATTTCAATCTCTTCCCTTTGATCATCTCTGAATTTTGTCAGCTATTTGATCTTCCTAACAAACTCTATCTCTTACCTCAAAATCATAAGCATCTGTCAGCTCATCAATTTCAGTCAGCTATAATAAACATTCATTTCTCCTTCAATGTCTTCATAGTATTGGTGTCGGTATCAACATAATCATCTCCAACTAGGTAACAAGACTTCTTGCCTTTATCTTTGTAGTTTTGGTTGTTTCTCATGTCATATCTTTGGTCTCCTCTGTGTTCTCGGTGATCTTTTCTATCAGACTTTCTTTCACTAGATCGGTCATTGTCTTTATCAGGGGGTGAATTAGTTAAATAAGTTATCCTATAGCCCCCCTCTCAGTTATCTAACAATTGGTATCATAGAAGTTTGGTTGCTTGGAGGAAATTTTCAAGGAATTGAGCTAAATATCACAAGATGTATATAAGGGAGGTGCCTAAGTTGAACAAAGATAACTTCTCTACATGGCAAAGCAGGATGGGGCTACACATATCTGGAATTGGAGAATCTATTTTATTCTACTTGGATAATTCTTACATTCAACTATCTATTGGACCTTTGACAATTGATTAGTTGAGAGACAAACATGAACACAACATGACAATGATAGAGATTGTTTCTGCCCTATAGATGCTGAATTTGAAGATTTGAAGACATGCAAAAATGCTAAAGACATGTGGGATAAACTTGCACTAGTTCATGGAGGAGATGAAAATGTACTAAGAGCCAGAGCTGAAAGCCTTAGAGGTAGATTTGATGATATGAAGATGAAAGAAGGTGAAAATATCACACAGTACAATAACTGAATCAAGGAGGTTGTCAATGCACTATCAGAGGAGCAAGAGGTATTATTGATGAAGACACTATTGTGAGTAAAATTCTTAGAACCTTGCTACCTATCTATACTATTAGAATCTCTGCTATTCATGAAATGAGACCTGCACCTAGTAATGTTCTTACACTTGATAGTCTAATTAGTAAATTGACTACTTTTGAGCTAAATAACTTTGTCAAAAATATTGTACTAAGTGTTGAGTCTACATTTATGTCATCCTTGAAGATTGGTAAGTCTAGCAGTAAACATAACATAAGAAATGAAAGTGACAGTGACAGTGAAGATGAACTTGATGAGCTTGAAGCACTTATGGCTAGGAGACTTTAGAAAGGTAAAGGAAGGTATAAAGGAAAGTTACCTTTAGCATATTTTAATTGTAAAGAAATTGGCCATATTGCAGCTAGATGTCCTAATAGGAAAGATGAAGATAAAGACAATGACTGATCTAGTGAAATAAAGTTTGCAAAAGAGATCACTGAGAACATAGAGGAGACCAAAGATATGACAGGAGAAACAACCGAGACTAAAAAGATAAAGGCAAGAAGGCTTGTTACCTAGTTGGAGATGATGATGTTGATACCGACACCGACACTGATGAAGACAATGAAGTGGTATTTGTTGCTATGAAAGATTATAGCTTTGATACCAATTGTTAGATAACTATGGGGGGGGGGGGGGGGGTATATCAGTTAAATCAATTATCTAACAATATTAAACAAAATAAAGCCCAAAACCTAAAGCTAATTGAACATTAAACCAAATTGAACCATAATCATAAACCAAAATAACATAACACTAATAATAAATAAAAATAAAACCCTAATTAAATCTAATTAAGTACTAAACATTATTTTAACCTCTAACTCTAATCCTAGCCCTATCGGTAAACCAAATTTAGCATTAATCATTTAAACCTTATAAAATGTAATCCTATACCTACACAAATAGTAACCTTAACTTTGAACCATATGTAATTATAATCTTTAAACAAAAATAGTTATCCTAAAAATAAAAATAGGTCAAATTAAATCTTAAACCTGGTAGTAGACAAAGCTAAATCTAAACCCCAATCCAAATTAAACCCTACCCTACCCCTAATACATAATAACTTGAAACTTAGTTCCCTAACAATAAAAACAAATAAATTTTAAACCTAAACCATATTGAATTGTAATCAAAGCCCTAAAGCAAGTTGAACCCTAATCATAAAACAAAATGAACATCAAACCAAATTAAACACTAACCTCTAAACTAAATTTTACCATAACCTTAACAATAAAGAAAATTGAACCCTAACATTGAGAGTATTTAAATACTAAAGAAAATTGAACCCTAACCGTAGACCTAATGAAACAATATAAGAAACTAAACCTAGAAATTATCAAATTTGTGTCATTCTTTTAATGCAAACAAATCAACAGGTCACATAATCAAATAAAATCCCAACCCTTTAAAATGTAACATTAAATATTATTTGTAGGATTTGAGCAATACAAATCCACAAAAACCTAAAGATCACCTGCATACAAAAGCCTGTTTCACGGAGGTAGAGACAAGAAGAGGGCAAGGGTTTGACTCAAAAAAATGAAGAAGAAAATATCCTCAATTAATGAATGAATAAAATATACAAAGAATCAACCTTATGAAGGAGATCAAAAACCTAGAAAGGCAAACTCTAAAAAGCAGAAGTGCATGTAATAATTAGTTTAATTATTACATGACGAATGCATGTAGGTTTATATTTAAAACAAATAGTGCATGAGTGTTTTAAGTATAACACTACCAATGCAAGAGAGGTTTAAATATAAACAACTAAAGTAAAAAATAATTTGACATCTTAAGAAGGGAGTAAAGTTAATTTAATTAACACAATTAAATAAATACTTTACTCTAACCCCCCCTTAAGATGAGAAACAATGCAACTACAAAAAATGCAAGAAGAAAGCAAAGGAAACTACAGTGCTGAAAGCAAAAAATGGGTCCCGACAACATGGCTTGATGAAGTACCCAACACAACAAAATATCTATAAAATGGAGAAATAGAGAAAACCACATGGGAAAAAACCCTACTCCAAAAACAGATAGAAAAAGAAGGAAGGAAGGCCTCATCACTGAGACCCCCCAAGGACAACTTCCTTCACCCCAAGCATAGAACACAACTGAAGATATTGTGGGGATGAAAAAGGTTTAGTGAAGATGTTAGCAACCTACTTAGTAGTGGGAATATACTCCAAACTCAGAGAGCCATCCTGAATCAAATGCTTGATGAAATGCATATGAAGCTCAATGTGCTTGGTCCTCTGATGCTCAACTAGGTTGTGGGAAATATGTATAGCACTTTGATTGTCACACCAAAGAATAGTGGGACTATTAGGGGGAAAACCAAACTCTATCATCAACTACTGAAACCATAAAACCTCCTGGCTAGCTAGTATAGCTACTCAGTACTTGACCTTTGTAGATGATAATGCATGAGTTGTCTACTTCTTGCAAGACCATGTGATAGGACCAAAACCAAGACAAAAGACAAATCCATAAGTAGACCTTTGATCATTAGTATCACCAGCCCAATCTGAGTCTATGAAACCAACAACATGAGGATCCCTCGATGTATATTGAATGCCATAAAAAGTAGTACCCTGAATGTACCTCAAGATATGTTTGGCTGCTTGCCAATGAATCTCATGAGGATCATGTGAGAATCAAGAGACAAGGCCAACCACAAAGGAAATATCAGGATGAGTGTGTGTTAGGTACAACAAACTACCCACTAGTGCTCTGTATAATGTGGAATCCATGGTAGGAGTAGAGCAAGTGGTAGATAAAACAACACCTAATTGAAAAGGTGTGGGAGCAGGCTTGCAATCAAGCATGTTGAACTGCTCAAGCATATCAAGAGAATACTTATGCTGAAGTATGGAAATCCCATATGAAGACTAAATAATCTGTAGGCCCAAAAACTAGTGCATAAGTCCAAGATTATTCATCTCAAACTGCTCTCTCAATGCACGCTGAACACTCTGAATCATAGATGATGAGCTACCTGTAATGATGATATCATCAACATATAGCACAAGTATCAATAGATCAGCCCCATGATGCTGAATGTACATGATAGGATCAAAATGACAATGTGTAAAGTGTGAGGCAAGCAAAAAAGAATCCATCTTCTCATACCAAGCCCTAGGGGCTTGTTTGAGACCATATAGAGACCTCCAAAGTCTGCATACCATAGAAGAGTCCTACACAAAACCTTGAGGCTGCTCTATGTAGATTTCCTCCTGTAGGTCTCCATGCAAAAAGGCACTCTTTACATCCATCTCATATACTGTCTCTCCCTAAGAAGCTACAAGTGATAGTACAAGGTGTATAGAATTCATCTTGGCGACATGAGAAAAGGTCTTAGAGTAATCAATACCCTCCACCTGTAAAAAGCTCTTCATCACAAGACATGCCTTATACCTATCAATAGAACCATCATCAACATACTTGGTATGGTACATCCACTTGCACTGAACCAACTTCCTTCCTTTTGGAAGAGGAAAAAGATCCCAAGTGTGATTATTCTTCAAAGAAGAATACTCCTCATCCATATCCCTATCCCACTCAGGCTGACCTATCACCTTTGAAAACCACCAAGGATCATCTGAAATAGTATGACTCAATAAACCAGTACCAAATGTATCAGCACGAGTGTGACGAGTATCTGAAGGATCACCTACCAAAGATCCAATTGCATCAACAGTATCATGAGCCCACTTGGGCACATGTGGAACATCTAGTGGAGGTGGGGAAGGTGGAGTATCATCTAAATCTTCCTCAGAGGAGATATAATCCTATAGAGGAGAAGATGAAGAACTAGGTAGTGAAGAAGAAGCTGATGATGGAGGATCAATTTGAGGATAGAACTCATCAAACTAAATAATGCCGAAACAAGAATTCTCTAGAATCAGGATCAAAAAACTTCTACACCTTCACATCCTCACAGTAGCCAACAAATATGAGTGGTCAAATTTTCCTCTCCATGGATTTCCTCTGAGCATCTAGAATAAATGCCCAAGCTTCACTACCAAAAACTCAGAATGTAGAAACATCAGGCTTGACATGAGTCCAAGCCTCCTCAAGAATCAAATGTCATAATGCTTTATGAGGCATCCGATTCTGAATATAGTTGGTGCAATTGATAGCCTCAGCCCAAAAGGAAGCACTCATAGCTTGAGACTGTAGCATACAATTGGCCATCTCCCATAAAGTTATGTTTTTTCTCTCTACAATGTTATTCTTCTGAGGGGTATGAGGAACTATGAACTGATGTTGTAAACCATGCTTAGTGCAAAATCTTTGAAAGACTGATTCACATATTCCCTCCCATTGTCAGTGCATATACGCTGGATAGAAAGGATAGATTATTTCTCAACAAATGTCTTAAAGATTTGAAATGAATCAAAGATAACATACTTGTACTTCAAGAAGTACACCCATGTGCATCTGGAGAAATCATCAATGAAGGTGAGTACATAGCTAGCACTAGAAAAAGGAGTGGGAAATGACATAAGATCACTGTGTATCAACTCCAAAGGTGTGAGAGCACATGAGGATCTACCAGATAGAAAGGGATCTCTGTGATGTTTTCCAAGCACACAACCTTGATAAACACCTTCAGTAGAAGAGATATGAGGTAGCCCAATCACTAGCTAATGTGTACTCATTTGCTATAAATATCTATAGTTGACATGGCCAAAATGCTCATGCCAAAGCTTGCTCACGATGTCTACATGAGTAACAAGAGAAACACCTATAGAATTAGAGCTCTCGAAGCCATCAAATTGGTATAAGTGAGTTTTTGAATCAACACTTCCAGTAGCAACAACCAAATTAGGATCATGGAAGTCTCAAATAACCACATCATGTGGTGAGAACTCAACTATTTTACTAGAGCCAGAATGACAAATCTGATAAATAGACAAGAGGTTCATAGAAATGGCTGAAACCAAAAGAAAATCCTATAGAGAACCACCATCTAATGAAAAAGTTCCAAAACCTATAACTAAAAGTAGTCCTGAGTCACCAACTGCAATCTATGTAGTAACACTTTGAGCAATTGAGGTAACCAATTTAGGTGAGTGTGACATATGGTGCGAAGAACATGAATCAATGATCCATGACAAATTGGAAGACAAAGATCGAGTAGAAAGAGCATGACCTTTCCCTGTGGGAGAAGGTAGAGGCTTTAGAGGAGCAAGCCTATGCTTTCTGCATGGCATTCTTCTAGTGCCTCAAGTCATTTCCAACACTTGGAAACTGGATGCCCTTCCTTGCCACAAAAACTAGAAGGATCACCTGTGTTCTTCGTAGTCTTGGAGGAAGACTCACCAGACATAGAATTTTTTCCTTTCAGAGTAGATTTCTTTGGATCTAATTTCGAAGGTGGCTTGGAGGAATTCTCACTACCAATTGAATCTATTTTGGGCTTGGGCTTCTGCTTCTACTTTCCCTTGGATGGTTGGGCAACCAATGCTTGGTTCTTTGATCCTATTAGATAGTCCAACTAAGTAAGTTTGGCTTGCTCTCTAGTCAAATGATCACATAACACCTCAAAAAGTGGGAATGGTGAATCTAGGTCCCAAAGCATCCATGGTAAAATGAAAGGTAGAAGAGAAAATCTGAAAGTGTCCTCGAAGCTAAGACACAATCAGATAAATGCACTCTTTATCAGTCTTTTTCTTTCCACATCCATGTAACAAATATCTCTATTGTTTGAACTTCATCAGAAATTCCTCAATAGAGGGAAAAGAATTAGGTATAAGAGAGGTAAGCTTTGCCTCAATCTGAAGTGCTCTGAACTCATTGATGGTATCGAATAATGTCTCAAATTTAGCCCACATCTCTAGAAGGGTATTACACCCATCAAGATGAAACTGCAAGCTATCTGATACCTATAAAGCAATCAACCCATAGCCTCATCCATCTTGTTTCTATGCTACATGACCTCAAAGGGCCTTTGTAATATTGGTTGCACTACATTTAGACAAGACCATAACCCTTTTGAATGGAGAAGCCTTGTCATCAAGGTTTTCCATGTGTGATAATTATGTGGGGTTAGAAGTTCTAGACAAGAAGAGGTCTCAACCATATTTTTCATAAGGGGTTTTGTTTTGATGAATATCCGGTTTAAATGATAGAAACAAGAAAAACACCCCCCACAATCCAAATACTAAACCCCTAAGGCTAGAATGATGTGCTTTAACAATAAAAGGGAAAAAAAACTTTAGATTTGAATCTTGTGTACCTTGAAATTTTTTTGATGAAAATAGACATAAATCTGGATGGTGCTCAAGAAGAGCTTTCCAATGCTTCTTCCGGATAAAAAATAGAGCTAATTTGAGAAAATTAGCCTCCCCAGAATGCAAAAATGATAATCTAGCTTTGACAGTAGAAAAAGAAAGCTAGATCAATGAAAAAACTAGATTAACATGCATAATAGCATCAGGCTCAGAACCAACTTTCTGACAATATCTTATTTGCTGAAAAATGATACCTGGAGCTCCCGGTATGCCAGTTTTAGTGCAGAGGTCTCTAGAAAGAAAAAAATACCAACAAATGGTTGGTTGGTGGTTTAACCCTACTGCTGACGGTTAGGATTGACCATTGGTAGTTTGTCTAGCCACTAGCAATTTGGCTAGCTACTGGTGGTTTTAGCTGGCCGCTGGTGGTTAGGTAGGCCATTAGCAATTTAGCTGGCCATTGGCGGTTTAGCCTACCGCTAGCGGTTAGTCAAGCCGCTGGTGATTTAGTCGATCGCTAGTAGTTTAGGCTGGCCAATGGTGGTGGTCTACAGGTGGCACGTTATTTTTTTGATTTTTTTGAATTGAGTGCCTCGAAAATCATGTGCAAAGTTGCCTCGGGGTGTGTGCACAATTGTACAGCCCTAAGGCAATTTTTTTTTGCCTCTTCCTATAACTTTGTCCAAATTGGATGTATTTTATGTCGAAATAGGGGTTTTTGCCACTGTGAGCTCAACGGTGAGGTCCATTTGAGCTCAAAGTGCACCAAAATTTAGGGACCCCCTAATCTCAATAAAAAATAATTGAAAAAGCCCTAATTTGAACCAAATGATTTTCTTATCTCTGATTCCTTCAAACAGGAACAAGTTGTAGTAGATTAGGCTCTGATACCATGTAGGATTTGAGCAATACAAATCCACAAAACTTGAAGATCACCTGCATACAAAAACCTGTTACAAGGAGGTAGAGACAAGAAGAGGGCAAGGGTTTGACTCAAAAAAATGAAGAAGCAAATATCCTCAATTAATGATTGAATAAAATATACAATGGATCAACCTTATAAAGGAGATCGAAAACCTAGAAAGGCAAACTCTAAAAAGCATAAGTGCATGTAATAATTTGTTTAATTATTGCATAACTAATGCATGCATGTTTATATTTAAAACAAATAGTGCATGAGTGTTTTAAGTATAACACTACCAATGCAAGAGAGGTTTAAATATAAACAACTAAAGTAAAAAATAAGTTGATATCTTACGAAGGGGGTAAAGTTAATTTAATTAACACAATTAAATTAATACTTTACTCTAACATTATTAAACCTAAACCTCACTCCATAAGCTTAAAAAAATACCAACCTTAACTTTGAAAAAAGAGAAAGAGAGAGATATAAATATATTTGAAGAGAGAGAGAGAGAGAGAGAGAGAGAGAGAGAGAGAGAGAGAGAGAGAGAGAGAGAGAGAGAGAGAGAGAGATGGGATGGAGGGTGGGAGAGAGAAAATTGTAAGAGTTAGAGAGATATAGGTAGGAGGGTAAGAGAGAGAAAATAAATAGAAGTTATTCCCTGAACCAAATTGAACATCAACCATAAACCTAAACCAAATTGAACATTAACCATAAATTAACCATAAACCAACTTTTAATTCTACCACTAACTCTCATTGTATACACATTCCTAAACCCAACACATTCCTAACTCTCATTGATGTAACTCTTATTATGTCCTTATCTTCCCGCTAAGTTTTGTGCATCATAAATAGAAGGGAATAAGAAGGAAATTGATCACTTGAAACATCAAGTTGAATAGTACAAGGCTGTAAGGTATGACATAGGTGATTTCATGAAATAATGGAACAATTGAGTTGGATCTAAGGCTTCTAACTTACTTCTTTACTTTTCTTTTATACACATATTCATGTATGATTTTTAGATTGAAAATTCAATGAATTATGTCCTAGCTAGTTTCACGGGTTGTGTGGAGAAAAAATACAACACTTTGATGAATAAAAATTACATTTTCAGAAAAAATTTGTAGAATGTTATTTCTTTGTCATATTCTCTTCTTCATTAAATGTAATAATTTATTTTTGTTTTCAAATTTATTGTATTTATCAGAAAAGCACAAAATGCAAGAATAATTAGAATGCACTTTTTTTTTTTTGCTTGAAAGCAGGATGGCTCTACCAAATTGAGCCTGAGTGAAAATTTTGGTAATAGTATCAATAGTTGACTTTCAATAATTTAGTTTGATATTTTTGTGTTAACATGTCAATTTGCATTTCTTCTATTGATTGTTTATTCATTTGTAGGATGAGATCTAAAGTACTTATTTTTTGGCCTTATATCCAACTCAATTGTCCCATTATTTCATGAAATCACCTATGTCATACATTACAGCCTTGTACTATTCCACTTGATGTTTCAAGTGATAAATTTCCTTCTCATTCCCTTCTATTTATGATGCACAAGAATTATTGGGAAGATAAGGATACAATAAAAAAACTCAACAAAGTCTCAACAGTGACTCCTCAAATGGGCTTCTATCATTGTTCCCATTAGACATCCTAACAAAGGCTCCTAAAGAAAATCTTGTTCCTAACATGAAATGCTTCTCCTCAAAAGATAACTATTGTCTTAAGTAATACCTTGTCCATCCATATCAACCCAATAAAATACCCCGCAAGGCCACAAGACAAGTTTTATTTACACTTCATACATGGCAACTAGGCCTACTGGCCTTATCTTACTAGTATTTGGGATTTAATTCTTCAACCCCAAACCTTTGTAATACCCTTTTTAGAGTTACATGACATATCCAAAATCTCTCATATGTTGTTTTGGGACACCAAAGGAAAAATAGGTCTGCGACCAATTTTGGGGGCACAATTAGCCCTATTTTTCAAAGCAAGTACTTGAAAACCCTTGACAATTTTCTAACACATGAGAAAAATAGTTATAAATTTGGGAAACAAAGAAAAATCTAATGCCTATCCCTAATACATGCCAAAATGGACAATATGAGTCCAATTACATTATTTCCACTGATTTTGAACACACTTTGAATGGTTTGACCATTTTTGGCCTAATCGGGACCTTATAGGTCTAAATGAGTTAAATGGTATCAATTGTCTTTCAAAAATATTTTAAATTATTGTAAAAGGTCTTTAGGACCTTATGAGACCATGAGAAAACACTAGGGGTTGTTGAAAATGAGAAGCATCCTTCTCCCCATACAACCTACTAAGTAGGGCCACTATGTTTTTACTTAACCCATGAGGTTGATGAAAGGGTGCCATTTAGTGTTCCTAGAAGTTAATGTTTATATGGTTTATTTAAAAACTAGGTCCCATTGAATATCACTCTGATGCCTTTGTGGTGGTGGGTTGCACTGATGTAGTAGTGGTAGTGGAATATATATGTCTCACAAGAATTGTATCATAGCAATTGCTTGTGATTAATGATTTAAGATGACCAAGGAGTGATAAAACAAGAAGAGGACAACACTAGATTTTTAGTTTTCAAAAGGTTAGAAAAGGTGTAAATGAGTAGTGTGTTGGGGATTATTCTAGAAGGAAGAGAAAACACCAACTAACAAGGCTTAGATAAATTTCTTCACATTGAGCTCCATTGGATACAAGAGAGTATTCCTTATTCTAAGTCTGTACATATGATATTGTTAGCCCTCATATGGACACCCCTTATTTTTTTAAATCAATCTTTCTATCTTTGATTTTCATGTCGAGTATTGGTTAGTTCAAATACAGCTAGGTTCAGTGTAGAGGTTCAGAGATTCAAAATTCAGGTTTGAAGCACAAGTTCACTTTGTTGAACCACTTTGAACAAAGTTCAAAATGGTTCAAACTGGTTCAAGAGGTTCAAAATGGTTCAGGCAATTCATAGGTTCAAAGAGGTTTAACTAGGTTCAAAGGTCCAATTCACTAGTTTAGATTGGTTCAAATTAGTACATGAAACTACATGTATGTACATTTGGGCTCAACATGATTCATTTCAATTCAGAGGCATAGTCTCATGGTTCAAGAGTTCAAACTAGTTCAATAATTGAGACCGGTTCAATGATGAATTGCTGACAACAAGCTTAGTTAATATTGCACCCAAGATTGGTATCATGATGTTATAATATAAATAATGATATAACTCCATATGAAGGCTTGTGTGGAATAATGTATCCAAACAATGTAGATCAACTCAAATTGATGATTCATGTGCAAGAATTAACATGGAGAATTTTTATAATTTTTAATGCAACATGTAATCACAAATTGACTATCTCAAAAAAATAGTCTCAATGCATGGAACATACCTTTTTTTTCAACCATTGGATCATTCTCACTTTTGGATATGTGTTGAGTAACCTAATTATCCAGATTCTCACTGGAGCGATTTTGAAACTAATGTCTGGTTTGTGAGATAAAAACAACAGAATACACCATTACCAAACTGCCAGTAAATATTTTATGTCCACCCAACAAAAAGAGTATTTTCATTTTGGGTTGACACATGTATATGCCACTTGTCTAAATATCATTTAAATATGTTAAGACATATCCTTATAAAATTTTAAATTAATAGTTTATAAAGATATCAAAATATAAGGGTGAAAATTTTATCGAGAGATGAAAGGCAAAAATATAGAATGACTATAATCCTTTTAACATTCAGTTATATAATTGAATAATCATCTCATTGAGCTATTTATTGTAAAAAGATGGTAAAGAGTGGGGTTCTCTCTTTTCAAAAAAGAAAGTCTTTGTGCTCTGGAAAGGAGAGTTCTGGAGTTTGAATATTGTAATCAAAAGTCTCTCTTTTTGGCAACCTGTGTGCTACAGAAGCGGGAGTTTTCTATTTTTTGATAAAAGGTAGAAGACATGTTTTTATTTCTATGCAGATGTAATGTACATTTCATCTTGGATATTGAAATAATGGAGAAACAATTTATGAATCTTTGAATTTATTATTGTTTCTTTAGATTTCATTGAGCTTTGTCTCATTAAAATCTTTTTCAACATCATATTTTATTCATACAACTGCGTATGTGTTTGATTTTGGAACTTTGTTTTCCAAATTAGGCTATGTTTGGAAAGAATACATGTTTCTTAATTTAATGAGTTACAAGTTGTGAGTATGAGAGAAGTGGGCTTTGTATCAAACTCTCATATTTATTTTATTTATGTATTTAAATCTCTATGCATCTACATCATGTTTATCGGTAGATGTTGGTGCCTTTGGTGCTTTCTGGTGAAAAGCATATCAATATTTTAATTCATTACATATCTATTAAGAGGGAGCTGTACCTCTCAATTCAGAGGAAATTTATCATCTCAATGATAACTTCTCCAAATGTTGGTGGAGTTTGTTCTTCTCTTTGGGCATTTTCATTCATTCTTTGCATTTCTTCTTGAAGGACAAATCTGTTCACCAACAGATTTTTGGTGACTCTACTGGGGAAAGGAATCAAAGTCACAGTGCTTTCTTTTCTCATATATTTGAAGGTGCCTCCTTGATGATGGAGGTTGGTGACTCTATTGAAGATGGATACCATGAGGTATTTCAAAGACATCTAGAAGTTTTGGAAGGTTCAGTTCCAACAAGAAGTGAAGATATCAGAGATATCTTTCTTTTTATACCGCCATTTAAAGAAAACCCAATCAGAGAAGTTACAGAAGACTTGGCAAGGGAAGTAGGATTTCTAAAATCCTTCTATGGTGCTATCCTTATCAAGAAAGGATCTCCTATGCAAGAACCAAAAGAAAATGAACAAGTATGCGAGGAAGAGAGAATTGATAGAATGAAACATGCACAAGAAAGGGATCTTGGATGCAAAAAGAATGATAGTTTTGAAAAAGAAGAACAAGATTTCTATATTTTTTTGCCCCTTTAAACTCTCTCCTCTCCTCTTCCTTTAGAAGAATTGGTGCAATAATTCGTAGTGGAAATTTCACTTGAGAGATCAAAAAATTAAGAAGACTCTTCTATAGGTGATTCAACTCTTTTCCCAGCTATTCCTGAGCATCATTTTTTTCAGCTAGAACTTAAAAATTATTCGAGAAGTGAAGTAAAAAAGGCCCAAGAAAAATAAAAAATTTATGATGAGATTTGGCTCTTTAGGAACAATTTTTTAGTTGCCAAATTTTGGCATACTATTAGTTTGGCATTTAGCACCGAGGAAGTCATCAAAGGGAAGAGGTCTTGGGCTATTCCATTCAGGCACAATTCTCTACACCGGAAAGGCTCGTTCTTCGCGCAGCCATTAAATGGTTTTGTGTAAGTCCCTCTCAACTCTAGTTCTTGGGGTGGGAATTTTCCCACCTTCTTATATACTTGTAAATAAGGTTTTTGTTGTGCTTAGGTGTAGCTTTATTTGTTAGTTTCAATTTTTGGCTTGTTAGTGTGTGTGTGAATTTTGTACCTAGTTGTAAACACAACACTTCAGTAAAACATTAGAGGTTAGCCAAAATCAAAATCTTGCAAATAATTGAAACTAAGCTAACCAGTTGATTTACTGCCTTCTAGTAGGTGCGAGTATGATGTTCTCAGATTGGAATTGAGATCAGTGAGATTGCAACACCTAAACAAAGGATTTGAATGCAAAAGATGGATATGAAATGAATGCCGATTATTCTATATTTTTTTATTTTTTGTGCAATAAGAATGAAAATTGTATGAATCTAAGCTAAATGAATGAAATTGAGATTGAATGCAGATTTATCTAAGAATGGTATAAAAACTATGAATGCAAAGCTATGATATGAAAACTATGAAACTATGACCCACAATGAAGATTTCACAAATTGCCTGTCGCAAATGCTCAATCCTTCAATCGCCAATTCGCCAGAGTAATTGTGCAAATTTGAGGTGGTTAATTGTGAAGAGCTAAGCCTTGATTTTATAGAAATCCAAGGCTTTGAGGATGCATGAGAAAATCCATAAATCACTGTTGATAAACTCAGGTTGATTTTTGAGTTATCAAGAAATCATAAAGAATTAACTTACAAAAATCATGCAAAAGCAGTGTTTAACTCAAAATAGAGTTTAGATCAAATTTCAACTCATCATTAGATGTTGAGTTTAAATTTAAATTGATTGTTGATTTCTAGTTGACTGCTTTTCTGATTGTGCATGATTTAATTATAAATTAATTTTAAAAAATAAAGTGATTTATTCTCAACTTAACTGATTTTTGAATTAAAACAATTGATTTATGGGTTAATATTATTAAATCAAACTTTATTCTAAAACTATATTATTAAATATTGACAACTGACATTAATTAATTAAATAAGAATTTAATCAATTAGTCATGAAATTTTTGATTTATTGTCAAAATTAAATAATATAATTTAGGAATAATTTAATTAAATGCAATTAAATAATTAAGTGGCAGAATTAAATCTAATTAATTAAATATTCAGAATATTCAATTAATCAAACTTTAGGATAAATAGGATTTATCGCCAAATAATTATTAAATTAAAGTAATTAGGATAAATAGGAATATTGCCAAGAATATTCCCCGATGCAGAATTTAGGATAAAATCAATTAGGATTCGATAATGTGCAGATGTGCCTTAGGTTAGGACTTTGATGTCAATTTCATTTGAATTGAAGATGTAGGAGGTTAATGAACCAATAGCCCATTTTTGGGGTATTACATTTTGCCCCTCTTTGAATCACTGTGCAAAGCGTAGTGGTTCAAAGAATAGTTTGTGTTTGATAAAGATGTATGAAACTGATTTGATTTAAAAGATTAACCAATTCTGAGACAGAAACCGATTGAAAGATTTGAAGATTTAAGATTTAGGTCTTGATTGACCAAAGATAATGTCAACTATAGCAACAATGAACCAATGATTATGAAAAAGTGCCAAAATGCCTGATTTTGAACCTTATGATTGCAAAGAAGTGAGTAACTGATTCCATACTTGATTGTCCTAAAAAGAATCATATTGGTATCACATCTTGAACCCATCAGTTATGAAGAAACAAGGAATTAACACTAATGAACCGATGGTTACGAAAGCTGATACAATTTACCAGATAGATTAGGATACCAGATTGATATGGATCTTGATGAATCTGATATGCCCCAAGAATTGATAGATTTGCCCCAAGCGACGAGGACTTTAGATGAATCAACAAGTAGACGTGGTTTTTGTCTTGATTACTGAAAGAAAGATTCTATTGACAAAATTAGAGTTACAAACTTTGAATGATGTGCAATACCATGCCCCCTTCAGGATAAAAATCAAAATCTGACAAGAAAAGTCAACATTAAATAGTTTAGAAGCATGTTAATTGATTTGAGAAGTGGTTATACACATCTGAGAACACGTTCTACATCGTTTGAAGGTCCTAGAGACTAATTTTGACCATGAGTTGACCATGGTTGACCAAGTTGAAAATTTGATAGTTTGATGTAAGATAATTATTTAAGTTGAATTCTGGATTTTTGTGATGATTGAAGGTTGATTATGCAAGTAGTCGGCCATCCTGGGTCCAAAAATTTTAAATTGTGATTTTGACATAGTAAATGATCTTAGATTTTGATTTTGATCTCGAAAATGGGTTCAGAACGTCAAAATTAGCCAGGGGTGCAATTTGCATGGAAAACAAAGCACTTTTGAAAATTAGGTGAAAAGCTATATAAGGACCAAAAGGGTCATTTTCAATTCATTATTCACATTTGACTTTTGAAACCTTGTGGAGCCCTCTGAGTGAGAAAATGGCTGAGCCAAAGGTACCTATCTCTTCCCATTGATTTGAGCACAATCAGAGGCATCAGCGGCCTCCGCAGTATGGACATCCGGTAAGTGGACCTCTGTGCCTCTATAAATTCCATTTTTTCATGTTTGTAGCATTTTTAGGTTGTTTTTTGTACATTTTTAATTTTCAATTGTCGCATGCATGGAAACTCGTACAATTGTCCCTTGTGACTTGTACAAATTTTCAATGTCTTGTAGAGTGTCGTATTAGAACCCCCTAAAACTTGTTTGAGAGGGACCCGAGAGTCATACGATGTTTCATTGGGTCCCTCATATGTTATACGGTGAGACCTAGAAAGTTGTATATGCATGGTTTGTTGTACGGGACCCTGCTGAAACTCGTACAAGTTTTGGTGTGAGACTGTATTGTTGTATGGAAAATAGTGAACTTAAAACACCTTTTTAGGTCAAAAATTTTAATTTTCTGATTCCTTAGGCTATTTACTGAGCATTTAATGCACCTTCTAAGATAGCAAACTTTTGAATTTTTGTATTGTTAGCCTATTTTTCAACCAAGTTATTGATAGGATTCCCTATTTCTATTTTGTGTAGGTTATATACCCTGACATTCATGTTTGCATCTCTCCTCCTATGATTCAGAGACTATGCATTTCTCTTCTAGACCCTATGAGGGTACATTTAGCTACCTGTGGTTTCAAGTATCTGATTCAGTTGCCCGAGATTAGGGTGAACCATGGATTTCTCATTGGCTTGATTGAGAGGTTTCATTCAGAGACCTAGACCTTTCACGTCCCCATAGGAGAGATTACTGTTACACTAGAGGATGTGTACAAGATTCTACACATTCCATTTCATGGTCCTCATCCAGACTATGTGAGTTCAAGGCAGTTTGGATTACATGCCTTCAGACGTTTGTTTGGAGATGATACATAGCTCACTGGTTCTATTTCTTGGGAGTTATTAGTGTAGCGCTATGGGCAGACACATAGATTAGAGTGTATTATAGCTGGTATGATAGGAGGCATTATTATGTCTGACTGTTAGCAAAATGGTCTCTTGATGGGCTGGGTCCTGATGGTGGCATGATTGATGGCCACTCCTTCTGAGTTGGGTTGGGGTTAGTGTATGTTGGCTCACATGTTCTCTAAGATGCACGAGATCATGTATTGAGAGGGCAAGTCTTTTTCTTCCAGTGCATTGGTTCCTCAAATATGGGATTGGGAGCATATCCCAATATGTAGACCAGTATGTCAGGGTTAGTGCCAGCCACAGGAGTAGGTGATATATGTATACTCTAGATATGTTACATAGGTATGCATGGGTCATACATAGTACTTTAGACACTGCCTGGATGATAGTACATTTTCTATATGGCATCCATATCTATAGATTAAGGCCTGGCCCACTACGTGAGAGAAGTTTAGCTATTTTTGTTAGATTTAGGTATTGATTGGTCAGTCTACTACAGTGCTTGAGCACTTTCTTATTACTAGAGTGTGGAGATAGTATGACATCATTCAAGATGCACCATAGGAGCTTGCAGCTTATGCATGGATCCATAGAGAGCTCAGATTAGGATGGGGCCCTAGATTGTCCTATGCTCTTTATACATAGGAGTACAATGATATTGTTGGTAGAGATTGGGACTATCATCCAGATGTTCTAGATGCAGGGGTTACAAATGGATTTATTGGATGGCTTGCAGATCATCCCATACACAAGTTTTTGGATCCTACAGAGTTGATACCTTCCATGGAGGAGGCTATAGATGTCATAGGTGCTTCGATGGGTAGAGGATATAGACATACATGTACATAGGTCCCGATGCCCCAACCTTCACCTCTAAGGCCAAGAGAGGTATTCACACCTCCACAAAGACCATCTAGTCAGATGAGACCACCTTGTCTCTCTAGTTCTTCAGCAAGCAGACCTGTAGTTTTACACAAGAGATCGACTAGAGGAGAGAGTGGTACTTTGGGTAGTGTTGGTACAATAGATGTGGTACTTGGTGCACAACAAGATCTAGGTGCCGGTCCTGATCCCACTCATGTTGATACTAGTTTTGATCTGGGAGCTGAGGTTAGATGCCTTATACGCTATAAGGCATAGAGAGTAGAGACTGCTGAGCAGCCAGCTGGAGATACTGGTATGCCTGCAGGAGATGTAGATCCTAGTGTACCATTGACAACTCAGGAGATCTTCTCGGAGCTATTCTCATTTAGTCATTGAGAGTTGATAGGCACTAGAGCCAAAAGTAGTAGTGATTACAAAGGGAGCCAGCCAGTTGGGTTCAAACTTCCCCTTGCGTTCTCTATTTGATTGATTTTTAGGATTTTCTCTCAAGACTAGATCGCTAACTTGAAATTCTCTGTGTCTAACTTTCTTGTTGTAGCCTCTAGACATTCTCTTCTAATATACTTTGAGATGATCATATGCTGCTTGTCTATGCTCATCTAGTAGTTCAAGTTCTTGCAACCTAGACACTTTGTAGTCATCATCAGTTACTAGACCATGCATTATGATTCTTAGTGATGGGATTTCAACCTCAATAAGTAGTACCACTTCAGACCCATAAATTAAAGCAAATGGTGTAGCCCCAATGGGTGTTTTGATACTTGTTCTGTAGGCTCAGAGAGTTGGATTGATCATGAGATGCCAATCTCTTCCTATTTTATTAACTATATGATGCTAGATTTTTAATAGATTCTTATTTGAAGCCTCAACTTGTCCATTCCCTTGAGGATAGTAGATAGATGACCAATGTTGTGTAATCTTGAATTTGGCATATAGATCATCTAAGTCTTTGTTCTTGAATTATCGACCATTATCTATGACTATAGAATGTGGAATACCATACTGACATATGATGTAGTTCAAGATGAACATAGAGATTTGCTTGCCAGTCGCCTAAGTTAAAGGAACTACTTCTACCCATTTTATGAAATAATATGTAGCTGTTATGATATGAGTATGCCCATTAGAAGAATGAGGATGTATGGATCCTATAAGATCAAATGCCCATTGGTGAAAAGGCCATTATGTAGTGAAGGGAATTAGATCTCTCCTTGGAGCATGAATTAAGTTTCCATGCACTTGGCACTTTTGATAGTTCTTAGCAAACTTAATAGCCTCTTTCTCCATTTCTGGCCAATAGTACTCAGCCCTAATAAGTTTTCAAGCTAGTGTTAAACCGTTCGAGTGTGACCCACAAATACCATCATGGACTTCCTCTAACACATGTTGAGACTCTTCCTATTCTAAACATCTAAGTAGCATACCATCTAGACCTCATTTGTACAGATTGAGACCAATGATAACACATCGAGATGCATTATGGATAAGGTATCTCTTTTCATGATGGTTAAAGGTATCGAGAATGATTTGGTCTTTGAGATAGGAGAAAAGGTTTTTATATCTAGATGAATCATGACCTACAATAGTGTAGATCATGTGGGTATCAGGGGAATCATATGCAGGATAAGATAGTGCTTCCACTAGGAACTCGTAGCATAGCTCATGTTTAGGCTACTGTAATAAAGTAGATAGCATTGCCATTGCATCAGAAGCCTTATTCTCTATTCTAGGTATTTGTTCAAAGGTGATAGATATGAAGTATTTCTTTAGATCATCTACCATTCTCTTATATGGAATGAGTTTTTCATCTTTCATTTGATACACATCATTGACTTGGTGGATTACAAGTTGTGATTCTCCATGAATGTGTAATTCTGTTACTCTCCACTCAATTACTATTTTCATACCATTGAGAAGGGCTTCATATTCAATAATATTGTCTATACAAGGAAATTTGATTCTAAATGCCTTAGGAATTGAGTATCCTTGAGGAGTGATAAACAAGATGCCTGCTCTAGATCCATTATGTGTACATGAGCCATCAAAGAACAATTTCCATTCTCTAGAAGAAAGATTCATGATAGAGGAATCTTGAAATTCCATTTGCATTGGTGTGTCATCAAACATAGGTGCATCCACCAATTGATCAGCTATAACTTGACCTTTAATAGCTTTTCATTCAACATATTCGATGTCAAATTCACTTAAGAACATGACCCATTTGGCTAGTCTACCTGTGAGGGCAACTATGCTTAGTAGGTACTTTAGTGGATCAATCTTAGCTACCAAATGCATGGTATGAGCCAACATATCATGTCTTAGTTTTTGTGATGCAAAAATCATAGCTAGACAAGCCTTTTCAATCATAGAATAGTTCTTTTCATATGCTACCAATGTTCTACTGATGTAGTATATAGCTCTTTCATTCTTATTCTCATCATGCTATGCTAGTAATGCCCCCAATGATGTATCCGTTGTGGAGACATATAAGATCAATGGCTTCCCTTGTATAGGAGGCATCAAGATAGGAGGATTTGATAGATATTTATTGATATGATTAAAATTCTTTTCACATTCCTCATTCCATGCAAAGGTCACACCTTTATGTAATGTCTTTGTAAAAGGATGTGATATATCTGCTAGTTGAGATATGAAACATCTAATAGATTGTACTCTCTCTTGTAATGGTCTCATTTCACTAATATTCTTGGGAGGTTGCATCTCCATGATAGCTTTAACCTTAGCTAGATCTACTTCAATTCCTTTTTTTGAACCATGTAGCCTAAGAGTTTTCCAGAAGTGACACCAAAAGAACACTTCTTAGGGTTCAGTCTAAGACTAAACTTTTCCATTCTGTCTAGTATTTTACTCAAGTCTTTTAGATGTTTAGATCTTATCATAGATTTTGCTAAAGTATCATCAACATAATCCTCCATGGTTCGATGCATCATGTCATGAAAGATAGATGTCATAGCTCTCTGATATGTAGCACCAAAATTCTTAAGCCCAAATGGCATGACATTCTAACAAAAGGTACCCCACGCACATGTGAAAGTAGTTTTATCTTAATCTTCTAGAACAATTTTGATTTGATTATATCCAGAAAACCATCCATTAAAGAATACATCTCGAAACCCACAGTCATGTCCACTATCATATCAATGTTAGGTAGTGGAGAATGATCCTTAGGGCATGCTTTGTTCACATGTCTAAAATCTATGCACACTCTTATAGATTTGTCTAGTTTTGATACAGGTACAATATTAGAGATTCATTCAGCATAGTCAATAACACAGATGAATCTGGCTTTTAGTAGTTTCTCTAATTCAACTTTAACCAAGAGTGCAACATGTGGATGCATCTTTCTCAATTTCTGCTTAACAGATTTGAGTTTTGGAGCTATAGATAAATGGTGCATTATAAGATCAGGATCCAACCCTGGCATATCTAAATATTTCCATGCAAAGTTGATCTTCTTTTTTGTTAAGAATATTGTAAATTTTTTCTTTTCTTCTTTTGATAAGGATTGTGCTACATGGATCAACTCTGGTTCTTCTACTGTTCCCAAGTTGATAGATTGAGTGGGTTCAATTAGAACTGGAGATCTATCCTATAAATGACTTGGAAGGACATCAAATATCTCATCCTTAGGCACCTCATAGAGGTTTTCACCTTCAGATACATCTTTTATTTTTACTTTTGTAGGTTCTGAGACTGCCACAAAGTGGTTTTTACCCTTAGAACTCCTTTTGTTTTTATTCTTATTCTTATTTTTTTGACTAAGATACTTGATGTCTGACTTTGTCATGCTAATGCTAGGTTCACTAATAGAAGTCCTCATAGGCTCAAATGCATTGAGGTAGCAAGCAAGGGCATAGTTATTTGGAAAGGTATAAATACCTTGGCTTAGATTCGTAGAGGTTTGATCAAGAAGTTCGAGATGTTGGATAGTCAAAGTGGTGAAAGATTGGGAGAGAGTGTTTATGGATATGTATCTATCATCATTGGTCCTAACCCGATGCTCGAGTTCAAAGGTGATATTACAACTTAACACGTTCAATTCATGAATAGGCTCAATGTCATTGTGGGAGTCCACTTCAGCCATCGGTGGATCAGACTTATTAAGCTCATCATTTCTCTCTAGACTTACATTGGGTTTAGGTGCATATTGGTGAATAACATCAACATGTTTTTATGTGATAAGCTCATCTTCCTTTGGAATGGCTCCCCATTCATAGTCGTTGGATTCCTCATCTATACCTCTAGGAAATTTAAGAACATGAGTAAAGTTAGGATGAATACCCCAAGAAGGGTTATCCTTAGATTTTGATGTGAATTCATACTCATGGGAATCTATTTCAGAATAACTACCACCTTCCTCTTTGTCTATTTGATTGCCTTCGAGATTAGTTGGTTCTTGTGGTGCAACTATCTCTTGTTCCATAGTAGGTTCTTGTGTTTCTACTACATTAATTCTTTTTACTGGATCATCTTCAGCTTCAAGGAGGTCTTTTATTTCTTTAGGAAAATGCTCATAAGGAATTAGATCTTTAGTGGTGTTTGAATCATCACTGTCAGATTGTTTTGTTGTTCCTCCCTTTAGTTGATTTGCTGTGGATGGCTCAATCTGATCTAAGACATGTGGGGAGTTCTTGCTAAGATAGAAAGGCTTCTTCTTATATCCTAGACCTATTGTATTCTTGTTTGCTTGGCCATGATGGTCAAGAGGTGATAGAAGACCTTTACCCTGTAGTCCTAGAGGTCCTTTTCCTTTATATCCCATTTTTGTGATCAATTTGTCCCCTGGGCCATATGACTTAGAAGGGATCTTCAGTGTTTTAAATTCACATGTTTAAACAATTTGAGATTCAGGTTCATCTTTGTATAGCCATGCAAGCACAACTTCATCTTCTTCAAACTCTTTTTTAGATACTTTTTTTGCAACAAAATTTCCTTTATATGCCTCAAGAGGTTCTTTAGACTCTAGTTTGGGTTGTTTCAGAGTTTGTCCATAGGACTTAGGTGAGATAGGGAGAGATGTTAAAGATAAGACTGGCTCTATAGTATATTCTCCCATACCATTTTCTTTGATTTTAACCTCTTTCAAAATGTCTTCCATCTTGGATGTTGAAGCAATATCTAGTTGCTTAGTGGAAGATTCTCTTTTATTAGGAACAAGTTTATCAAAACTTTCTTTCAATGCATTGCAAGTTGTATATAGATCAGCTGGAATCATCACCTCTACTCCTTCATAAGGAAATTTCAAACATTGATGGTACATAGAAGGAATAGCTTTCATTTCATGTATCCAAGGTCTCCCTAGAAGGATATTGTAAGCCAAAGGTAGATCAAGAACTTGACATATAGTATCTTTGATGACAGGACCTATTCTGATAGGTAAGACAATTGTTTCTTTGGAAGATCTTTCTTGCTCATCATATGCTTTGATAGTTATCTTCTTTCTAGGATCAATGGCCATTTCTAAAAATCTCAGTTGTGTAATCAAGCTAAAAGAATAAATGTTAAGACCAGTGCCCCCATCTATCAACACATGTTTGACACGACGGTTTTGGATCAAGACTTCAATATGCAAGGGCTGGTTATGCGGATGACTCAAGGAGTTATCATCTTCCTCTGAAAAGGAAATATACTATGGAGATGTAAGATGACCAACCATAGTCTGGAATCTATCTAAATCAAGGTTATCAGGAACATTGGATTCGAGTAAAGCTTTGTCTAGAATGGCTCTATGAGTTGGAGATATCCAAAGCAACTCAAATATGGAGATTTTTGCATTTGTATGCTGGAGTTGTTGAACAATACTGTATGATGTAGGCCTTGTGTCTTTAGGATTTGAAGATTTAGATGTAGCCTTCTATTTAGAAGTAGATGAAAGATTGAAAGGAACCTTAGGGACATTGGATGAATCTGGTATTTGTCCTTGCAGATGCACCTGAGCTTATGATCGAGTAACTACATTAGCTGATTGATTTTCTCTATCTTTTCTTACAATTGTGATGACATTGCACCACTCAAATAGACATGGTTCAACCATATTGATGACATCATTGTTTCTAGAGTAGGCATAATTGGCTTTAGCACACATATTAGGTTGAGAAGAAGAATCTTCTTTACCATGTTTCAAAAATGGTTCCGTGAATGTTGTATGATCATTGTTGCTCTTATGATTTTCAATCGTGATTTATCCATTATCAATTTTGTATTGTATGATGTGTTTCAAGCGAATGTATTTATTAGTTTTATGACCCTTATTGCGATGGAAGTCACATAAATCATTCTCTCTCCACCATTTTGGTTTAGGTTCTGGATCAAAGACTTTTATCTTAGGCAAGTAAATGATTTTGTTAGCCAATAGAGTTTTCATGGTAGATTCTAAGGACTCTCCAAGAGGAGTGAATTTGCGAATAGGATCTGTAGCCCAAAGTTTATAATCAGATGAATTTTTGTTGGGATCTATGGTTTTAGCTTTAGAAGCTTTGATGGCTTGGGTGCCAATAGTGAGATTGAAAGTGGGTGCCTTGGATGGGGCATGGATAGTATCAACAACACCATCTGTGATGAAACCTTTATTCTTGTTCCAGTTTTTGTTCTTGTCCTTAGAACTAGATCCAGATTCATACTTTGTCCTTTTGAAGTGTGATGTCTCCTTTTTTCAAAAGTACTTTCTCAATTTTGATCGCATTATCTACCATCTTCAAAGGATATATGATTTTGCATTTGTAAAGGGTAGTTGATTTTTGGAACAAGATTATTGATGAAGATTTCTAGTTCTTAGTTTCTGGAATGGGTCTAGCATATAGAGAAAATTTCTTCCTCCATCTTTTGAGAAATGTCAAGAATGGTTCTCTTGGATATTGTTTTGGATTGCAGATGTCAATCATGGTGACCGGATGCTAGATATTGTAGGAGTATTGTTGATAGAATAGTTTGATCAAATCCTCAAAATTTTTGATAATCGGAGGCATTTTTGAGAACCAGTGAATGGCTGCTCCTCCCACAGATCAAGAGAAGAGACACATTAAGTAGGTTGGTTCATGCATGAAATCCATAGATTGAGTACATAATTATTTGGCATGATCTTGAGGATTAGAGTTTCCATGATACTTATCATATTTAGGCATCTCCACTCTTTTAGGGAATGGTGGCATGTACAAGTCCTTATCAAACAGAAAAGGGCATAGGGCCTCCATGGAGAAATACTTAGGTTCCTTTTCTTTCTCTAGTTCATTGAGCTTGACTTGCATGACATGCATCTATTTCATCATAGCTGTGATATGGGTTTCTTCCTCATGTGTAATGATATTTTCAACATTAAAGTTTGGAGGAAGTTTAGCTCCTTGATGAGCTAACTCTAGAAAGTATGCCTCTCTATCTTCTTTCAAGAAATGCCTCATCATTTTCTTGAAGTCATCATTGTTTTGATATCGAGCAATTTCAGAAGGTGTAGATTCTTTATTCGCACCATGTTGAGAATGAGGTCCTTGAGACCCATGATGTGTCCCTCTTTGAGACATGTTAGGAGTTTTAGGACTCCTTGGGATATATTGAGGAGGAGTTTGTTGATTACCTCCACGAGTTGATGGAGGGGGTATGTAACTAGTTTTCAATCAAAAATTGCCAAGACTGTCATCTTCATAAAGACCTAAATTATAGAGTTGCTCAAGAGTTGGACCCACATGAGTAGTCAAAGGTACGGTGTTGGGTGCTTCTCCAGATTTCTTGTGTGAGGAAACTCTAGTTTCCACCATTAACCTTGGGTGAAGCAAGAAAGTAAGATGAAGACAACTGAAGAAAGACCTTATTCAAGAAGATCGAATGACGCAACCTTGTCAAGATTGAATTGATTGAATATTATATTAGATTTAAATGAAGGATACTATGCCACAGTAGTATGGGTAGACACCCAAAAGATGGTGGGCATGAGCTCACACCACTTAGCCATTTAGTAAGAAGACTGATTTTGAAGATAATTTTGACAAGGTTTTGACACAAGATGAAAAAGACTCAAATCGATAAATCAGAAGGCTAAATTAGACTTAAGAGACCACTTTAGGAAAATGAATGGATTTGTTCTAGTTTCTGTTCTATTTCTGACACAGTGAATATTTTGACAAAATCTAGAAATAGGCTGTAAAAACTAGATTTCTGAAAAACTTGACAAGTCTTTGACAACTTTTTGAAAATTCTCAAATGAGTTTCAGAAAGCTCGTACGACACTGGGTATGCTCTCTAATGACAATTGACAAGACTCATATGACAATTACTGCCAGGGATAATGTTCTTTTGATTTCTAGTGATAACACTCGTATGACACAGTACTGGATATCGTACAACAATATAGGGGTTATGAAACAACTTTTGTTGAAGACTCATATGATAATCTAAGACTGTGGGATGACTTTTGACTCCAGAGAGGAATTTTGCTTCATATTTTGCAATTTTTGGGTTTTCAGTTTCAGATTGTTGGCAAAGTTTTCTGTCCACTTTTGAAGATTTGTGTAATAGTCCATCTCAAATAACCAAGTAGATATCAAGCAAGCAAAACAACAAGTAAGGGAAGTAGACAATCGTTTGAAAATAATGAACAAGGGAAAAAGCAACCTTGCGTATGAGCAAGCAATAGTGACTTATTGTGCTAATCCCTAAAAATGCTAACTATGTATGTTCCAAAAAGTTTTTTAATAATCCACATATTCCTAAAAAATGAAAAATTTGGCCTCATTAGGGTTTGTAGTAATGGTCTGACTCTGCAACTTTTGTGATCTCAAGAGGGTGAAATCCAATCTAGGTGCACCGGGGTTTTTACACAGTCCAAGAATTTAATCAATCAGGAGCTACTAGGGAGATCTGATAGCCCAACAATAGACCACACCCACGAAGATTTCCTCCACAAGGACATTTATATACCAGCTGTTGCTACCATGATGAAAATGGCTATTAATGCTTGAGGTTCTATCCATGTGGTTGACCTAATTAAGGGAATGTCCACTATGGTTAACCCTCTCTAAAGGTGACTAACAAAAGATACCATAGGGGGACTAGATCAGATTCAAGGATCTAAGTTTCTAGTACTATCCAAAAAGGAAGTAGAGCATAATACCCTAGCCTCTTCACTTCACCAAGACAAAGCAAATAGATTAATCCAACACGCTAAGACCAAGATTACGTCGCAAAGATCTATGATGTCAACCACTTATGATCTATCAACCACTCTGGAGAGAGAATGTATCAATCAAAAGTTGAAGACGCACAAATCTAGTAGAATGCAAGACAATCTTAGTAACCTCCCTACCTACAAGGGGATCCTTCATCAAGAAGAGCTTCACATGCATAAACAAGTGAAAGAAGCCCACTCTCTTGAGATCATCCATAAATAGTGTTCATAGGGCCTATTTACTATGTGTAACAAATATGCAGAAAGAAAATCTATGTTTGTTTTATAGCCCAAAATGAAGTCTGTGATATGAAAGAGAGAAAAGTCACACAAGATTGACAAGTGAGAGTTCATTTTATGTCCAAATCGAAGTGTTATCAGATTGTAGTAGAATACCTAAATTCTTCACAATGTGCTTAGTAGATTTTAGCTGTTTTAGAAATTTAGTTGCACTTTCCCCAATCATATTCAATAAATATCAGTCAAAAACTAGAAGACCTCAATTGTTAGGGTTAGCTATTAGTCCAAATTTGAAAAACTACCTAAAATTCTAAAACAACAATTTAATCCTAGAGTCAAAATTTGTACGATAGTGGGTTACCTTCCAGATGACAATCCAAATCCCATATGATAATGGGTCAGCTCTGATATGACTATTTGGAAACTTGTATGATAGTGGGTATGTTACCAGACAATAATTTAGCTCTCAAATGACAATTTGTAGTTAATGAAATGAGCCTCAAAATCCACAACTATTGTACAACAACTAGTAGCTTTTGGTATGACTTTCTAACAAAAGTCGTATGAAAAATGTATGGATAGAGAATGAAATCGTAGAATGGACCAGAAAATGATAGAAAAATAGATAGAAGTGAAATAGAAGAGATGGAAACCCATTTCAGGGCCCCATGGTGGGCGCTAGAAACGTGTGTGTGAATTTTGTACCTAGCTATAGACAACACTTCAGTAAAATATTAGAGGTTAGCCAAAATCAAAATCTTGCAAATAATTGAAACTAAGCTAACCAGGTGATTTACGGCCTTCTAGTAGGTGTGAGTATGATGTTCTCAGATTGGAATCAAGATCAGTGACAATGCAACACCTAAATGAAGGATTTGAATGCAAAAGATGGATATGAAATGAATACCGATTATTTTATATTTTTGTATTTTCTGTGCAATAAGAATGAAAACTGTATGAATCTAAGCTAAATGAATGAAATTGAGATTGAATGCAGATTTATCTAAGAATGGTATAAAAAATATGAATGCAAAGCTATGATATGAAAGCTATGAAACTATGACCCACAATGAAACATCTCACAAATCGCCTGTTGCAAATGCTCAATCCTTCAATCGCCAATTCGCCAAAGTAATTATGTAAATTCGAGGTGGTTAATTATGAAGAGCTAAGCCTTGATTTTATAGAAATCCAAGGCTTTGAGGATGCATGAGAAAAGCCATAAATCACTGTTGATAAACTCAGGTTGATTTTTGAGTTATCAAGAAATCAGAAAGAATTAACTTACAAAAATCATGCAAAAGCAGTGTTTAACTCAAAATAGAGTTTAGATCAAATTTCAACTCATCATTAGATGTTGAATTTAAATTTAAAATTGATTGTTGATTTCTAGTTGACTACTTTTCTGATTGTGCATGATTTAATTATAAATTAATTTTAAAAAATAAAGTGATTTATTCTCAACTTAACTGATATTTGAATTAAAACAATTGATTTATGAGTTAATCAATTATTAAATCAAACTTTATTCTAAAACTATGTTATTAAATATTGACAACTGACATTAATTAATTAAATAAGAATTTAATCAATAGTCATGAGATTTTTGATTTATTGTCAAAATTAAATAATACAATTTAGGAATAATTTAATTAAATCCAATTAAATAATTAAGTGGCAGAATTAAATCTAATTAATTAAATATTTAGAATATTCAATTAATCAAAATTTAGGATAAATAGGATTTATCACCAAATAATTATTAAATTAAAATGATTAGGATAAATAAGAATATTGCCAGGAATATTCCCCGATGTAGAATTTAGGATAAAATCAATTAGGATTCGATAATGTGCAGATGTGCCTTAGGTTAGGACTTTGATGTCGATTTCATTCAAATTGAAGATGTAGGAGGTTAATGAACCTATAGCCCATTTTTGGGGTATTATAGTTAGTTCAACCCTTCTCCCCTCCACCCATCTACAAGGAGCTCCCAACATTCTACTCTTTGTGACTCTATTGCCCAATAGTTTTAGGCACTCATCTTTTCAACCAAAAAATACCAGAGTTCTCTATTTTTATATAAAAAATAGTCCCCCTGTAGAGCCAATGTTAGCCCTCATGTGGACACCCCTTTAAAAAAATTTGAATCAATCTTTCTTGTTGGAGATTTGCTAGCAATGTAGTGCTAACTGTATGTTTGTCATTGATGACAACATATGGTAAGCATCATGCGTGGAAGCCTGATGGAGAGAGCTTGGAGTATATATTTCCTAGATATGTTATCAACATGATATCATAGACATAGAGGTTGATTCTCAGTGAAGACAGTAATACAATTGTTTGTATCAGTGAGTGTTCCTAACAGGTCCCAGGAAGAGTTTTGTATGTGATTTATAGTATGGTTGAAATGAAGCCTTGCACATGTATATTTATGTTGCAGACATGTGTATGATGCTATGTTCATGGATGCAGAGTCAGATATGCAGTACATGTTGAGTTATGAAGTCTCCAGTTGCCAGTTACAGTTTCCTGAGTTTATCAGATGGAGCTGATATTATTTTTGTTGTTATAGTAGTTGCACCTATCATTTGGATATGTGTGCTTGGATTAGTATTTATAGAAGAGTTAAGAATGTTTGGTTAAGAGTGCATGATGTAATTCAACATGAGAAGAAAGTATCAGTTAATTTGGTAAAGCTAACAGTGTGAAGTGACGCATATGGAGTTGCATAGTCCTAATTTGTGTTGTGTGCTTAGTATAGCTAATTGAGATGTTATTGGAGAGTTCTATTATTTCTCTAATATGATTTCAAGATGGTTCTAATAGGATGACTTGATTATATCATTTAGAGGAAGATATTTATAGGTAGTCATTTGTGATTGATAAGCATGACAGATAGTTGAGAGATAAGAGTAGAGAAGAAGGTGTGAAGTATTGAGCCATTAGTAGAAGGTCTACGTGACAAAGTAGAGAGTGTATGCTATTCATTGAAACTGATTTAGATAGCAGGTCTAACTCACAGCTCACCAAGATCCATATATAGTATGTATCTATTAAATAGAAGGTTGTAGCCTTCACCCCCTTGAGTAGTGTGCTCTCAGACAGTGTGTCCTCACCCCTAACAGGGTTAATTGTAAAAGACTCCTAACAGGGTCTGACCCTTGACCAGGTTACTATACTTAATGCATTGTAAAGATCAACTCCTAATAGGGTTGTAAGATCTTCTAATAGGGATCATAATACTCTAGTGCACTTTATAGTGGGTGCTAATTCCCACTGGGGTTTTGACCTATTTGGGTTTCCCCATAACCAAAATTGTGGTTTTGTGTTAAGTGTTATCTTATTGTATTTATGCTTAATATTCTTCTATACTTAATTGGATAAAGAATTGAATCCTCTAGATAAATGATTCACCCCCCCTCTCAGTTATCTCTTGGGACTATTCCTAACAATTTGTATCAGAGCTAAGTGCCTTGGAGAGAAAGTTTAACAACTTGAGGTTGATCAGATGGCATTCTTTAGAAAAGAAAGTCCTAAGTTTGATGGAGAGAACTATCTAGACTGGAAGAACAAAATGATGACACATTTGCAGTGCATTGCCTTTGAGATCTTTGAAGTAGCTACCAAAGAAGCTCAGATTCCCTCTCTAGTAGGTCTTGCAAAGGAAGATGCAACTCTTAAGAAGAAGGAGATGTTCACTCAAAATTCTATCACCAAAGAAGCCCTTATTAGCACATTGTCTGATAGTGAGTTTTCAGAAATCAAGAAAGTCGATAAAGCCTACAAGATATGGAAGTATCTAGAAGACATGTTTTAAGGAGACATCCAAGCCAAGAATATGAGTAGAAAGACATGGAAGAAAAAGTAAAATACATTAGAGATGCTACTTGAAGAGAACATTAGAGCCTACAATCAAAGGATTAATGAAGTAGTTGCAGGAATCAGAAACAATGGTGTAGAGATTTCCAAAGAAGACATAATGGATAAGTTGATGACTACTTTGACACCAAAATATGAGAGCAAGATAAACATCCTAGATGAGACTATGCAATTTTCAAAAGATTTCACAAGAGAGACCTTAATCAACAAGATTTTAACATTTGAGATATCAAGTTTGAAGACAAAGCCTAAAAGTGAAACAACCTTCAAAGCCTCAGTCAATGGTAAGAAATCCTTGAACACTTTTGGTAATTTTGATGGTGATGATGAAGAGAAAGAACTAGATGATTTCATTGCTTTGATTGCTAAGAAAGAAAGGAAAGGAAAAGGGAAATATGAAGGTTAGTTACCATTCAAATGATTTTCATGTAACAAGATTGGTCACTTTGCATCTAAGTGTCCTACAAGAGTCAAGAAGTTCAAAACTAACTACAAGCCTAAGTATACAAAAGAATGTTACTATGCTTGTGATGGAGTATTAGATGAAGATTTAGAAGAAGATGAAATTGGATTCATTTCTCTTGAAGACATGGAGAAAATGTTTGATGAAATGGACCTTGAAGATGAAAAGAAAGCACAAGAGTTAGCACTGATTTTACAAGCTGACATCAGAAAATATTGGATCATTGACAACGGTTGCTCACATCACATGACAAGAGACAAGGAAAGATTTGTACATTTGGATAGATACAAAGGCGGCATGGTTAGATTTGGAGACAACAGTCCTAAACCTAACATAGGTAGAGGAGCTATCACCTTGGATGGAAAGAACAACACTGATGATGTTCTTTATGTTGATGGTTTGTAGCATAACCTACTAAGTATTGGCCAGTTTCTTAACAAAGGAGATCAGTTGGAATTTAAAGAAAACAAGTGCATCATTAATAACAAGGAAGGAGAAATGATTGCATCAGGTTCAAAGACTAAAGGTAATGTTTTCAGCTTAATCCTGAAGCAAGTTTTTTTGTTACAAAAGTAGATGACAATTGGCTATGGCACAAAAGACTATGTCACATCAATTTTGACAACATAGTAAAGATAAGAAATGTAAAGGCAGTAAGAGACCTTCCTAGCATTGCAAAACTAGTTGATACAATATGCAGGGAATGTGTGATGGGAAAGCATGTGGGGAATTCATTCAGAAGCAAGCATAATTCGGCAGAGAACAAATTGGATCTAGTGCATACAAACCTATGTGGATCAAATCAAACAAGATCATACTATGGTGAAAGGTATTTTATTTTGTTTGTTGATGATTATTCTAGAATGATGTGGGTTGCTTTCTTAAAAGACAAATCAGAAGCATTTGAGAAGTTCAAAATATTCAAAGATAAGGTTGAAAATGAGTCTGGATTGAAGATTAAATGTCTGAGATTAGATAGAGTAGGAGAACTCACCTCTGACAGATTTTATGAGTATTGCAAAGAAAATGGGATAAAGAGACAATTAAGTGCTCATAGAACCCCTCAATAGAATGGAATTGCAGAAAGAAGGAATAGGATCATACTTGAGACATCACACATCATCATGATTGAAGGAAAGGTCACACACACATATTGGAGAGATGCGGTCAATACTGCAGTCTATACTATCAATAGAATTCAATTAAGGCTAGGCACAAACAAGACATCTTATGAGCTATGGTTTGGGAATGTACCTATAGTCAAATATTTCAGAATCTTTGGAAGCAAGTGCTACATCAAGAGAGATGAAGCTATAGGAAAGTTTGATGCAAGAAGTGATGAAGGTATTTTTCTTGGTTACTCTACTAAAAGCAAAGCTTATAGATGTTTTAATTTAAGATTGAAGAAGATCATTGAAAGTTCTCATGTTAAGATTGATGAGAAGTTTATGATTCAAGAAAGATATCATGATTATGCACCTATGATTGAAGAAGAACCTAGACCTACCACTAGAGAAACAATTGTTGATGAAATGTTTGACAGGATTGATGTATTATTCAATGACCCTGAAACTAGTGAAGAAGAATCACAAAAGTCAGATGAGAGAATCACACCTAATGTTCCTAAATTCACATCTATATATCATTCAAAGGAAGACATCATTGGAGATCAGAATAGTAAAGTCATGACAAGATCAAAAGAAAAAATTTAACAACAAATGAAGAGGTATGTTTACTTTCACAGATTGAACCTTTAAGTGTTGAAGATGCATGTAATAATTCAGATTGGCATGAAGCAATGAAAGGAGAGATAGATCAGATAATTAAGAATGATACATGGGAATTGGTCCCTAGGTCTAGTGATAAAAATGTGATTGGAACCAAGTGGATATTCAGAAACAAGATGAATGAAGATGGAACAGTGGTAAGAAACAAAGCAAGACTAGTATGTAAAGGATATGCACAAAGAGAAGGAATTGATTATTCAGATAATTTTTCCCTTGTAAGAAGATTAGAAGCCATAAAGTTTTTTATAGCCTATGCTACATTCAAAGACTTTAAGGTATACTAGATGGATGTCAAGTCAGCATTCTTGAATGGAGAGTTGAAGGAAGAAGTATACATAGAGCAGCTCGAAGGATGTACTTTATTAGACAGATCTGATATGGTATGAAAATTGAAGAAAACTATGGACTTAAGAAAGCCCCTAGAGCATGGTATGAAAGACTTGATGGATACTTGACTAAGATTGGATTCAAGAAATGAGTAGTAGATTGTAATTTATTCATAAGAGAAACACCTGATGGACTATTGTTAGTTTCTATATTTGTTGGTGACATTATCTTTGGTGGTAATGACAAGCTTATGCTAAATTTTCTAAGGAGATGCAGAGTGAATTTGAAATGAGCATGATTGGACCTATCAAGTACTTTTTGGGACTGAATGTGTAGCAGACAGACAAAGGTATTTTCATTAATCAGTTTAAGTATGTGAAAGAGATATTGAAGAAATTCAAGATGGATGATTGTAAGCCAGTAAGTACTCCTATGATAACAAGATGCAAGCTTTCAAATGAAGAAGATTCAACATTAGTAGACATGACCTTGTATAAGTCTATGATTGGTAAACTAATCTATCTTACTCAATCTAGACTTGATATTTCCAATGCAATTGGTATTTTTGGAAGATTTGCAATAGATCCTAAACAAAGTCATCTTATGGCAGTAAAGAGGATATTCAAATACTTGAGAGGAACTATAGACTATAGTTTATGGTATCCTAATTTAGAAAATGTAGAACTTCATGTATATACAGATGCAGATTGGGTAGGTTGTGTGGATGATAGAAAGAGTACCTTAGGAGGAGCAATATTTCTTGGAGATAGACTTATTACTTGGACAAGTAAGAAGCAAAATTGTATTTCCCACTCCATAGCAGAAGCAGAGTATGTTGCAACAACATTAAATTGTTCTACTATTGTGTGGATCAAGTAGATGATAAAAAATTTTGGAATTAAAATTAATTATCCTATTGTTATTAATTGTGATAACACTAGCACTATCAATATGTCAAAGAACCCTGTGATGCATGCAAATAAAAAATACATTGAGATAAAATATCACTTCCTAAGAGAGAAAGTTGTACAAAAAGAAGTAAAATTGGACTATGTGAGTACAAAAGATCAACTAGTAGACATATTCACAAAGCCTTTACTTAAGGATACATTTGGGTATCTCAGGGAGAAGTTGGGAGTAATTCCCTTCCCTAAATCTGATTAGAGTTTGTAGGAGTGCATCAGTCCTCAATGACTGATTAATGGTTGACTACTCTACTTCAGGAGTAGTACCGGTGCTTAATTGATTGGTGCCCTTTACCATTGATGTCAAAGGGGGAGTAAGTATATAATAATGAAAAACAAAATAGTAAGAGGATACAATAGTTGATATTTAGAGAATTCAGCAGTAGATGGAGGATTCATCCTTGAGGAATTTTTGTTGAGGAAATGGAGAATGTTATAAAAGAATTGTAGAAAGGAGGAGTGAGTATTTAGCAAGAAGAAAAAAAATAGTAAGAGATGGAGGATTCATCCTTGGGGGAGTTTTGTTGAGGAAATGGAGAATATTAGAAAATAATTGTACATTTGGATTGGTGGAGTTCTTCATTCCATATGTTTCCATCAATGCCAAAGGGGGAGATTGTTGGAGATTTGCCAGCAAACTAGTGCTGATTGTATGTTTGTCATTGATGAAAGCATATGGAAAGTAGCATGCATGGAAGCCTAATCGAGAGATCCTGGAGTATATTTTTCCTAGATATGTTATCAACATGATACCATAGATGCAGAGGTTGATTCTGAGTGAAGACAGTAATACAATTATCTGTATCAGTGAGTGTTCTTGACAGGTCCCAGGAAGATTTTTGTATGTAATTTATATTATGGTTGAAATGAAGCCTTGCACATGTATATTTATGCTTTAGACATGTGTATGATGCTATGTTCATGGATGCAAATTTAGATATGTAGTACAAGTTGAGTTATGAAGTCTCCAGTTGCTAGTTACAGTTTCCTGAGTTTATCAAATGAAGCTGACATTATTTTTGTTGTTATAGTAGTTGCACCTATCATTTGGATATGTGTGCTTGGATTAGTGTTTACAGAAGAGTTAAGAATGTTTAGTTAAGAGCACATGACATAATTTAGCATGAGAAGAAAGTATAATTTAATTTGGTAAAGCTGACAGTGAGAAGCGATGCATATGGAGTTGTGTAGTCCTAATTTGTGTTGTGTGCTTAGTATAGCCGATTGAGATGTTATTGGAGAGTTGTATTGTTTCTCTAATATGATTTCAAGATAGTTCTAATAGGCCGACTTGATTATATCATTTAGAGGAAGATATTTATAGGCAATCATTTGTGATTGATAAGCATGGAAGATAGTTGAAAGATAAGAGTAGAGAAGAAGGTGTGAAGTATTGAACCATTAGTAGAAGGTATATGTGAAAAAGTAGAGAATGTATGCTATTCATTAGAACTAATTCAGACAGTAGGTCTAACTCGCAATTCACCAAGATCTAGCTATAGTGTGTATCTATTAAATAGAAGGTTGCAACCTTCACCCCCTTGAGCAGTGTGCTCCCAGACAGTGTGTCCTCACCCCTAATAGGGTTAATTGTAAAAGACTCCTAATAGGGTTTGACCCTTGACTAGGTCACTATAATTAATGCATTGTAAAGATCAACTCCTAACAGGGTTGTAAGATCTTCTAATAGGGATCATAATACTCTAGTGTAGTTTATAGTAGGTGCTAATTCCCATTGGGGTTTTTACCTATTTGGCTTTCCCTATAACCAAAATTGTGGTGTTGTGTTAAGTGTTATCTTATTGTATTTATGCTTAATGTTCTTCTATACTTAATTAGATAAAGAATTGAATCTTGTAGATAACTAATTCACCCCCCTCTCAGTTATCTCTTGGGACTATTCCTAACATTTCTATCTCTGATTTTCATGTTGAGTATTGATAAGTTCAAATACAACCAAGTTCAGTGTAGAGGTTCAAAGATTCAGAATTCAGGTTCAAAGAAAAAGTTCACTTTGTTGAACCACTTTGAACAGATTTCAAAATGGTTTAAGACATTCGAAAGGGTTCAGGCTGTTCACAGGTTCAAAGAGGTTTAAACAGGTTCAAAGGTGCAGTTCACTGGTTCAAAATAGTTCAAATTAGTACACAAAAGTACATGCTAGTACATTTTGGCTCAACATGATTCATTTCAGTTCAAAGGCATAGTCCCATGGATCAAGAGTTCAAACTAGTTCAATAATTGAGACTGGTTCAATGATGAATTGCTAACAACAAGCTTAGTTAATATTGCACCCAAGTTTGGTATCATGATGTTGAATATAAATAATGACAGAACTCCATATGAAGGTTTGTATGGAAGAATGTATCTCAAAAATGTAGATCAACTCAAATTGATGATTCATGTGCAAGAATTAGCATGAAGAATTTTTATAATTTTTAATGCAACATGTAATCACAAATTGACCATCTCAGAAAAATAGTTTCAATGTGGGGAGAATATATATATATATTTTTTAATCATTGGATCATTCTCAATTTTGGATATGTGTTGTGTAACCTAATTATCTAGATTCTCACCAGAGAGATTTAGAAAATAATGTCTGGTTTGCAACATACAAACAATAGAATACAACATCACCAAACTGCCAGTAAATATTTTATGTTTGCCCAACAAAAAGAGTATTTTCATTTTGGGTTGACACATTTATATGCCACTTGTCTAAATATAATTTAAATATGCTAAGATATATCCTTATAAAATTTTAAATTAATAGTTTATAAATATATCAAAATATAAGGGTGAAAATTTTATCGAGAGATGAAAGGTAAAAATATAGATTGATTATAATCCTTTCAAGATTCAGTTATATAACTGAATAATCATCTCATTGAGCTATTTATTGTAAAAAGATGGTAAAGAGTGGGGTTCTCTCTTTTCAAAAAAGAAAGTCTTTGTGCTCTAGGAAGGAGAGTTCTGGAGTTTGAATATTGTAATCAAAAGACTCTCTTTTTGGCAGCTCGTGTGCTACAGAAGGGGGAGTTTTCTATTTTCTGATAAAAGATAGAAGACATGTTTTCTTTCTATGCAAATGTAATGTACAACTCATCTTGGATATTGAAATAATAGAGAAACAATTTATGAATCTTTGAATTTATTATTGTTTCTTCATATTTCATTGAGCTTTGTCTCATTAAAATCTTTTTCAACATCATATTTTATTCATTCAGCTGTGTATGTGTTTGATTTTGGAACTTTGTTCTCCGAATTAGGCTATGTTTGGAAAGAATACATGTTTCTTGATTTAATGAGTTACGAGTTGTGAGTATGACAGAAGTGGGCTTTGTATCAAACTCTCATATTTATTTTATTTATGTATTTAAATCTCTATGCATCTACATCATGTTTATCGGTAGATGTTGGTGCCTTTGGTACTTTCTAGTGAAAAGCATATCAATATTTTAATTCATTGCATATCTGTTAAGAGGGGCTATACCTCTCAATTTAGATGGAAGTTATCAACTCAATGATAAATTCTCCAACTATTGGTGGAATTTGTTCTTCTGCTTAGGCATTTTTAGTTATTCTTTGTATTTCTTCTTGAAGGACAAATCTATTCACCAACAGATACATTCAAATTTTATTCTAATGGCTAGCTAGAGGCCTTCAAATGTGGATATTTCTAATATTTTATGTAGATGGGGTTTTTATTTTATCACTTGAATAAGTAATCCCATTGGGTTTAATAAACACTAATAACACATAAATTATATATCTCCTTCTCTGAATCATGGAGGAGTGCTTTACATATACTTTCTAAATACATCCTCTACATTTTTCTAAGGTCCATGAAGATACATGAACACAAATAAATTAAACATAAAAATAAAGAGCATAAAGGAACAATAGATTTAATTAATTTAATTTTCAATTTGAAAACCCTCCAGGGATCTCAACAATCCAGTATCCAGTCTTAGGCTACAAAGTGAAAGTAAAGCCATGACAAAGATCCTATGAATAGATGAAACTTAACTAGTGGGCTGTGAAGATATTAATGCTTAAAATTAACAAACTTACTAATGTTATCATAAATTTCTACTTCAACAATCCATTCATACACTGAAATCATTGTTATATGCACAAATAAATTTGACTCTCTCCTTGTGAGAGACCCATGAACAATAACATACCCACAAGAAAATTGCAGAGATAAAGTCAAGAATCTTTAATGTATTGAATTCATATGATTTATATTATACAGAGATGGAGACAAATTTATGACATTAGCATTTATAATTGCACAAACTAGTTAACA
Source organism: Chamaecyparis obtusa (assembly GCA_027943335.1). Lineage (NCBI taxonomy): Eukaryota > Viridiplantae > Streptophyta > Pinopsida > Cupressales > Cupressaceae > Chamaecyparis > Chamaecyparis obtusa. The sequence goes on along the minus strand of BSBK01007977.1, from coordinate 55,431 downwards.
CTGCTCATGAGATTACACTATCTCAGAATTACATTCACCTTCAACAACCTGAAACTAAACTCTATCCTAGTAATAAGCTAAAGAGAATTTCTAGAACCATAAACCCCTTTTTTATGGCCTTGGAATTCATTTTATATTTAAGGAATGAAACAAGATTTAGGCCACTAAGAAATATTTTATTCTACCACCATTAATCTATATCCTAACAGAGTTTTTTACCACCAGCCTTTTCTTGAAGTTAAACTGTTTGGCCAGTATACAAGGAAGCTATGGTGACAATGCCAATACTTTCACCGAATCATCCAAGCAAGCAAGTTGTGCCAATATTGACCATGGGTAGTTATAGAAGCTGAAAATGCCAAAATTCAAGACTCTTAGTAGCTTTTCCATTAGGGGAAAAATTTGATAGTTCTTCCCATGGATAGGAGGATCCAACACCTCAACTTCAATACCTACACCCATATCTCAATCTATAGCACTCTGATTCAAGATAATCAGTGTGGTAGCTTCAGGGATTGGAATAATTTGAAAACTACTAAAAAAGTCTGTAGCCACACTCAAGCATTCTAATATCCATTTAAATACCAACAACCCTTGTAATATCCTTGTAAGTACTATATTAGTATCATGCTGCTTCATTTTCTGATCTTTTTATGTTTCCTATGATTGAATTTTGTTAAACCATACCTTCCAATACTAGAAAACACTTATCTTCTTTATGAACTCCATCCTCAACCTCCTTAATTAAAGGAAAACCATCCTATTGAAAATATTCAAACTAGGAAACATGATTTATAGTCTTATCACCTCAGAAATACAATTCACATTCCTCAAAATGTTAAATGATGACACCCATTTACTGAACTTGTAGAATTTTCCTTATATAATTGTGGCGAGAAGATAGTATACATAAAATAAATTATGAAAGATATCACTCTTTTGATGTAAAGTACTTAATTAGGCAACATTGATATCTCCACCATTGGTTTTATTCTTGATTACTCAAGTTCTATAAATAGTAGGTCAGATTTCACACCAAAATAAAGGTGATTCCCATAATTGGATTCATTACTTTAGATGCCTTTATTAAATAATTGTAATGTTGATCTATCACATAGCATATATTTTTCTAACACTTTGACATGGTACCATTTATGGTGCAGCTAGAATGCACCATGATATAGTGTAAATAAAATAGACTTACAAAAAATAACACCATATTTAGGTGCATTCTAGTTGCCCTCTAGCTAGGGATGTGTGGACACATGCTTCCATATGCATTGGGGAGAGTGTGTGCCATCGTGTCATATACATGTCATTAGGCATACTCGTGTTCTATGTGTCAACATGTCAAAGTTTTAAAATTTAAAATCCCTCTTTAATGCCTTCCTTATTTTTTAATAAGTTTTCATAAATGACACTAAAAGGGGGTAAATAGAAAGGTTATACAACATTGGAATTAGGACTACAAGAAGGATATACATCATAGAGAGATGAATTAGATGATTTTGCAACTAAAGAATTATAGAATAGGGGTGTTTTGAAGGGTGTGAATAGAAACATGGGAGGTCCATCAGTGAGAAGTGAACCAACAATTCATCAAGTAATTATGTAGGACACACTCTATGAGCCAAAATTCAAGAATTGTGGTTGGTTAGACTAATTTTTGAAGATGAATGGGTTCAATAATAAAATTGCTATGGAATTTTCTTAGACATTTAACAATGGTGAGGCAATGGTGAAGGGTTTGAAGGTTACTGCATGGTGGAGAGGATTATTGAAGTTTCATGGTTTCCTACTATAGGAGAACCCTACCCTGAAAGAAAAGATGCTAGAACAGCTAGAAAAGATTTTACCAGACCTAGGGATCCTCCACTTAAAGTAGATATATAGGGAACAAGGAGGATTTCTTTATTAGAAAAATGGGCACATGTTGTAGTTTATATTATTAGATACATTACCTATGAGGGTTGATAGTCATGTCTAACCTTTGTACACTTCAAGCTACTAAGAGAAATGCGACATGAAAGGAGAATGAATGTACCCAATGTGCTATATAACCTATTGGAAATCATGGCTATTGAGATGTAGAAAGGAAGGGAAAAATATATTTCCCATCACTGTTTAATTAAGTTTCTTGTTGAAAGGTCTTGTCAAGATGTGTCTTGGATGTCATGGGATGAGTTTTTAAAAATTAAAAAGTGTAGAGAAGAGAATGTGTGTCTTAGAGGTCAAACCTTGACCCATAGGGTTAGTGGCGAGGAAATAGTTATAAAATTCACCCATGGGGCTTCAACTTCTAGGGTGGTTTGTACCAGAAACCCTCTTGCAGCCAAAACAAGTTTTCTTGAATCTTTGCAGAAAGAATAGTTTATACTAGGAAAATAGTAGAAAGGGAAAAAGGAAAAATGATAAAGACTAGGGATGAAAAGGGAAAGGATATAATGCATAAATTTGTAAAGGAAAACCCTATCCCTAGACAACAAAAAACTAGGGATGAAGAACCTCTTGCAACCACTAAGCATAGCAAAAAGAATGCTAAAAAGTCTAAGATAGAAAAAAAAATGGAGAAAACACCCCATACAAAGAGTCACATGCTTAGGGGTAAATCTGGTAAATAGGTAAAATATACTACACCTAGGGTGAACATCTAAATTAAATCCTCAAACTCTATTCATACCACTCCTAGTGAAGAAGAAAGGATAATCCATAACATACCTCCTAGGAGAAGCCCCAAATTTACCTGTCATATGAGAAATAGGATAGGGAAATGATTCCTATACAAGAATCTGAGGAGGGGTATGAACATATATCTCAAGAAAGATAATTTCACCAAGAAGAAGAGGGTTTGTTGATGGAAGGGATCATAGAACAAGAGAATTTAGGATTAGCAAGGCTCATTGCTGTAGATGAGAAAGTGGAAGGTGGAGAACTAGAACAAAGGTGACCAATAGGTATTCACCGACCTACTACTTTCTCATGGACATCAATAGCCCTAGATTTATAGAAAGATATAAAGGATACAAAAGAAGAATGGACTAAAGAGAAGCACAGGATGGAGGAAGTGATTGCAGAGAAAGACAAGAATATTAAAGGGAAGAATGTAGAAATTATTTCATTAATAGATAAGGTAAAAAATGTTATGACCTTAGTGCCACAAATTTTAGAATGTAGAACTCTCCCAAGGATATATGCATTGCATCTCAAGGAGCTTAATATTTATTTTCAATTGTCAATGATAGTCTCTGGTTTTAACCCTTCTATAGAGACTCAAAAAGAGTTCTTCCAAGCTTACCAATCTTCCACAATAGAAAGTAAAAACTTACTTTCTGAATTATACTTGTACAATTATGCTGCTTCTAATGATCATTAGTAGAATCTATTAATGTATATCAAAGATATTCATTTAAGGGCACTAATGTCTTGGAATCAAAATGAAAATAGTTGGGGGTAGAAATTCATAGTACATAGAGACAAGGAGATCCATACCCCTTTACCTTTAAGGGTAGAATCAGGTAAATCTGCAGACATTTTCTATACTTGGCATAGAGTTATGTACAAAGTTGAATTCAAATAGAAAATCCTAGCTAGGAGAGAAGAAGCCTTTCAAGAATTTGAATAGACAGCTACAACATCAGGAGGGACAACATTGGGATATCTGACACAAAGATGGAATGGGTTATCTAATGAGTTGAATCAAGTCAAACCCCATTCCTTGTAGAATTTTTATGCAACCATTATTAGTAGAGCATCAAAGTATGTTCAGTTGGGGATAAAAAGGAACAATATTGGTTCCCTTTAAGATTTCAACCACCAATTCTTCTATGGCCTATTCCAAACTACAAAAAACACCATTCCCACAATGAACAAGCAGAGAAATCTAAGTGGGACAGATTTGATAAATTTTTTATATATTGGAAACCAAGAGCGAAAAGTGAGGGACATATAAAAGTTAGTTATTTCAGGATGTAAGCAAGACATATGAATCAGATTCCACATGCTAGAAGACTAGAAATCTATTAGGTTGGGGGGAGTGATGAACCCAAATAATGGCTCATTTTTAATAGGATTTCTTATATATATCTGTCATCATTATTATGGGGTTTAACACCTAGTTATTGATAGTTTTAATGTTGCTTTCTTAAAATTATTTAACTATGGGCATGAACCTATCTATATTTTTTTTTGTTGATATGAAGCTGCTATGTAATCTATCTATATCACTCTTACATGTGACTACATGAATGCTATTTTAAAGTAGTTATGGATATACAATTGTCTTCTACACGCTAAAGTAATCATATTACTATGATGTTGTAACTATTGGCAATTTGGCTGAGTTAGATACATAGATGTTGTCATTATGGAAACATATGACCTACATGAAGATTGCACAGGATAGAGAGCAAGTATGACAGAGTGCAATGCAAAATTGTCTAAGTATGAGACAATATTTTTGCCAGTGTACTCGAAGATAGTTTTGATTAGCGATTTTGATTGGAGTAAGTTCAGTGCTTACACACTTGAACATATATACTATGGTGACTATAGAAGACTCACTTGAGAGAACAAGTTAGTACGACATGTACAAAAGAAGTTATGATAGTTTTGCTGAAGATAGTGTTAAGCCAACAGGACAGAATATGAAGACAAAATTGGTAAAGAGTTAAGGGATTATTTTGTTTATCAAAATAATGTTTTAACAATATAAAGGGATGACATCCTAGATGTTAACCTTTGGGTAAAGATATATTTTGTATAATGCTTATGAAAAGCTGACTATAAGAGTTATTAATCTTAATAACTTGTATAAAGAGATGTAATGATGTAATTATAACAAGATGATGAAGTTGTAATAGAGATAGTGAAAAAGAAAGCAAAGAGACATTGATGCAAAGTTACAAGAAGTATAAGGTTATGTACCTTGACCTATTTTGTAAATAGTAAATATTGTATATTACTTGTTTGGGCAGTGGGCTCATTTGGTAATCATATTTTGTACTACCAACTCCTAGCAGGGTTGAGGATTCTAACAAGGCCTATAGTCCCTTAATTAGGACTGAGACACTATATGCATGTAATAGGCTCCTAACAAGGTCAACATCCTTAACATGATACTTTTGATTAGTGGATCTTTGTGGGTACCATCCCCACTGGGGTTTTCCCTTGGCTAGGGTTTCCTCGAGAAAAAATAATGTGTTATGAGTTCATTTGTTTTATTGCTATGCATGTTACTTAGTTTTCTATGTTATGCATGCATTAAGATAATCTGTTATATCCATAATTGGGAAAAAGTAAAAGTTTGTAGAATACTGATTCACCCCGCCCCTCTTAGTATTCCCTATTTCTAACAATTGGTATCAGAGATTAGTTACTCGAAAAAGAATCATTCAAGGAAAGACTAGAAGCTTGAGTAAGATCTCTATGGATATGGATCAGCTACAAAAGAATCTTGAAGAAGCTCTTGAATAGATTGATATGCTTACTAAAGAAAGAGACACTCTAAAAGGAAAATATGATGATGCAAAGAACCTCATTGAGAAATTGAAAAACAAGTTGGAAGATCTGAAATCAAAAAAGGAATCTAAAATCCAAATTGAAGATTGTGATGACAACCTAGAAAAAATAAATGAGATCCTTAAACATGAATTGAAGATAGCAAATCTAAAGCTAAGTATGAAAGATGGAAATGGAAAGAATGAAGCAAATTTGAAATCTGAGAATGAAAATCTGAAGCTTGAAAATGAAGGGCTAAAATCTAAACTTGGTAAAGTAACATCTAAACTTGAGAAAGTCAATTTGTAGTATGCCAAACTTGAGAAATACAATACAATTGTGAAAGGTGATTTGACTCAATCTAAGTAGAAACTTGAAAGACTATATTCAACTAGTGAGAATATTGATGAACAAATGTCTTATCAAAAACCATTCTATGATAAACTGGTCTTGGATTCAACACATCTAAAGAAAATGAAGAAAGCAAGGAACTAGATTTGAAAATGTTTGAAAGCATAGATGAAAAGAAATCTGATGAAATTGACAAATCTGAAGATACACCTAAAAAGAAGAACCACCTAAGCAAGAGGAGTCACCTAAAGGTATGCAAACAGAATTTAAATGTAGATGCTTTACTTGTAATACTTTTGGTCATATGAAGAAAGATTGCACAGGTAAGCAATTTAAACCTCTTAATGGTTATTGTTATAATTGTCATGGCTTTGGACATAGAGCTATTGAATGTAGAAAACCTAAATTTGTTGAGAATAATAGTAGTAGTAGAATGTTTAGGAATACTAACCATGTAGATAAGATACCTACTGAAGATATGAACAGGAGAAATGAAGTAGTATGTTATAGATGCAACAAAGTCGAACACATTGCTAGAAATTGTAGATCACAGATCAATTAGTCTGGACCAAGATATGGAAATAATGGAATAGTTTGTTAGATATGTAACAAGATTGGACATACAAAAAGGTTTTGTAGAATAAACAATAGACTTTTTTATCCTAATCCTAACCCTAGAAGTCATGCAAGGAGAAATGAAGATGCAAGTAACAGTCAGAAAGGATGCTGTAGTAATTCAGAAGAAAGTTTGTTAAAAGCATAGATCAAGGAGACACTTTCAGCACTGGAGTTAACCAAAAAGGTGAAGTATCAAGTGGTAAGAATGAATCTCTACCTAACCCATCTCAAAGTACTTAATTGATGAAAATTATAGTAGAATAGGAACTTAGATTAGTGTAGAAGTTGATATATGATGAATTGAGTCTTGCATAGTTAATTCAAGGTAGTATATGATGTATTGATGCTATGGTTAAGAGCACATAGGAAAATATTATGTTTTGCAAGATCACAAGAAGTTTTAAGTTTTGCAGGTAAGCAGAAACAACTTTTTGGAAAGTTTTGGTTAGATGACAGAGTGATAGATATCACAGTTGACCTAATTCATGAGGTAACCGGTCTATCTAAAATTGGAGCCATTCCTTTGAATGAGAAGAACATGAGGAAAACAATTATAGACAACACAAATTCATCTTACAATGGCAGGGGAATAGTAATTAGCAAGATACAACAAGATGATGTTAGATATTTGTGCAAGATCCTTACAACTAGGTTTTGTGCTAACTCAAGAGAAGATGACATGGCAACAGGAATGATACATGTCACCTATTTGATGTGTGTTGATAAAGTACAAGTTGACATATGTGAGATTTTGAGAATTCAGTTGTTTGAGAATTTGGAAAAGATAAAGAAGACTAAGTACTCTCAGTTTAGATTCTCATCATTGATCACTTATATGCTTTTCCATTTGTTAAGAAGATTTCCTTACACAATTGGTAATGATTGGAATGATGGTCAAACTACAATGGAAAGGATTAAAAAAGTATACAGGAGACATATTATTGACAAGGTCAATGAGAGTGCAGTGCTGGTTATTAAAACATTTCAGAATTTGATGTCAAGTAGATCAAGGATCCCTCAATATTTAGTAGAAAAGTATAAGAATGAGATATGCTTTATGGTTGATACTAAATTTACATACATTGAAGTAGTAGAACCTAGAGTAGAATTCATAGACCCTCTTGGCTATGAAATCTTTGAGATTGAAACAGAAGAATATGTGAGAAGATTGCTTAAATTCAAGATGGACATTCACATCAATAGGTTTGGAACCTTTGAGGAGGACTTCAACTCCAATCAAAGAAAAGAGTTGAAAATACAATCAAGAAGATATTAAAGGACACAAGAATGATTGAATAGGAATTTTTGATAGCTAAACAGACAAAAACAACAATTAGAGACATAGGACAAAAGGAAGTTTTGTCTGTTCCACCTTTATCAGCAGTTGTAGTACAACAAGTAGACATATAAGTGAAAGTGGAAGAAATAGAGAAAGATAAAGAAGTTAGAAAGTCCACTAGATCATCCTCTTCTACAGCTGGTAAAAGAGTGAAAGAGATTGCTACTGGATCAGGTAAAAGGCAGAAGACTTTAGTACCACTAGTTCAAAGAGAGATTGCAAAAATTAAAGATGACGAAGAGACCCCTGTTAAGAAGAAAACTTGGAAACTTAGAATTGAAAAAGTTAATGAATAGATCACACAAGATGGATACCTTTTAAAGATGAACAAATACTATGACCTCTATGATTATGCAGAAAGATTGAACCTTGAAAATGCAGTGGTCAAGCACATGATATTGATTGACAAAAAGTTTGATACAATTTAGGGTAAGATACCAGATGATTTGTATGAAAAGTTAGTAAAAAGGAAGAAAAGAGCATCAGATGAAGATATCAGAATTAGAGAAAATATTGTTAGGAAGCCATGTGATGTGAGAGATGAAGAACACTTCAAATAGATCATGAAGGATTTGAACACCCATTTGAGAACCAAGAAAAGAAAAATTGAGATTATGGGAGGTAAATATGAAGAAATAAACAAGGAAATAGAACTAGCAATAGTTAAAGTAATGACAGAAAGTCTTGAGAAACAATCAGATGCAGCAGAACCAACAGAGCAAGTAAAGGAAGCAGATCAACATGATATTCCATCTCCACCAACCATCAACATTGAAGATGAAACTATGAATGTGGAAGGAACCAATCACTCTGGATAGTGATGATAATCTTTTTAAGAACCTTGAGAACAATGTTGAAAATTCAGATTTTGAAGAGCAAGACAATGCTAGAGGAGAAGAATAGAGAGACACAAGGATTGGAGAGCCTAAAGAGACAAAAAAGCTAGAAGCAGCCCCTAGTCAAGAAGAAATCAGTCTTACTGGTAAGAAAACTCAAATTGGATCTATATTTGAAAGTTTTGGTATAGATGTAGATGATGATGATCAGATGGAATTGATCACATCTTTGAATAAGATTATTGGGAAGAACAAGAAAGTGAAAAGCCTTGAAGGATGCCTAAAAGAATTAACTGAGAAGTTACAAAGTATTGTGACCACACAAATTGCAGAGGTAGACCCACTTGAAAGAGAAAAGAAAGTGATGAACACATTTGATGATGAGTTTACCAAATTATCTAATATAGCTAAGGTGAAGGCACAAGCAGCCTATGAGGCAAAACTACTTCTGGACATAAGCTAGAATATTAGGAATGATATCAATAGTCTTGATATCTGTATAAAAGATTTGAGAAGGAATCTAGATAGAGGTAAAACTTTGTACATTCAGTGTACAAAATCTGAGATCCTTATAGCAGAAGAAATGCAAAAGATTAAGATCAAAGAAGTAGAAATTCAAGCAGAGGTAAATCTCCTTTCAATCCCCAATGTGAAGATACTTGATATTGAAAAGAAAATTTTCAAGATTTATGATGAGATAAGGATTTTACAAGATGACAAGGATAGGAAGCTGAAATGATTCACTCTTCTAAGAGAGCATGTTTCTATCAAATTGAGCATTGTTGAAGGAAAAATGGAAGAATGTCTTTCATCCAAGATATCTTTTCAGAAGTTCAGTTTTGCGAATCTCCAAGCCTATGAAATTACATCTTATGGATTGTGTGCACTACTCAATGTTGCAGATTTGATTAAGAAGGCATGGGAGAAAGAGTTAGAGGCCATGAAGATTAACTTTGTAGATTGTTTTGCAAGCCTATCAACTTTGCAATATTGAATCAAGGTATAACTTTTGTCTGAACACAGTTTTGTCACCCTCCTTACCCTTTTTTTTGTCATTGTTGTCAAAGGGGGAGAGATATATAGCAGAAAATTGTTATGAGTAATTTTTAAATATGATAAGGATGTATACTCCTAGGGGGAGTATAGTGTATAGATAATATTTATGGATTTATAAGGATAGTATATACATATTTTTGTTATGGCAACAATTTTGAGATTTTTGAAGTTTTTGACTTATCCAATTTTCTCATATGTTTCCACCAATGACAAAGGGGGAGATTGTTGGAAATTTGGCTGAGTTAGATACATATATGTTGTCATTATGGAAACATATGACCTACATGAAGATCAGACAGGACAGAGAGCAAGTATGACAGAGCACAATGCAAAATTGTCTAAGTATGAGACAATGTTTTTGCCAATGTACCTGAAGATAGTTTTGATTAGAGATGTTGATTGGAGTAAGTTCAGTGCTTGCAAACTTGAAAATAGATACTATGGTCACTATAGAAGACTCACCTAAGAGTGCAAGTTAGTATGACATGTACGAAAGAAGTTATGACAGTTTTACTAAAGACAGTGTTAAGCCGACAAGACAGAATATGAAGACAAAATTGGTAAAGAGTTAAGGGATTATTTTGTTTATCAAAATAATGTTTTAACAATATAAAGGGATGACATCCTAGATGTTAACCCTTGGGTAAAGATATATTTTGTATAATTCTTATGACAAGTTGACTATAAGAGTTATTAATCTTAATAACTTGTATAAAGAGATGTAATGATGTAATTGTAACAAGATGATGAAGTTGTAATAGCAATAGTGAAAAAGAAAGCAAAGAGACATTGATGCAAAGTTACAAGTAGTATAAGGTTATGTACCTTGACCTATTTTATAATCAGTAAATATTATATATTACTTGTTTGGGTAGTGGGCTCATCTGGTAATCATATTTTGTACTACCAACTCCTAGCAGGGTTGAGGCTTCTAACAAGGCCTATAGTCCCTTAATTAGGACTAAGACACTATATGCATGTAAGAGGCTCCTAACAAGGTCAACATCCTTAACATGATACTTTTGATTAGTGGATCTTTGTGGGTACCATCTCCACCAAGGTTTTCCCTTGGCCAGGGTTTCCTTGAGAACAAATAATGTGTTATGAGCTCATTTTTTTTATTGCTATGCATGTTACTTAGTTTTCTATGTTATGCATGCATTAAGATAATCTGTTATATCCATAATTGGGAAAAATTAAAAGTTTGTAGAATAATGATTCACCCTCCTCTCAGTATAACCCATTTGTGGGTCTCATAATTACTATTTTCCCTGTCAAAGTCAATCTCAGTACAAGTAGTACCTATGATACCAAAGGGATTTGAATTTTGACTGTATGGGACCAAACTAAAACAACATCTATAAGATCATCCAGTTCCAAAAATAGGGCAACAGATTCTTATAGAGAGCATTCCTCACTATAATATCTCAAACATGACTTGAAGATCTCAAAAGAATGTTATAACCTAGTGAAGGAAAGATCAACAATATATGCACGTCACATAACCAATCTTAACAATCCATTTAAAGACATAAAATTATTGTTTCATTTATTAAAACAATTATATTGCTCCTAGAATTGATGGTAATAATAAATGGAATATCACAACAGCAAATGTGTCTACAAAGTATGAATAATCCTTGATTATTTCAACTTAAATAAATTTTACACTTCAATTGGAAACAATCGTATGATAGAACTCAACCATGAAATTCTATTTGAAGACACGAGATATTACACTTCAAAAATTCCTAGCTACTTATTATGAACCTTGACTCTTGACACTTTACAATTTTACAATATTTTTCCTACTTCCACAGAATTTAGAAGATTTTGAAAATAGAAGAAAAGAGAAGAAAGAAGAATTAGTAGAGAAGAAGAGAAATAATCAGCTTTCTCAGCTCCTGCCACATGTCGCTTCTCCAAGATTTGATTTTATTAGTCATCCTTTATCTAACTAATTTTTTTTCTCCCTTATGCCTTTTTTCTACCCATGCACAACTGAAAAATGCCCTCATAATAGCCAAAATTTGCACCGGCATCAACTCAAATGTGCTATATGTGTTACAACAAACATTCTTGTAAAAAAATTGTTATGAGTTTTGTCTGAATGTAAAAAGAGTCAATTGGTCACAAAGAGACACCCAAGGTTAGAGTGCATCCATAGAAGCTAGGGTTCTAGTTTGGATCCAAGCCATGCTCCTATCACACTGTGGATAATTTGGCTATAAGGAAGGAGAAAGTGTAGGATTCTCACCATCTCCCTTCTTAGAAGAGATCCAAAAAAATAGATCCTAGGGTGAACTAGGCCTAGACAAGTTCACATCTCTAGGTCCTACAACCATTCCCCAATCTGTATCCCTAAATTGAGGGAGAAACAAAGTAGTATCCTTAAGGGAATAAACTCCTAATAGACCCCAATAGGCTCCCATAGTTTGGCAATAAACATCGATAGTGGTCCAATTAGGTTAAGAAATCCTTATAGCCACCATTAGAATTTAAGAAATCCCTACAACCAAAAAGTGTATAATCAACCCATGATCCTTATATACTTCTTGCAACAGGGCCTTTCCCAGTCTCAACCTAATGCAATAGACAATACTACTCATGAAAATTATCACTATCAATATTACGAAGACACATAAAGCCATCCAACCAAAAAGGAACAACTAAAAAGAATGAAAATAATCTCATTCATAGTCAGATATAAATAACATTCTTCCATGTTTCAAATCGACTGCCACAACTTGATAATTCAAGAAATATTTGTACTTAAGTTCACAGTTGTGAAATATTTTCAAGTTGACATTCTTGGTTATCACAACATTTTGTAAAAGGAATGGTGAAAAGTTATTATTATTCTTTGATTTGGATTGTATTTTAGGAGTATATGCAACATCCTTTAGATGTCACTTCTTATATGAAACCCATCTGCCATCACTCTCCAATCCCCAAAATGTAGTCAAGAAATCTTGAGTTGATAGCATAGAAATTATGGCTCACATGGTAGTAGACATGGAAACTAGTCACTGTCTTGACCTATATTTAACCATATAATAGTCAACATGGTCCAAATTATACAAACTCCCTTCAACATTTCTCTGGACACGTGTCACCACCTTGCAAAACTGTGAGCTTAAAGAACTGTCTTAAAAAATTGTCTCGAAGCTACGACTAACTCATAAATGACCAAGGAGTGATAGAACAAGAAGAGGACAATATATTTTAAAATAATTATATCATAGAAATTTCTTGTGATTGAGGATTAAAGATGACCAATGAGTGATAGAACAAGAAGAGAACAACACTAGATTTTTAGTTTCCAAAAGGTTAGAAAATGTGTAAATGAGTAGAGTGTTGGGGATTATTTTGGTAGGACAAGAAAACACCAACTGACAAGGCTTGGACAATCTTATTCACTTCGATCTCCACAAGACTCAAGAGGGTATTCCTTATTCAAAGTCTGCAAATATGATATATTCATTCTAACAACTAGCTATAGACATTCAAATGTGGATAAATCTAATATTTTATGTACATGGAGATTTTATTTCATCATTTGAACAAGTAATCCCATTGGCTTTAACAAACATTTAGAACACATAAATTCTATATCTCCTTCTCAGAATTATGGAGGAGTGTTATATGGATACTTTTAAATGCATCCTCCATATTTTTCTAAGGACTGTGGAGATACATGAACATAGATAAATTAAACAAAAAAGAAAAGAACATAAAGGAACGATAGATTTGATTAATTTGATTTTTGATCTAAAAACACTCCAGGGCTCTCAATAGTCCAGTGCCCAATCTCGAGCTACAGAGTGAAAGTGAAGCCATGATAGAGATCCTATGAACACATGAAACTTAACCAATGGATTTAAAAAATATTAATTCTTAACATTAACAAGTGCACTGAAAATTATTCTTATCTACACAAAGAAATTTATCTTTCTCCTTGAGAGAGACCCATGAAACAGAAACACACCAACAAGAAAATTATAGAGAGAAAATCAACCATCTAAAATGTATTAAATTCATATGATTTAAAGTATAAAAAGATGGAGACAACTTTATGAAATTAGTATTTATAATTGTGAAACTGGTTAACACTACTCATGAGATTACACTATCTCAGAATTACATTAACCTTCAACAACATGAAACTAAACACTATCCTAGATACAAGCTACAAAGAATTTTCAGAACCAGAACCCCTTTTTTTATGGCCTTAGAATTCCTTTTATATGTAAGGAATGTAACAAGCTTTAGACCACTAACACATATTTTATTCTACTGCCATTAATATTTCTACTTGCCATGCTTTAATTACTTTTGGGTTAGTAGATCTGTATTTAACATTTTAGGGATAGTTAGAATTGAGCCTACATGTTCTTAAGCCACGCCCCTACTACACTATGGTTAATTTGGCTAGAGGGAAAGGGGAAATGTAGGATTATCACCATCTCCCCTCTTAGAAGAGAACCTTGAGAATAGTTCCCAGGGTAAACTAGGCTTACACAAACCCATACCTTTAGGTCCCAGAGCCATTCCCCTATCCATATCCCAACCCTGAGGGACAAAAAAATGGTAGCCCTAATAGAAGAAACTCTTAATAAACCCCCAAAAACTCCCACATTTTGGAAATAAGCATCAAAAGTGAGACTTTTAGGTTAAGAAATCCCTACAATAGAAAGTACAACATCAACCCGTGATCCTTATATACTTTTTGCAACATGGCCTTCCCAGTCTCAACCTCATGTAAGAGATAATGCCACAATTATCACTATTAGCATCACAGACACATAGAAAGTCATCTAACCAAAAGGGAATAGCTACAAAGAATGCACATAATCTCATCCACAGTCATCTATAAATAACATTCCTTCAGGTTTCAAATTGACTGCCACAACTTGCTAATTTAGACAATCTTTGTATTGAAGTTCATAGCTGTGAAATCTTTTAAAGCTAACATTCTTGGTTATCACAACATCTCATAAAATGAATGACAAAAAGGTGTAATGATTCTCCAATCTGCACCATACTTTGAGGGTGAATGCAACATCCTTTAGGTGTCACTTCTTATATCAAACCCATCTATCATCACTCTATAATCACCAAAATGTAGTAAAAAAGTCTTGAATTGTATATAGCATGGCAATCCTGGCTTACATAACAACACATGTGGCAACTGGTCACTAGATAGACCTATATTTGACCATGTAACACTCAACATGGTCTAAATTATATAGACTCCCTCCAACATTTCCCTAGAAATGTATCACCACCTTGCACAACTGTGAGCCAAAGGAACTATCTTAAAAAATTATCATGAGGCTATGACTAACTCATCATGAGTTACATTTTATTAATTGCATCCTCACGATCCATCCACCTTAACTATAGTTTAAACCTAAAAAATAACAAGGTCAAAGGTCTTCAATAGGTGTTAACCCATCAAATGCATCCATCAATCACTAGGATGTCACACATAAGTGCTTCCCCACAAGCCAAAATTAGGTCCCACAAAATAAGCTACGAGGCCACAACAAGGCATTGCCATAACATTTCATTTTTCCTCATAGGCTCGCAGTTAGAAAATGTTTTCCCCACTAACCATCATGAGGATGTGAGAAACCGTCATGGTTATCACAAACATCAACTCGCGGGCTCATAGGACCAACTAACTACCTTCAAAAACCCCCACAAGGATGCCATAGGCAACACTTGTTTACCTTTTTAACATCTTCAATGCTTGACACGTGGCTCGCTTTCACTTCCCCGTAAGCTAGGAGTCTTCATTCTCTAATCTTCTTCTGACAAATAATTTCCACTTCCATTCCAATTGCTTCTCTCACTTGCTCCTACTTGACAAAACTAGCAGCCAAAGGCAAAGGATGACCATCTTCTAAAATCCATAAAAGATAACAAAACTAGCTAAGCACACTAAGTTTGAATAATTAAGTATTATAAACCCTAAAACCATGGCAATGCTCAAAGAATTATATGCTTTAGTTTTGATTACATAAAAATAGGTTTTGAAAGGACCCGAAACCTTTTACATAAGGACAAAAGATAAAACATTAAAGCTCCAAGAGGACAAGTGCATCAGCACCAAAAAACACAACACAACCGAGTCCTTAAACAAAAAGAACAGCCAAAAGACAAAGGATAGCAAAAAGGAAAGCAAGACAACAAGCTGCTATCTAAATACATTTCATCAGTTCTATAGCCTGATCAGAAAGAATCTGCATGTTTGCAATAGACAACTTCAAATCTTCCATGTCATTCTTGTTGTCATCCTCCATCTTCTTGAACCTGGATCTCATACGCTTGTTGGGCCCCTGATCCTCTTTAGTCTCTATGATCTCTTGGTTCCCTTTCCCATTATCAAACTTGTCAACTAGGATCTTCACATGCTCATTTGAAGCCTTGAGGACAACAAAACTCTATTCTACAATATTCCCCACAGTCTTCTCCAACTTGTCAATTCTCTTTTCCATAGTCTCAACTTTCCTGGTTATAACATTACTGTTTTGAATTTTCTCCTCCAAGGCAGTAAGTCTGTCATTGAAGGAAGCAACATTCTCAGCTCTAGTGACAATGTCAGTGAGCTCATCAATTGTCTGGCCCATGGTTTTCTCCCCCAGGTTCATCCTTTTAAGAACCCCCATCTCTTTTTGTAGCTGACGGATGGTCTTCATCATAGTGATATTGTGCTTCATTATGCTAAGGGTAGATAAGAAGGCCAAGCACCCCAAATTCTCAAAATCCTTGTTCCTCACCTCATTAATCTCAAGACCCCTATTCTCTTCCTCCATGTTCTCCTTAGGCTTCTCCACCTTCTCCTTCTCCAAGTTGGCCTTGTCCTTCTCATACCCATCTATCTCTATATTAGTCACATTTTGTGCGATCTCATGCTGGAGTTTTTCCTCAACCCAGACATCTTTACTGGTAGCCCCACTCTCCTCCACAATAGGGTTGTTATCCACATAGATATCTTGATCATTCTTTCCCTAGGGAGAAGAACCCTCATCAGAGGATATGAAAACCCTTTTTCACAACTTTCTTCTTCCCATTTTTGTTTTGGTATGACTGCCTAAAGGTTCCAGTCTCTTTTTCCCCTACTTCTTGGAGCTCTCCTCCCTGCTCTCTTCTTCCTCAACTTACATGTCCATAGTAGAATCCTCCATCTTCCTTTTCTTTTTCTTTTTCTTAGGACTGGCCTCTTGGTAATCCTCAGAATCCTCCTCTTCATCTTTCGTATCCTCCATAAAAGGATCCTCAGACTCTTTCCCATCAGTGTCATAGTCCTCCAGGGCTTTTCTATTAAGCCAGGTTCTTTCCACCTTCTTCAATTTCAACACCTCAAATATGAGGACCATGAACCCTTCATGGCAGGTATGATCACCCTCTAGGTCCCTTTTCCAATGGAGGAGGGAAGCATTCAAAGAACTAAGCAAGTAAAAAGGGAAATTAATCTTAACCCGTGCCTGAAGTGATTCAGAAGAGTAAGATGGCAGTTGTAAATTTTAGTATACTGACCATCAAGGGTAATGTAGCCTATAATAACAAATAAGACAAGGTTCCAGGGCCTGGAAATGAACTTAGGGTTAAAGTATGAATTGTCCACCTTAACCATATGGTTTCTCTCCTGCTTCATGGGCACAAAAGCCTCCAATGCTTTGTTCAAAATCTTCATGTCCCTGTAGAAGTTGATGCCCTCAGTCATCAAGCCAGTTGCTTCAGCAATCACTTCCTTAGTCACCTCCATACTTTGTGTGCCAACCAGAACACTCCCCTTATTCCAAGTTTTGATGAAATTTTTTGTCACCGTGACTTTCCCTCCATGCAATCTCTCCAAAAAATTCTCCAGACCCCCTTTGAGGATTTTCCATCTCCTTGTTCTGTTTCCAGTCACTACAGTCTGCCAGCTCACATCTCCTCTTCCTGCCTCCCATGGCTATGTAAGATATCAGAAAGTCTTTGTCTAGAAGAATCCCCACTCTCTGCAACTTAGCCCTCGAGCTGTAATAAACACTATTAAAGTTATGCACAACCCACAAATTATGCCAAAGGACCCCAATAATTATCTCGAAATCAGGCCATTGTCCTTCATGATGGTCGCACAAATTGTTGCACTCAATACTCATTAATGATTTCTTCATTCAAAATGTGTTGCTTACTCCTCATCCTCTCCTTGTTAATTAATGATGATCCATCACAAGGGATGTCTGAACCATCACTCCATTCAATTTCCACTTGGCTTTTACAAGCCATGTTCGCAACCCAATCAACCACCAAATTTGCCTTCCTAAAAATGTGGGTTATCATGCATTTTTCAAAGATCTCAATAATGTTTTTAGCCTTGCTTATAACATTGTCTATGGTCCACAAGGGGGTCATGGAATTATTCAAACAATTAACAATACTTAGGGAATCCCCTTCAATCCATATTTTAGTATAGTTCTTCCTTTTGGCTAGTAACAGCCCATAGAGAGCAGCATTAGCTTCCACCACCTGATTAGTGTTGAAACCTATAGGAATTGCCATAGCCCATTTGTAGTTCCTGAATTCATCTTTGATAACCATTCCACAACTAGAAATTCTAGGGTTGCCTTTGAAGGCACCATCAAATTTGATTTTGACCCATCTATTAGGAGGACAGTCCCACCTAGCCTCTTCCCTCAAATTTCTTTGGATGTTAAGACCCTTCCTCCCTTCAAGCTTCCACTTCTTATAAACTTTGGCCTCCCACTCATTCTTTGGTTCTTGGTAGTTCTTAATCAATCCAAAGTTTTCCAATAGGGCACTATTAATCTTGTGAAAAATACTATCCCAATTGGACTCCTTATCCCTGAAAATTATTTCATTCCTTTCTTTCCAAACCCCCCAGCACAGAAAGGGTAGGAAGAAATTCCAAAAGGAGATTAAAAACTTGTTGTTAGTAGGTGGTTTCCAACACAAAAACAACTCCTGAATGTTATGAGGAAACACCCACTCCATATTCACCAGATCAAAGAATTTTTCCCATATTTGACTAGTAAAAGGACAATGAATTGTCATATGGTTGATATTCTCATCTTTTTTGCAGAGACAACATCTATTAGTTAAAACAAGGCCTCTTTTCCTAAGATTGTCAATTGTAAGAACTTTATCCTGCAATAAGATCCAAAAAAAAACATTAATTTTAGGAGTTAATCCCTTGAACCAGGATTTGGCCCAACAAGGTTCAGGACTATCTTCAAAGTTCTGTATGTATAGGGATGAAACCGAAAACAAGCCATTAGTACTAAATCTCCAAATAAGAGTATCCTCATCATTAATAAGAACAAAAACATTTAGAAGGTTATTCAAGCCCTTGAGGGAAGGACCAAGCCTAGACAAATCAGTCCATTTACCCTCCCCCCAATGGTTCTCCACTTGAGTGCCCAAGATCTATTTACAAAGGATAGACAATTCATTCTAGGTAGGAACCTCCTTTAGGGGTTTATCAAGCAGCCATATGTCATCCTAGAAAATAATTTTCTTACCATTACCAACCTTCCATTTCACCCCCCTCTTAATCATTTCCTTCCTTCTAAGTGCATTGCCCCAAATACATGAACCTCCTTGGGAAGATTCAGAGTTTAAGAAATTCATGAAGTTAGAGCTGTCCCTATTATATTTATTGTGCCATATGGTGCTCCATTCTCCTGAGTTCTTGAACATTCTCCAAAGGAGTCTAGCCATGAGATACTCATTTATACTTCTTATAGTGCAGAGACCAAGACCCCCTTTCCTAGTTGGTTTACAAACCTTCTCCCATGCAATAAGAGCCATCCTTTTCTTTTTTTCAACTCTGGACCATAGGAAGTTCTTTTGGATTTTCTCTATACTTTCAGAAAACTTCTTAGGTATTTTTAAAAGGCTCAAAGCATAGAGAGGAAGACTTTGAAGGGCAGCTTTGAGGACAACAATCTTGCCATCCTAGCTAAGAAGAGCACCCTTCCAGCCAGCAAGACTTTTGTGAAATTTGTCAATCATATCCTACCAAAAAGAATCTAGAGGATTGAGGCAAAGAGGTAAACCAAGATAGGACCCTGGGAGACACTCCACCTCACAACCAAGAATTCTTTTTAGCCTCTCTTGTCTTTTTTCAGGCACATTAATGAAAAAAATAGAACTCTTATTCCAGTTAATACTCTGACCCGTAGCACTAGCATAGTTGCCAAGAGCTTTTTTAATGGTTTTTCCATTTTTGATAGAGGTGTCACCCATTATTATGGAATCATCCACAAACTGTTGATGCAAGCACATCAAGTCCTTGGAGGAAGGTTTCAGACCCCTGAATTCACCTCTGTTAACTAGACTGCCAATGTGTCTACCCAAACATTCTGCCAAAATAACAAAAAGAATAGGAGAGAGGGGATCGCCTTGTCGAAGACATCTAGAAGATTTGAAAAAAGGGGTAGGAGAACCATTCATGAGAATAGAGAACATGGCAGAGGAAACCAAGCAGTGAATAAGGTCTCTACTTCTTTTATTAAAACCAAAAGCCTCAAGAGTAGGCAACAAAAAATCCCAGTCAACCCTATCATAAGCTTTGTACAGATCAAGTTTCAGCAAAAAACCTTCCTTCTTTGACATAGTTAAAGAGTGTACATTTTCGTGGAACAAGATGATTGAGTCTAGAATCTGCCTCCCTGGGACAAAACCATTCTGCTGTCCAGAAATAATAGAAGGAAGAAAAGTGAGAATTCTAGAAGTAAGGATTTTAGAAATTATTTTATACACCGAGTTACATAAATTGATGGGTTTGAATTGGTCCATACTATCAGCCCTAGTTTTCTTTTGGATCAGAGCTATAAAGGTACCATTCAATTCCTTGAGAATCCTTCTAGCCCCAAAAAATTCCTTGATAGCATTAGAAACATCATCTTTCAGAATCCTCCAGTACTTTTGAAAGAAGAAATGAGGATAACCATCGGGACCAGGGGCTTTATCTCCATCAAAGGAGAACATAGCCTTTTGAATCTCATCCATAGAAGGTATAGTAGTAATAACTCTATTGTGAGCATCATTCAGGATATGGGGAATTCCATCCAGCAACTCATCTTGGCACTCCAAATCTAGGTTCTCAGCTTTCTTTAGAAGCTCTCCAAAGAAATTGTTGGCCTCGCTTCTGAAATCCTCCTCCTTCTCACTAATGGTTCCATTGACCAGCAGTTTAGAGATTTTATTACTCATTCTATGTTTCACTATGGTCATGAAGAAATATTTAGAATTCCTGTCCCCTTCCTTTAAGAACAACTTTCTCGACCTTTGCCTCCAAAAGCATTCTTCTTTTGAGATAATATCATGATATTCCATTAGTTTGGTATCTTCCTCCTTTTTGGCATGCCAGCTGTATCCTTCTTTCTGGATGCTGTCTTGGATCTCTTTTAGTTCTTCAACAATTTTCTTTTTATTGGTAAAAATATTTCCAAAAGTTTCTTTATTCCATTTTTTGATGTTGTCCTTCACATTTTTCATTTTCTTAACAACTCTAAACATTGTTGCTCCTTCAATCCTAATACTCCACCAAACCTCAATCAACCTTTCAAGGTTAGGGTGGATTGTCCACATTTTCTCAAATCGGAAAGGATAATTCCTTCTCAAGCCATTGAATTCAGCTCTTATGGTTATCGAGAAGTGATCCAAGCCAGCTCTAATATAGGGAGATAAGGCACAAGAATAATGGTTTAACCAAATGTTTCTAACAAGAGCTCTATTAAGCCCAACTTGAATAAGCTCATTTCCCTCTCTCCTATTGGTCCAAGTATAGTTAATACCCTACAAGTCTATGTCATGCAACTCTTGACTGTCAATAAATTCCATAAGATCAGTTCTGCTATCCAGATTGGGTTGACCACCTCCAAAATTTTCATTTTCCTTCAAAGGAGTATTAAAATCCCCCATAATGATCCACCCATCATTAGCAAAATCTATCCTAAAACTAGAAACTTCTCTCCAGAAAGATTTCCTACCCCACCTGGTGTTCAGAGCATAAATGTTAGTCAAAAGCCAAGAAGTACCATCCTTGATATGCCAAAATCTAATATTATTCACATTGTTGCCACCAGACAACACTTCCCCTTTGATAACATTACAATTCCAGCTAGTCACAATCCCCCCTGAGGCACCATCTGCATCACTACCATGGGACAGACCATTACAAAAAAATTAGATTTTCTCCACTTTGTCCTTAGACATCTTAGTCTCCTGTAGAAGAACTGTTGGTGTAATTAAATATTCCTAATTACACTTTACTTAATCTTACTTAGGTTAATGCATTGCATAGTAATTTGTGATTGAGACACCTAGGAGTGTGCACATCTAATAAGCACATGGTGTAGGAGAAATTCCACTTTTGGTGTGATAGTTGTCATCACATACCTCATTGTGTGTGAGATCCACCTTTTGTGCTCTTATCACATTATCATCCTAATCCAATGCACATACTTCATTGCATAATGGAGGATGATCCACATTTAGTGGATATGTGATTACACCTAGCATAGGTGATAGCTTATCAGCTCCTTATCATTGTCTCTTATCTCCTTTCCTATATAAGGAGGCCTATTATGTACATTTTAATCATGTCCATGATCAATAATATCATTCTTGCATCTTAATGCAATTGTCTTGCCAATCTCTTGTGGAAGTTATCTTGGTCTTGCATTCAATCCTGGGGGTGTTGTAGAGTCACCTAAAACTCTAATAGAGTCACCTAAAACTCTAACATGGTATCAGAGCTCTCTGATGAGAGCCAATTATAGCCTATTTAATTCCATATTTTAATCCATTTCATGTACTTTCCTACTCACTTTCCTATTCCATTTCCACTCCATTCCATCTCATTATTTCCATTTTTACATTGCATATGGTTTAATAGATATAAGTACTATTTAATGAGGTTTTGGGATTAAAATATGGAAAATGCATTATTGATTACTTTTACTAATATTTATAATTGCAACATGTTCACTAATAGGTGCAGATGTTCCTGTCACCTATTTCATACTTTCTTCCTGTCGCCTGTTGAATATAAACAATAACACTCTCTACCATTCACTATCTGCCAATCATTGGAGGATATAATGCAATATGGAACCTTCTTGTTATGATAGAATGACTTCTCACATAATACGTGAGGCTGTTATGCTTTTATGGACTCCGTAACTCCTTCTCCACCAACTATATTGCAAGCAATATTCTCAAGCTAGCCATGAATAGAATAATACCTTGTATGGTGATTAAAATAAACAAGCTCATTTTAGACATTTAACAAAAACAACCATCCCGTGCTGCAGGAAACTGAGTTGTTATTGCTGTTAAGGAAGTGAACTCGCCATTTCCATACCTCATGTGAAGACAAACTGCATTGATACAGTTCTAGAAAAACCTTTTCAAGTCCATATTAGATGATGACAATAATGCTGGCTGGAATGATAACAAATCATTGTCTACTCTTAGCACGTATCTGAATGCTAGTATTATTTGTATGGTGATGGAGGGCTTTTTACGTGGCAGGAACCAAACTTGTTCTTTCCTATTTTTTGTTGCAACTGCCTACAGCTTGAAACATGTTTGTACATTGGCTACTATCTCTATGCTGGTCTAAGTTATGTATGATGTTACGTCTATATAAGTAGCATGAGAAGGAGGATATAATATATAGTTCTGAAAACACATAGCAGTGTATTGGTTTTACAGAATACACAGCATTGTAATAGATCATTATTATTTGGAAATATAAAGTTTATACCTACATGATTATAGAGACTTAAGACTACTGCTTGATTTCATCACCAGGCGGCTGAGGAGGAAGGGCCCACTCCAACGTTACCTGTTGATCTCATTTCATTTCTGTATGAAGTGTGTTTAAGTTAGCTTCCATTTGTATTTTAATTAGCTTAACATTATGCAGTATATATTTAATCATAGTATATTAGTTTATATATTCAATATCTGTATTTGATTAGATAATAATATTACATATGAAATAGATTATAAGTTGATAATTTCTTAAAGAGTTGTAGTTATGTTTATTACAAATTAGTTTTTATTGAGTTATTTACGTTTTTGATGTTCTTGTCGCCAGGAAGTGACAGTTCCTATCGCTGGGATTTACTTGGCTTTTCATAGATTCAATTTCATGTGTTGTAGATGCACTCATAAACCCTCATTTCACAACTATCATCCCTTGATAGCATATTGCTCGGATACCTTTCGTAAGCTTACGCTCTCGGATTGACATGTATAGACCAGCAAGAAACTTCATTATAAATCATTAATTCTTCTTATTATTTGCCCCAGTGTTGGCCTATCACTCTCAAGGTGTGAAGACCTCTTCTCAAGAAGTGAAATCTTGGCTTGATTCAATTATGGGTGTAGAATAAAGGTATTTGGACATCACCATTGCATAGTCTATTTGGAGAAAATTTGGGGTTTTGTATTTTGTGGCTTTCTATTGTAGGTCAATATTGGAGCTTGTTGGTGCAAATTAGAGGTTGGCATCATATTAAGGAGGTACAAAAACCCCTAAATTGAATTTTATTTCATCCAAATTGGACACCCGAGGCCAAATCTTGAGCTATTTGAATTTTGGAAGTGTGGCGGCGGTGATTCAGAAAAAATAATTTCAGAGGCGATTTTCAAACAGCGATATCTCAGTCATCTGGACTCCTTTTTTTGAGCAATTTTTTTTGTTTTGGGGTAGAATTTCATGATCTACACAATGGTTCAGGTGGTTTCTGATCTCTATTCTTGAATTTTTCTGAAAATCACAAATCTCAGTTTTTGCAACTTCCAAGGCCTCATTTGAGCTCATATGAACTCCTTTTTAGGTGCAATTTTTTTTTGAAAGTGCATAATTTTTTCTGTATTTTCCAGATCTAGAATCAAATTCTAGTGACTGTGACCAGAAATTCTACTTTCAAAAATTGGCTTAGTTTGTTCATTTGTAATGCATAAGCCTTAGCTTGGTCTTTTTCATAATGATCTAAGTCTATTATAGCCTAATTTTGGAGTGTAATAATTTGTTGATCTCAATTTGTAATGAGAGAAGTGTATCATTAATGTAATCATGGGTTATGAAATACATCCTATAGTAGTACTTTTGACTAAGGATAATTATGAGTCATGGGCAAAAGGAATCATCACACATTGTAGATGGCTTAATCTCTTGCCTCATCTTTATGGACTCATTCCTGAGCCAAAGTCACAAGGGAAGCAATATGTTTGGGGAGAAAAAAATGCTCATATTATAAATTTGATTATTAGTACCATCAATTTGTGTCTCTTCTATGACATCTACCCCAGATTTAGAGGTGTTCAATGTCCACACATAATTTGGACAATCATTTGGGAGATTTTTGGTGATCCACATGTTCCTCCATTCCCAGATGATCTTGCTTCAGATTGCCTCATTCCTCTTGATGATGCAGATAATATTCCCTATAATGATTATACTTTAGATGCAATTGAAGAATTTTCAGTAATTGAGAGCAAGGATGATCCAGTGGCTCCTCTTGCAACTCCTACTTCTCTAGTTGAGATCACACAATCATCTCTTGTTGGTGATTCCAGTGATTCATTGCAAGAGATATCTATTTGTCTTCCTGATTGGGATTCTTACTTGCCAGATATTGGTTCATTATTTGTGGAGTCTCATATTTCATATTTGGGAGACATACTTGAGGGGGTTTCTCTTCTCTTTGATGATAGTTTCATCACAGTTGGAGATACTTCTTCACATTCTTTGGAGATTGACATTCTTGATTCTTCTTCTTCACTTGGTTTGTTACATGATGTGATAGATTCTTTGAGATTGGAGAGGCCTATTCAATCTTCAAAGATGCATATTTGGAGACCTTCTTCCTTCTTTCATTTGGATATGGATTGGTTAATGGCATCATCATCATACTTCATTTGGATTCCACTTCCTAGTTCCTATCTACAATGGGAAGCATTCCTACATTTGTACTCGGTATATCTTCTTCCCAAGGGGAGAAATGTTGTTTGTAGTCATTGGAATATAATTTGTCTTCAAGCACTCACCATTTTTGTAGGAGATTCTTCATTATGGGGGGGTTATCATGTCTCCAACTATCCTTCTTAAGTGGGGATAATTATTTGTATATACATGGTGTATGTAGTTCTTGGGGGGTCTTGAGTACTCCATTCATCCATGCATCTTGTTTTCTTCTCTCTTTTTGGGGGAGGATTTTTCCCATGAGGTTTTCCCTCTTTCTCCACTTTATGAGAGTTATTCATGGGTACCTTTCATGGCCTAGTAGCCAGGACCCATCTTGCATTGTGAGTTTAAGTGCATTCCCCTAAGTTGCACTTAAGGGGGGGTGTTGGTGTAATTAAATATTCCTAATTACACTTTACTTAATCTTAGGTTAATGCATTGCATAGTAATTTGTGATTGAGACACCTAGGAGTGTGCACATCTAATAAGCACATGGTGTAGGAGAAATTTCACTTTTGGTGTGATAGTTGTCATCACATACCTCATTGTGTGTGAGATCCACCTTTTTTGCTCTTATCACATTATCATCCTAATCCAATGCACATACTTCATTGCATAATGGAGGATGATCCACATTTGGTGGACATGTGATTACACCTAGCATAGGTGATAGCTTATCAGCTCCTTATCATTGTCTCTTATCTCCTTTCCTATATAAGGAGGCCTATTATGTACATTTTAATCATGTCCATGATCAATAATATCATTCTTGCATCTTAATGCAATTGTCTTGCCAATCTCTTGTGGAAGTTATCTTGGTCTTGCATTCGATCCTAGGGGTGTTGTATAGTCACCTAAAACTCTAACAAGAACAATATCACGCTTGTTATCTTTGATCATGTTTTTGACCATAGCTTACTTATGAGGATTATTTAATCCTCTTACATTCTAGGATATAAACTTCATTGTTTAAGGAATGGGCCAGACTCTAGGATGGTTTTTTGACTACCATTCGCTAAACACTTACTGGTCTCAAGTGCTCACCTTTTTTGATTTGAGGGTCTTCCCAGGGGAACATGGGGAGCCCCCACATCTCCAAAATTATTGCTTCTAGTGCTTCTGAGGGTTGAGGAGACATTCTTCATCTATCCTCCATCTTTGTTACTAAATTTCTTAACATTTTAAACTATCTTTTTCTTCTCCACTTTGGACCATCCCTCTTCATTCAATTCTTCTGATCCCAAAAGGGCCTCTACTAAATCCGCTACATCACCCCACTTAGAAGATTTAGAAGGACATGGTGCTACCTTATTTGATCCCCCCGAAGTGCCAAAGGTCTTCTGACTATCCTCTGAACAGCCTAGAATCGGGCAGACTTGGGCATCCTGCCATATTACCAAACTCTGAGAGTGGGGTAAGAAGCCATAACCTCTTGACATCTCTTGCTCAAACAGGCCAACATCAAAGTTGTTATTATCCTCTTTTGTCCCCAGGGGCCTACTTTGGATATGTCCAGCAATGGAATCATTAGAGCTTTTAGTTATGGATTCCTTTAAAACTTCATTGCTACATTCTAATTTCTATTTACAAAAATAGAAATTATGAATGAATGAGATGTGTCACAACCTTCAATAGACATACCTTTCCCATTCACCTTTCCTTCTTTCTTCTCATTAATACTACTCCCCACCGAGTTCATTCCCTCCACAACCTTCTTTACCCATATCTTTTTCATTTTTTTCTTTTGGGGTATCATCTTTGGACACTGTTTCACCCAGTGGCTTGTTTTCTTGCAATGAAAACAAGAAAAGGGTGTAGATGTATACTTTATCTTCTAGACCCAAGAGCCAAGTTTAGATTGAAGAGTGATAGATTTTGGCATATCCACTCCTTGCTACACCCCAACATAGATCCTAGCATATGTAAGGCATCTTCTAGAGACCATGATAGGATCCAAAGATAGGAGTTCCCCAAAGACATTAGCAATGCCCTTAAATATGTCTTCCATCCAAAACTCAAGAGGCAAGCCCGGAAGAGTTACCTAGTTTGGCACTTGCACATTAAGATCCTTTTGCATAT
The DNA here is from genome assembly GCA_027943335.1 of Chamaecyparis obtusa. Lineage (NCBI taxonomy): Eukaryota > Viridiplantae > Streptophyta > Pinopsida > Cupressales > Cupressaceae > Chamaecyparis > Chamaecyparis obtusa. The sequence goes on along the minus strand of BSBK01007977.1, from coordinate 27,656 downwards.
CCATATTAGGACACCACTTATGCAAAATCATAGAATGCTTTCCTATCATCCAAGGTCTTTCACATAGAATAAACCTTAAATCCTCCTCACATGAGAAGGAAAAAGCCAAACATCCTTTGGGAAGAGAAACCACCTCCACTTGACCTTTCAAAATCTATTTCTTTTTAACAAATGCCCTAACCACCTCAATATTAGGGCAAGATCCCAAGAATCTCCCCACAAGAGAGTTAGCCATTCTAGATATATTAACATCTATTATTTGATCTGGAATGGATATAGAAAAAGTTCCCTCCTCGGTGTTGGATAAGATTTTTACAGGTGGGAGAGAGGACTTACCCATTGGTTTCACACCAAAAAGGCCTCTCCAACTTTTGACAAATGTAGTAGATGTTGTCCTGTTCTGATCACCTGGCCCCTTCATGGGTCCCCTTCCTGGGTCCCCTATCCCAAGTTTGACATCAAGAATCTTGCCTTGGGTCTCGTTTGTGTCTGTTTCCTCTAGTTGAACACCACACTCTGAAGGACCAGCATTAGATCCACCATTTCCTTTGCTCAGCATGCTTGAAATTTGAATTCCTCCTTTTTCGCTCCCTGTTCCACTCGCTTTGCTCGATCCTTCTCTTTTATACGCTTTAGTTATTTTCTTTTCTACTCCTAATATCACCTAGAATTGCACATAATTTTTGAAATGACGAAAGACTATAAACTAATAAAAACTATAAAACCCATGTTTCTAAGAAACCCTATGTAATATTAATATAATTCTTAGCTTTTGGACACGCTTCATAGAATATATGCAACCAACATCAAAAAAAAAAAATTTGTCTCTGAAGCCCTCAATTGAACAATATTGATAAAAATTGACTCTTTCAAAATCAATCTTCTTCATAAAAATCAAAAGAACAAAGAATGCAAGTCCTTTAATGGCTACTATGTAGGCAACCATGAATAATATTTCATAAACTTCTAAAAAATTAAAAAGTCATAAATTTTTCTAGATTACAATGGAAGTAGAGAAAGAAGAAAGTTACAAACCCTGAGACATAAGCCCTTTATGTGTGTATGTGTTGCAATACACAAATTTTTCAAAGTGGACTATTCTTATTCAATTTTCATTTCTTTCAACTCTAACAAATCTCAAAACCCTAGAAACCTATTAAGCCACTAGAAATTAACTGCCATATTAAGTCAAGATTCTAGGTACAAGTCAATAGATTGACTTTTTCCCAACTACTATGAATTTGATGAAAATTATGAGGATTTGTAATTATGTCTGTACCTTCTAGATCTGAACCTACAACTACGTAACCTCTTCTTACACATATAAACAAAGTGGAAAAGGTTGTGGAAAGGGGCTTGCCCTGGTCAAACCCTTGTTGAGGAATCAACCTTGAAACTAAATTGAAATTTCATAAAGGAAAGTAATGTAAACAAGATAAATGTTAGATTCACCTTGCATGAAAAACCTTCATGAATGGATGTAGTAATCACTCCAATCCATGAAGATGCCTGAATTTATTGATCTTAAAATGAGATGTAGACCCAAGGATGTCTTCACAAATACATGGATCTACACTTTCCAATCCTAGGTCATGAAGGAATGTATGCTTGAAAACCACGTGAAGAGAGAGAAAGAGAAAGAATAATGGATAGATGGATCTTATAGCTTGAATTAAGAATTATTCTACTTGGCCATCATGGGAAAGAAACTTGAATCAATTAGAGAAGATTTCCTTTTCTTGAATGGATCTTAAAGAAATGGAGACTTGGAGATCTTGAATTGGATTCTTTCCTTCAAATCTTGAATCCAAATATTCAATAGAAAAACTTGAATCACTTGAGTGCTTGAAAAAAATAGCTTGCACTTGAAATTATGCTCTTAGATTTCATATTTTTCTTGCATATCATTGATGTATTGCTTTCATATTGATGGATGCTCAAAATGAGAGGAGTATATGTCCTTTTATACTCATTTCAAGATTCAATTTTGATCTAGGCCAACCAAAGATCTAGACCTTGGAAGAAAACCCCGATATTGTGTCCTAGGCCAAATATGGGCTCAAAAGCCTAGGTACAAGTCAACTAGTTGACCTGTACCCTAGGATAAGTTGACAGGTTAACTTTTCCTATGAAAATTAAGCTCAATTTGTTTTTGGGATCCCAAGGAGAGTGATAGGAAGTGGGAGGAGAAAAATTAGATTGGTGGGATCAAGCATAATGAACATTCAGATCTCTAAATCATAAATCTCACAAATCTCAAAACCCTAGAACCCTATTAAGCCATTAGAAATTAACTGTCATATTCAATAATTGAAGTGTTTTTTAGAATTTGTAAATTTTAAAGATTTATTTTGTTTTTATTTTCCCTATGTTGTTTTAAATAGCATGGATTTTTTTCCCTTTGATTCTATTTTTGAGCATTTTGACCGAAACAAGGATTGGACAAATTTATTTTATTTTATTTAAGTAGATGTATGTGTTTCACTTGAAAAAATACTCTTAGGTAGATTTAGTGCTGAGTGGTAGTTGGCATAGTTTTTTGTTGTCTACTCTTGAGAGACAAGCCAACATTAAGACATGACATGGGATAACAAGAAAAATGACCTGCAATTTTGTGGTTCAACATGAACTTTTTTATGTGGCTGTTCCTGTAACCATTGGAACTCTGTTATGTGACTATTCCTATAGCCAAAATAGAGGAAAGTAACTTCACATTTGTTTTCTAAGAACTATGTTTCTCTTATCCATTTCAGTCCATTTTAGTTGTCGATTCATGTAATATGATTATGGTTTCATTTCATATGTTATAATATTAGATATATAACACAAAAATATTTTATTACATTCAATAAACAATACATTTTCATTAATTTTGTTTTTTTTTGGGCATAACTCAGGTCTTCCAGAAGATGAAGATGATCCTCAAGATACAGATCTAGAATATGTTGGTTTTGATCCATATCATAGGGAAGAGGATGATGATCATGCAAAGACTAAGGCCGATGATGATGATGATAACAATGATTACTACAATGGTGATGATGACAATGGTGGTGATGATTATGATGCGGTAGTTGCTACTAGTATCCAGTGACATTCATGATCATACATAATACATTATAGATCATTGCTAATATATTATTGTTACATTTTCACAACCTGCAATACCATATTATTGAGTTGATACATTTTGACATGTATCATTTTCACTTATATCATTTGGATGTGTGTCATCTTGACTTGTATCATTTTTAGTTACATAATTTATCATTTTTACTTATGTCATTTGTAAACTGATTTGGACAAGCATTTTCCTTTGGTGAGGGGGTTTATGTTTGTGGTTTTGGGTAATCAAGGTAAATTGAATTGACTGGGGTAGGAAGGGGTGATGCTTCCACTGGTGTTGGATCCCTAATGAATGGAATTGAATATGCATTTGCATTTGGATCCTAATAGTATATAACTAAAAGTGATATTGATGGTGGTGAAACTCTTTCGAGCTTTGGCTTTTCCCTACACCTCAAGGATATGAAATTGGCACTTTTCATGCTGAGGGTGGTGGGTAAGTGCACAAAGATGGGGGACCAAAAAGATGCCACTTTTCTTTTTGGCCCCCCATTGCGCATAGTGCACATGCCCTATGGCTTGGGTTGCCCAAGCCTTAGGCTTGGGCAATCCAAACCAAAGTGTGTGCACCCTATAGGGTGCACACACTTTGGAAAACACTGCGTACGCCCTATAGGACACACACCCTTTTAAAAAACCATTATAAAGTTTGCTACACGTGGCTTTTGAAGCTCATTTTTCTTTCTCAAACCTGTGTTTTCAGCTAAGAGAAGATTCTAAAGTGCCCACACCCTCTTATATTTGCTTGTGAATTAATTTTTTTTGTTTATCCATCAATCAAATGGCTCCACGACATCATCAAGTTTGATTTGGAAGAAGAGGTAAGTGTTTTTACAGCTTATCACGCCTCTTATTTGTTTTAAAATTTTAGTTTTGTTGCAATTTGTTTTGTTAAAATTTATTTTTGTTTAAATTTGTTTTGTTCAAATTTGTTTTTGTTTAATTTTTTTGTGTAATGAAGATTTTAAAATGTAGTTTTTTTAATTGCCAAGAAGAAATAATCTCCCTCCACCAAACCCTCTGTCTCCTCATGAAGAACCAAATGATGAACCGAATGAAGAAACAAATGAAGAAAATGAACCTCAATTGCCTTCACTAATTGAGAAACCTCCTCCTGGAACACAACAAAATTTGATGAACCAAATTGAAAGAGGGCAAAAAGAATTATAATCTTTAATTAATAGGTTAAAAGATTCTAGTGGTACAAATCTCGAAAGGGAAAGACTTGCAAAATAATTGGAAGCAATCTTGACCTACGTAAGTGTAGTTAGTGGGAAAATTAATTTATGGCAGGATAAAAGAGAAGAACAAAAATAATATTATGTAAATAAATTATCTTATGCAGACATAAAACAAAAAAAAATATAAAAGATGACATTTGCCAGCTATTTAAAAGACCAAGGGACTCAAATACTCTTAGACCTAGAACATAAAGGTTCCCAATTCATTGGTGTGTAAATGAAGACATTAAAAACAATTTTTGGGAGAGATGGTGGATGGTCTTTGATTCACCTCCTTGTAACAATCATGAGGTTCCTATATATTTCTTGAGGAAACTCTATTGTGAGTTTGTACTCAAGGAGGTGCCAAATTATTTTGACATTCTAGATTCTCAAAGTAGAGGAGGGGGCTCATCATTTGATCCAGCAGGGGCACATCATGACCCTAACACACCTAGGGCTGCTATTGGCAAGCCACAGTTGGATCATGTTAGTATTCCTTTCATTGTGAAGGAACATGTAGAGGCAGACACACTAGGCACAATTAGTGCTCTAACATAGACTCTCATTAAGTGTGCCACTCCTTTAGTTGAGGGTGACTATGGTCAATCCTTGAGGGGGCATATTCGTTGGTCATGTGGATGCTTGTGCACATTTGGTACTGGCAAGAGAGAGGAAGAGGATTCTAGATTGATGACTAATAGCTTTCTAAATACGACATTTGGCATTGACACACAAGTAAATATTTCCAAGTTCATTAAATTGCTTTGATCATATTTCATTTATGAAAGAATAACTATTTAATTTAGTATCTATTGTTTATGATGAAAATTTAGGGCAAGAGTCTCAGTGGTGGTGGCGGTGGCAGTGGAAGTGGCAATGATCCTAATGTCCCCTTTTACACATCATCATCAATTCCATAAGTATGTATCGAATAAAATATTTAATTAACATATTTGATTATTATGTAATTATATGAATAATTATATCCTAACTTATTGTGCATGTGCATTAGATGTGCACTGGTGGACCATCGACGTTCACAATAGACAACGAAGGGCATTGTGCAACTTTTCTTGAGGTATCTTTATTTGCATATTAATTGGATTTACTTGATCATATTTAATTAATGAATGAATGACTAAATTACCAGACAAATTATGATCAAAATCCAGAGGCATGATGATTACATTCTTTCACCTGGGTTTGTGAGGTCACCATTGAGTCCACAGGTATACATGTAATAATGCATTATAATTAACATGTTAGTAGTACGTTCTTATATGAATGGTTATCTTATAATTTTCCATGTACATGTACACTAGTTGAATGTTGGAGCTTTGACTTCGACACTGCACACCAGAGGATGTGGTGGAACCTTCATGGAGGTATCATTTACTCATTAGTAGGGTTGTAAAAAATATATGTAATCTTGATAACTACATAAATTACTTTTTTGGTTTCATTTTCAGCTTTTGACATCAGAGACTCCTCCTGTCTGTGATACTTTGGGTCATGGAGTAGCTGCTGTAGTAGCTAGTTTTGAAGCACTGACTGAGGTATGAAAGAGATCACTTAACTTTAATTATTATTTTAATAATTTGTATTGAATTTTATAATGATATCCATGTATGTATTTTAATTATTATTTTGATCATTGTTGTAGGGACTTATGACTCCAGATTGCCAGCATGTGCCTTCGGTGGATGAACATAGTGACTATTTGCTAGTGGTAAGCCAATATTCAATTTTATGTCATTGTATAATTCAATTCTGATGTATATTAGTTATCTCTATCTAATTTTTTTTTTATCAGGTTGAGCTACAGAAGAGTCTAGATAGGAGGACGAGTGAGCGCACTTGGAAGACTACGACATCCACTGCATCTCCATCGACATGACAATCGAAGATAGCTTAGGATTTATTTTCTTCCCCTAGCGGGAAAGGACTAGATTAGGGATATGGATTGTATGCCTATATGGCATTAGTGGACATATTTTTTGTATATTGTATTAGTGATATGTTGTACATCCATTTGGCTTTGAGGAAGCTAGTTTTACTGTATTGAATATATTCAATGTATGACATTATTGGACATATATATTTGACTTCATGCCCTATGAATATATATTTTTTATATTTTAGGTATGCAATTCATGTGTTTCATGTATTAATGTATACTAAATTATGTTTATGTTCATGTCTTTGCTTTGTAAATTTCCCATGCCTTATAGTTATGCTTGTATGTTTATCGATGTATGTTTAACTTGTTGACTATGCTACAAATGCCAGTCACTATCCTCAATAACAGTCAATTCCTTAATTGTAATAATAAAAAAAGTAATGAAATGAATGCATAAATGTATAAATATAATATAAGGATTCTTGGGGCACCCTAATGTTGGGAAGAGTTATTTTATTAATAAGATTACTACTGCAGATGTGGATGTGCAACCTTATGCTTTTACAAACTAACTTCTAATTGTCCCCTAACTAACTGATTGTTAATGACAAACACTAGAATACATATTTGCACTCATCCTACTGCTCACCCTGGAGTCGTTGGTGTCATTCGAATGACTATGTGTGCCAAAAAAGGTTGTTAGTAGCATTTATCCAACCATTCAAAGTTGTTGGAACAAACGGTTCGATGCTATGACTGACGGTTTGAAAGATACATAATATTGGCCCTTTGAACTAAGGAACACTTTGAGTTCTGACACCGACTGAGAATGTGTTGCCAAATTTAAAAGAAGTTGAATCTCTAAAAATTGAGACAAGCTTTTGTAGGCCCCGACAACATGGTCTCATAGCACCTGACAGATTGATTCTACCTCGCACGAGCTCTGAGATATGACCCCACAAAGATCACTGATTTCATGCTTAAGAGACCTTGAGGGACACTTTGGCCTAGAGTTGTTAGCGGGGTTCGAATGACTGTGCATGGTGAATGAGGTTGCCCCTAGTGCTTACCCGACCATTTAGAGCTGTTGGAACTGACAGTTCGATGCTATGACCGATGGTTTGAAAGATACGCAATGTTGGCCGTTTGAACTGAGGAACACTTCGAGTTCTTACACTGACCGAGAATGTGTTGCCGAATTTAAAAGAAGTTAAATCTTTGAAAACTAAGAAGGCTTTTGTAGGCCCCGGCAACACGGTCTTGTAGCACCTAACAGATTGATTTTACCTCACACGAGCTCCGAGATATGAACCCGCAAAGATCATTGATTTCATGCTTATGGGACCTTGAGGGACACTTTAGCATGGGGTCATCGGTTGGGTTTGAACAACTGTGCATGGTGAACAAGGTTTCCACTAGCATTTACCCAACCATCTAGAGCTGTTTGAACAGATGGTTTGATGCTATGATCGATAGTTTGAAAGATATGCAACGTTGGCCATTTGAACTAAGGAACACCTTGAGTTCTGACACCGATCGAGAATGTGTTTCCAATTTTAAATGAAGTTGAATCTCCAAAAATCAAGATAGGCTTTTGTAGGCCTTGGCAACATAGTCTCATAGCACTTGATGGATCAGTTCTACCTTGCACGAGCTCCAAGATATGACCCCGCAAAGATCACTAATTTCATGCTTAAGAGACCTTGAGGGACACTTCAACATAGAGTCATCGGTAGGGTTTGAATGACTGTGCATGCCAAATGAGGTTGCCCCTAGCATTTACCTAACCATTCAGACCTATTGGAACTAATGGTTTAATGCTACAACTGATGGTTTGAAAGATACGCAATGTTGGCCATTTGAACTAAGGAACACTTTGAGTTCTAACTCCGATCGAGAATGTGTTGCTGAATTTAAATGAATTTGAATCTCTAAAAACTAAGAAGACTTTTGTAGGCCCCGACAACACGGTCCTGTAGCACTTGACAGATCGATTCTACCTTGCACGAGCTCTGAGATATGACCCCGCAAAGATCACTGATTTCATGCTTAAGAGACCTTGAGGGACACTTCAGCCTGGAGTCATCAGCGGGGTTCAAATGACTGTGCGTGCCGAATGAGATTTCCCCTAGTGTTTATCTGACCATTCAGAGTTGTTGGAACTGACGGTTCGATGCTATGACTGATGGTTTCAAAGATACACAACGTTGGCCATTTGAACTGAGGAACACTTTAAGTTTTGACACCGACCGAGAATGTGTTGTTGAATTTTAATGAAATTGAATCCTTGAAAATTGAGATTGAAATTTGTAGGCCCCAACAACACAGTCCCTGTAGCACTTGACAGATCGATTCTACCTCGCACGAGCTCCGAGATATGACCCCATAAAGATTGCTGATTTCATGCTTAAGAGACCTCGAGGAACACTTTAGCACGGAGTCATTGGTGGGGTTCAAATGACTATGGGTGCCGAATGAGGTTGCCACTAGCATTTACCCAACCATTCGGAGCTGTTGGAATTGATGGTTCAATGCTACGACTGACGGTTGGAAAGATATGCAACGTTGGCTGTTTCAGCTAAGGAACACTTTGAGTTCTGACACCGACCAAGAATGTGTTGCCGAATTTAAAAAAAGTTGAATCTCTAAAAACTAAGGTAGAATTTTGTAGCCCTCAGCAACACAGTCCCATAGTAACTAACAGATCAATTCTACCTTGCACGAGCTCCGAGATATGATCTTGCAAAGATCATCGATTCCGTGCTTAAGGGACCTTGAGGGACACTTCAGCACGGAGTCGTTGGTGGGGATCAAATGACTGTGCATGGTGAATGAGGTTGCCACTAGTGTTTACCCAGCCATTTGAAGCTATTTGAACAGATGGTTTGATGCTACGACCAATGGTTTGAAAGATACGCAACGTTGGCCATTTGAATTGAGGAACACCTTGAGTTCTGACACCAACCAAGAATGTGTTGTTGATTTTAAATGAAGTTGAATCTCCAAAAAATGAGATAGGCTTTTGTAGGCCAAGACAACATGGTCCCATAGAACCTAATAGATCATTTCTACCTCATACAAGCTCCAAGATAAGACCCTGCAAAGATCATTGATTTCATGCTTAAGAGACCTTGAGGGACACTTCAACACAAAGTTGTTGGCAGGGTTTGAATGACTGTGGATGATGAATGAGGTTGCTACTAGTTTTTAATCGACCATTCAGAGCTATTGGAATAGATGGTTTGATGCTACAACTGATGGTTGGAAAGATACGCAACGTTGGCCATTTTAGCTGAGGAACACTTTGAGTTCTGACACCAACCAAGAATGTGTTGCCAAATTGAAACGAAGTTGAATCTCTAAAAACTGAGATAGGCTTTTGTAGGCCCCAGTAACATGGTCTTGTAGAAACTGATGGATCAATTCTACCTTGCATGAACTCCAAGATATGACCCCACAAAGATCACCGATTCCATGCTTAAGGGACCTTGAGGGACACTTCAGCATGGAGTCGTCGGTAGGGATCGAATGACTATGCATGGTGAATGAGGTTGCCACTAGCATTTACCCATCCATCCAAATCTATTGGAATAGAAGGTTTGATGCTACGACTGATGGTTGGAAAGATACACAAGGTTGGCCATTTCAGCTGAGGAACACTTTAAGTTTTGACATTGACTGAGAATGTGTTGCCAATTTTAAACAAAATTGAATCTCCAAAAACTGAGATAGGATTTTGTAGGCCTCAAAAACATGGTCTCGTAGAAACTAATGGATCCATTCTACCTCACATGAGCTCTATGATATGACCCCACAAAGATTTCCGATTCCATGCTTAAGGGAGCTTGAGGGACACTTCAGCACGAAGTCATCGGTGGGGATCAAAGGACTGTTCATGGTGAATGAGGTTGCCACTAGCATTTACCTAGCCATCTAGAGCTATTGGAATAGATGGTTTGATGCTATGATCGACAGTTGGAAAGATACACAACATTGGCCATTTCAGCTAAGGAACACTTTGAGTTCTGACACCGACCGAGAATGTGTTGCTGATTTTAAACAAAGTTGAATCTCCAAAAACTAAGATAGGCTTTTGTAGGCCCCGACAACATAGTATCAGAGCACCTAATAGATCCATTCTAGCTTGCATGAGCTTTGAGATATGACCCCACAAAGATCACTGATTCCATGGTTAAGGGACCTTGAGGGACACTTCAGCACAGAGTCATCAGCGGGGATCGAATGACTGTGCATGGTGAATGAGGTTTCCACTAGAGTTTACCTGGCCATTTGGAGCTATTGGAATAGACAGTTCAATGCTAGGACTGACGGTTGGAAAGATATGCAACGTTGGCCATTTCAGCTGAGGAACACTTTGAGTTCTGACACTGACCGAGAATGTGTTGCCAAATTTAAACAAAGTTGAATCTCCAAAAATCAAGATAGGATTTTGTCGGCCCTGGCAACATGGTCCCATAACAACTGATAGATTAATTCTACCTTGCACAAGCTCTGAGATATGACCCCACAAAGATCACCGATTCCATGCTTAAGGGACCTTGAGGGACACTTCAACATAGAGTTGTTGGCGGGGATCAAATGACTATGCATGGCAAATGAGGTTTCCATTAGCGTTTACCCAGCCATTTAGAGCTATTGGAATAGATGGTTCGATGCTATGACTGATGGTTGGAAAGATACACAACGTTGGCCGTTTCAGCTAAGGAACACCTTGAGTTCTGACACCGATCGAGAATGTGTTGCCAAATTTAAATGAAGTTGAATCTCCCAAAACTAAGATAGGCTTTTGTAGGCCCCAACAACATAATCTTGTAGGAACTAATGGATTGATTCTACCTTGTATGAGCTTTGAGATATGACCCTGGAAAGATTTCTGATTCCATGCTTAAGGGACCTTGAGGGACACTTCAACACAGAGTCATCAGCGGGGATCGAGCAACTGTGCATGGTGAATGAGGTGGGAACTAGAATTTACCCAGCCATCTAGAGCTATTAGAATAGATGGTTTGATGCTATGACTAATGGTTGGAAAGATATGCAACATTGGCCATTTCAGCTGATGAACACCTTGAGTTCTGACACCGACCGATAATGTGTTGCAAAATTTAAATGAAGTTGAATCTCTAAAAATCAAGACAGGCTTTTGTAGGCCCCGACAATAGAGTCCTATAGCATCTAATGGATCGATTCTACCTTGCATGATCTTTGAGATATGACCCCACAAAGATCACTGATTCCATGCTTAAGGGACCTTGAGGGACACTTCAGCATGGAGTCATTGGTAGGGATCGAACAACTATGCATGGTGAATGAGGTTGCCACTAGCATTTACCTGACCATCCGAAGCTATTGGAATAGATGGTTTGATGCTACGACTGATGGTTGGAAAGATACACAACATTGGCCATTTCAGCTGAGGAACACCTTGAGTTCTGACACCGATTGAGAATGTGTTGCCAAATTTAAACGAAGTTGAAACTCTAAAAACTGAGATAGGCTTTTGTAGGCCCCAACAACATGGTCTTGTAGCAATTGATGGATCCATGCTATCTTGCATGAGCTCCAAGATATGACCCTACAAAGATCATTGATTTCATGCTTAAGGGACCTTGAGGGACACTTCAGCACGGAGTCGTTGGCAGGGATCGAACGACTATGCATGGTGAATGAGGTTGCCACTAGTGTTTACCTAGTCATCCAGAGCTATTGGAATAGATGGTTCGATGCTAGGACCGACAATTGGAAAGATATGCAACGTTGGCTGTTTCAGCTGAGGAACACCTTAAGTTTTGACATTGACCGAGAATGTGTTGCCGATTTTAAATGAAGTTGAATCTCCAAAAACTGAGATAGGATTTTGTAGGCCCCAACAACATAGTCCCATAGCAATTGATGAATCCATGCTACCTCACACGAGCTCCAAGGTATGACCCTACAAAGATCACTGATTTCATGCTTAAGGGACCTTGAGGGACACTTCAACATGGAGTCATCGGTGGTGATCGAATGACTATGCATGGTAAACAAGGTTGCCACTAGCATTTACCTGACCATCCAAACCTATTGGAATAGATGGTTTGATGCTATGACTGACGGTTGAAAAGATATGAAATGTTGGCTGTTTCAGCTGAGGAACACCTTGAGTTCTGACACCAACCAAGAATGTGTTGCCAATTTTAAATGAAGTTGAATCTCCAAAAATCGAGACAGGCTTTTGTAGGCCTCAACAACATAGTCCCATAGCAATTGATGGATCCATGCTACCTTGCATGAGCTCTGAGATATGACCCTGCAAAGATTTTTGATTTCATGCTTAAGGGACCTTGAGGGACACTTTAGCATAGAGTCATCGATGGCGATCGAATGACTGTGCATGGCATGTACTTGCATGAGGACATTATATATTATAGAAATCCCACATAGAAGTAGCTAGCAAGCTGCTCAAAAAGTAGTAACTGATAGCAAGTGGGATAATGTAGATGCTTTAATAAACCAATATCTTCTTTACTCAAGCAACATCTAGTTCATCTGCTCGACTGGGGCATGTTTGGGAACGTACAGTCTCCATTTAAACTCAAGTCTCTGGAAGTAGTTATATTTTTCAGTGGAGGAGATACACCCATTGGATATGCAATAACTTCATGCTCACTGGAATTTCCATTACTATTCAATTGGGATACTCTTTCCAAAATTGCATCTACCCTTTTACCAATTTGGGAAATTAATGGGTCTATCTATTGTAAAATGAGGAGTGAGACTGCCTTGCCAAAGGTGGCAATGAAGTTACATTTCAAGGATAATGCCCAAGTCCCATAAATGTAAGGCCATTGATGAATAGTCATCTCTAATAGAAATATTTGTGGTGCTAGAATGAAGTGCATGACCAAATTCTTTGCCTGCTAATGAACCAATTTGGGAAATTAATGGGTCTATTTGTGGACCTCCAAGGAGTTGGTCACCTAAATGAGAACCTTGCGATGAATCAGGAACTTCTCTATGAAAGAGATCAGTACCTTGAGAAGCTCTCCACTTGTTAGCTGAACTAAAACCTTGGACCATAGATGGCTGCCCTTTGTTGTAAAATGAGGAGTGAGACTACCTTGCCAAAGGTGACAATGAACTTACATTTCAAGGATAATGCCCAAGTCTCATAAATGCAAGGCCATTGATGAATAGTCATTTCTAATAAAAATATTTGTGGTGCTAGAATGAAGTGCATGACCAAATTCTTTGCCTGCTAAAGAACCAATTTGGGAAATTAATGGGTCTATTTGTGGACCTCCAAGGAGTTGGTCACCGAAACGAGAACCTTGAGATGAAGTAGGAACTTCTCTATGAAAGAGATCAGTACCTTGAGAAGCTCTCCACTTGTCAGCTAAATTAAAACCTTGGACCATAGATGGCTGCCCTTTGTTGTAAAATGAGGAGTGAGACTGCCTTGCCAAAGGTGGCAATGAACTTACATTTCAAGGATAATACCCAAGTCCCATAAATGCAAGGCCATTGATGAATAGTCATTTCTAATAGAAATATTTGTGGTGCTAGAATGAAGTGCATGACCAAATTCTTTGCCTGCTAACGAACCAATTTGGGAAATTAATGGGTCTATTTGTGGACCTCCAAGGAGTTGGTCACCTAAACAAGAACCTTGAGATGAAGCAAGAACTTCACTGTGAAAGAGATCAGTACCTTGAGAAGCTCTCCACTTGTCAGCTAAATTAAAACCTTGGACCATAGATGGCTGCCCTTTGTTGTAAAATGAGGAGTGAGACTACCTTGCCAAAGGTGGTAATGAACTTACATTTCAAGGATAATGCCCAAGTCCTATAAATGGAAGGCCATTGACAAATAGTCATTTCTAATAGAAATTTTTGTGGTGCTAGAATGAAGTGCATGACCAAATTCTTTGCCTGCTAATGAACCAATTTGGGAAATTAATGGGTCTATTTGTGGACTTCAAAGGAGTTGGTCACCTAAATGAGAACCTTGAGATGAAGCAAGAACTTCTCTACAAAAGAGATCAGTACCTTGAGAAGCTCTCCACTTGTTAGCTGAATTAAAACCTTGGACCATAAATGGCTGCCCTTTGTTGTAAAATGAGTAGTGAGACTGCCTTGCCAAAGGTGGCAATGAACTTACATTTCAAGGATAATGCCCAAGTCCCGTAAATGCAAGGCCATTGATGAATAGTCATTTCTAATAGAAATATTTGTGGTGCTAGAATGAAGTGCATGACCAAATTATTTTCCTACTAATGAACCAATTTGGGAAATTAATGGGTCTATTTGTGGACTTCAAAGGAGTTGGTCACCTAAATGAGAACCTTGAGATGAAGCAGGAACTTCTCTATGAAAGAGATCAGTACCTTGAGAAGCTCTCCACTTGTCAGTTGAATTAAAACCTTGGACCATAGATAGTTGCCCTTTATTGTAAAATGAGGAGTGAGACTACCTTGCCAAAGGTGGCAATGAACTTACATTTCAAGGATAATGCCCAAGTCCTGTAAATGCAAGGCCATTGACGAATAGTCATTTATAATAGAAATATTTGTGGTTCTAGAATGAAGTGCATTATCCTTGAAATGTAAGTTCATTGCCACCTTTGGTAAGGCAGTCTCACTCCTCATTTTACAACAGAGGGCAGCCATCTATGGTCAAAGGTTTTAATTTAGCTGACAAGTGGAGAGCTTGTCAAGGTACTGATCTCTTTCATAGTGAAGTTCTTCCTTCATCTCAAGGTTCTTGTTTAGGTGACCAACTCCTTGGAGGTCCACAAATAGACCCATTAATTTCCCAAATTGGTTCATTAGCAGGCAAAGAATTTGGTCATGCACTTCATTCTAGCACCACAAATATCTCTATTAGAAATGACTATTCATCAATGGCCTTGCATTTATGGGACTTGGGTATTATCCTTGAAATGTAAGTTCATTGCCACCTTTGGCAAGGCAGTCTCACTCCTCATTTTACAACAAAGGGCATGCATCTATGGTCCTAGGTTTTAATTTAGCTGACAAGTGGAGAGCTTCTCAAGGTACTGATCTCTTTCATAGAGAAGTTCCTACTTCATCTCAAGGTTCTCATTTAGGTGACCAACTCCTTGGAGGTCCACAAATAGACCCATTAATTTCCCAAATTGGTTCATTAGCAGGCAAAGAATTTGGTCATGCACTTCATTCTAGCACCACAAACATTTTTATTAGAAATGACTATTCATCAATGGCCTTGCATTTATGAGACTTGGGCATTATCCTTGAAATGTAACTTCATTGCCACCTTTGGCAAGGTAGTCTCACTCCTCATTTTACAACAAAGGGCAGCCATCTATGGTCCAAGGTTTTAGTTCAGCTAACAAGTGGAGAGCTTCTCAAGGTTCAAAGGAGTTGGTCACCTAAATGAGAACCTTGAGATGAAGCAAGAACTTCTCTACGAAAGAGATCAGTACCTTGAGAAGCTCTCCACTTGTTAGCTGAATTAAAACCTTGGACCATAAATGGCTGCCCTTTGTTGTAAAATGAGGAGTGAGACTGCCTTGCCAAAGGTGGCAATGAACTTACATTTCAAAGATAATGCCCAAGTCCCGTAAATGCAAGGCCATTGATGAATAGTCATTTCTAATAGAAATATTTGTGGTGCTAGAATGAAGTGCATGACCAAATTCTTTTCCTACTAATGAACCAATTTGGGAAATTAATGGGTCTATTTGTGGACTTCAAAGGAGTTGGTCACCTAAACGAGAACCTTGAGATGAAGCAGGAACTTCTCTATGAAAGAGATCAGTACCTTGAGAAGCTCTCCACTTGTTAGTTGAATTAAAACCTTGGACCATAGATGGATGCCCTTTGTTGTAAAATGAGGAGTGAGACTGCCTTGCCAAAGGTGGCAATGAACTTACATTTCAAGGATAATGCCCAAGTCCCATAAATGCAAGGCCATTGACGAATAGTCATTTCTAATAGAAATATTTGTGGTTCTAGAATGAAGTGCATGACCAAATTCTTTGCCTGCTAAAGAACCAATTTGGGAAATTAATGGGTCTATTTGTGGGCCTAGAGAGCTGGCTAAGCATGCTACTTCTAAAGGAAGTAAGGCTATTACCAAGTTTCCTATTGCTCTAGCTTAGGTTTTGTTGGAAGATTTTAGGTTTTTTGTACGTGGTGTTTATGGAAGGCTTGTTTAGAAGTTGGTTTTGGCTTGGGTTTATGTGTGGAAGTGTTATACACTAAGTTTGCACCCTTTTTTCAAGCTCTCTTGGTCTTGATAACCTAGTATAACATGGGAATCATCTCTAAGTTGTGGGACCTATCCTCCAGGTTCTAGGCTGGTTCCTCTTGGATAATCACCTTAATTTTCTTCTTGATAGAAAAGTAAATTCTTGAGGGGAAAGGGATAGAAGGAATGCATGAAAGGGAAATAACTGAAAGAAAACTACCTACTAGGTGATACACCGAATTGAAATGAACATGATACACTGACCAAGTCAGCATGAAAGCTCTCAGATCTAATAGAACACAATCTTTCTAAATAGGCTTGCATGAGTGTTTCATAGAGGGGTCTGGACAAAAGAGACAAACTGTGACCTGCAAGTAGATGTTCTCTTCAGCAAAAGGGCACATGAATGAGATAGAATGATAGGGGGCTAAAGTATACCCACAAACTCATTCAAATCAGATCAGACACAATAGTACACATATAAGTTGAAAGAAAGAAGGGCCCTAGAACTCCAAGATTTCTCTAACAAAGCGAGTATATTACATTCAATAAGAGAAATACAGACAAGGGAAAGACCAGCGGGTAGAACAAATGCCATAGATAGCCTCTATTGAATCTGAGATTTTAATGAAAGATCATAAACTGTAAAAGTTAGAGGGCAGAAAGAATGCCATAGATAACTCCTAGAAAGAGAAAAACTCTTTTTATAGAAAATGTAAACTCTAAGCTTCAAAAGCTCTAAAAGCTAATATATACATCTCCTTTTGCACATAGGCATGAGTCAAAAATCTAACTAGGGTTACATAGATTTTCATAAAATAATCAAACCCTAACTCTATCATGTTTGATCATAAATGTGTCTCTGAAAGTATCATGGCTGATTAGATATCATGTGTGTCCACCTTTGCAAGTTGAAAACCTCACGCTATAACCATGGCCCTGTCTCTACAAGTCGGGCTCATCATGAATGCTTAAAATTTGATCCTTACAGATATTTATATTTTGAAGTACAAAAGGCCACAGGTGGTGCCAACCTTTAATGCTTCTGTGGCATAAGAACACGGACATGGTACTTGAGAAATCAGCAAGTGACGGCCCCTAGATCTTCTTCATCATCCTCCCAACTACAACCGTCCTTGGAACATAAATTTTGAGCTACCCGCGACCTCGCATTCGACCAACAACAACAAACTAGCAAGAAACCCCATGAAATATATTTAAATTTGAAAACAACAGCTAGCTAGCTCAAGTTTAAAACATGGCCATCGATATCATCATTTCCTAGTAGATCAATGGCCTAGATCATCTTTGTAACAATCACAAGTCCCTTTTGAAAAGTCAAACACCACATCACTAGTCAAAACCAATGAGAAGCGAACACTTCAACACGACTGACACCTCAGAAGGTAGAAGAATCTACCTTTCATCAGATGGTGGTCGCATGATCTCAAAGGGGAAGAAGATTCCTTCAGATCATGCACCAGCCGTAGATCTCATTTTGCTACCACCTCACTTAAGAAATCTAGACCCACTAATAGACGCCAATTGTAATACCCAAAAACCAATAAGAATCCAACATGTCAGACGGACCCATAAGACATTGACCTGAACACCAAGAAGATCGAACAACTATCTTATAATCTCAAAGGCTCAAAAGATTCCATGAAATTATAAGACAACCATAGACCTTCATTTTACTGGCATCCCTACAGATTCTCTGACAATGGTCCCAATGACAAATCCCTATCATCATCCGACCGACCAATGAAACACAAGCACGTCACAATAAGAGGACCCACTTGACAGAGCCTTGGTGATAAAGCAATATCAATGGTTGGTGTATGATCGCATGGGCCAAGAATATTCCATGGGATCATAAGACAACTGTTAGATCAAAAGTTAAGACAACACATTGGGCTCGCTCTGACATGGCTCCACATCACAAGCCTTTGACCAATTAGAAGCAAACACCTCAGACTACGTGGCAGTGGACCCACTGACAATTGAAACATTACATTAAAAAAAAGATTGAAGGCCATCGCATGATCTCATGGGCTTAGAATATTCCATCAGATCATGCACCAGTCGTAGATCTTATTTTACTGTAATTGCCTTAGAGCTGAGACTGTTAGGGAAAGATAACCACCCGCTAGATCATTGGAAGCTTAGGACTTAACTGCCAGGAATAGGAGATCTTGTGAACATAGTCACTCAGTTGCTGAATGAAAAGGGAATATGCTTCTTGATTGGGAGATCTCATGAACAGTTAGAAAAATAAAGAGCACATGGAAAAAGAAACCCTTAAGTGACCGAAAAGGTAATGGTGAAATATAACAGGCTAAAGGGTTTTGAGGGTTTTTTGCCTCCAACGGCTAGATTTTCAAATAAAAGGTTTTCAGACTAAGGAGTTAAACAATTGTAGAGACCAGAGGATAGGACACAAAGCCATGCAATTTTTTAGAGGTTCAACAGGGTTGTAAAATACTGTATGGATCCCAGCCTGTGGCCAAATTGTAATGGACAGGAAAATTTGGGTAACATTTTGGCAATTTTTGCTGGATGTCAGCCTGCTAGACATTGATGAGTGGTCTTAATGCAATTCATTGGAGTCATCAATTTGAATACAAAACCTTCTTAACAGAGAGAGAGACCTAGAACTAGAGGAACAAAACTTTGCATGGGCACTTCTTGGAAAATAGGGAAAACTAACCTAGAAAGCAATGAAAGAAAGAAAGAAACATATTTATAGATATTTACAAGGAAGGATTGACCTCAAAGCAAGGCTTCAAGTGGAATCCATTAACTGATATAGGCAAGGCATCTCCTCCCATAGTTGATAGTTGAAAAGCATTAGGCACCTTGCATTTTGAAATAACAAATGGTCCACCCCAGAAGGAATCAAACTTTGTATGTCTGCCAGGCTTTGATCAGAATTCATCCCACTTGAGAACTACATCTCCAACTTTGAAGTCTCTAGCCCTGGCTCTTTTATCAAAACTCCTCTTTGTCTGTACCTGATAGAACTCCATATCTTTCATGGATTTGTCTCTGAGTTCCTCTAACTCTATGAGCTGGGCATACCTTATTTGTAAGGGATCTCCTTCTTCAAATAGGACATATTGAGTGGCCAAGTCCAAAGCTAGAAATTCAGTTGAAATGGACAACTTAGCTTCTTTTCCATATACTAACATATAAGGAGAATTCCCAATAATCTTCTTTGGGGTGATCTTGTCTAACCATAAGGCAGACTTCAACTTAGTATGCCAATCCCTTTGGTTATCCTGTAGAGTCTTCTTGATTTTCCTAATCAAGTTCTTATTAGTTGATTTTGCCAAACCATTTCCCTGGGGGTATTAATTTGAACTTGTATTCAGATAAATGTCATTTTTGATTGCCCATTCTGAGACTTTAAGGTCTGTGAATGCCAATGCATTATCTGATATTATGGAGTCTAGAGTGCCGAATCCATGGATTATATCATCATAAAAACTTAAGAAAGCACTCTCATTTGATTCTTTTAAGGAAATTGCCTCTGTCCATCTAGTGAAATAATCTATTGTAGTGATTATCCACTTGTGTCTTGCACTAGATGGAGGGTTAATCATACCAATAAAGTCTATCCCCCATCTCAAGAATGGTTTCTCTGTTCTGATTGGCTGAAGGGGCAGAGCTGCAAGCCTTTCTTTTCCTGCAAACATATCACATTTGATGCATTTTCTCACATACTCATGACTATCCTTAAAGATAGATGGCCAATAGTATCTGGCCTTCATGATTTTAAAAGCAGTAGTCCTAGGAGAAAAATGACCTCTAGAAGGTCCATCATGAAATTCAAATAGGACATCAACTATCTTTTCTAAATCAATACATCTCAAAAGGACACCATTGTGATCCTTTCTAAAAAGAACCTCATCTATTAGCATAAAGGGAACATATTGTAACCTATAATATCTTCTTTTTGCTGAATCTAGGTCTGCATGACATTGTCCTATCTTTAAGTAATCAATCATATTAGGCAACCAACTTGATGCCTTGGCATGTTCCTCTATAGAATGCACAACTAGAGATGCATCTGTTTGTTCTGATTTCTTTGAAATTTCATCCTCTACCAAATGCTCACAATGACCTCTTCCTCTAACCAACTTGGTGGTTTGGATATCAATGTCATATTCCATTACTTTGGTAATCCAACTAGCTCTTTTCTCATTTAGGTCCTTGGAAAGAAAAAATTCTTTGACACTTGGATGAGTAACTTTCAAGTGTACCTTGTTATGGGTCAATAGATACCTGAAATTTTTAAGGATTTTCACCACAACAAGTACATGTTTCTCCACAAAAGAGTACCTTTGTTCATACTCTTCTAAACCTTTGCTGAAGAAAGCAATAGGCCGCTCCAACCCTTCTAAATTTTTTTGAGTCAACATAGCAGATATAACATCATGACCTCCATAAGCATAAAGGATAAAATCCTTACTGAAATTTGGGTTTAATGGAGCAGGAGCTTTTTTTAAGGCTTCTTTGATAGCCTGGAAATTGGCTTTTCCTTCTTTAGTCCAGCTAAAAGTTGAACTCTTCTTTAACATGGCTGTTAAAGGCTTTAATAAATCTGTAATATTAGTCAAGAAACGTCTAACAAAATTTATCTTTCCTATGAAAGATTGGAGACTTTTCTTATGATGTGGCAATGGTAGCTCTAGAATGGCTACAATCCTCTCAGGGTCTATTGTAATTCCTTTCTTGGATACTATACATCCTAGCAATTTTCCTTCATGAACTACAAACACACATTTGTTGGGATTAAGAGATATCCCAAACTCTACATCTTTCAAAGATTTTCCTCAAATGTTTGATATGATCTGATGCATGTTTAGAATAGATAGTTATGTCATCTAAGTAGACTAGTACAAATTTGTACATGAGGCTTTTAAAGGCCATGTCCATTGCCTTTTGAAAAGTAGCACCTGCATTTGACAAACCAAAGGGCATTTTTGATAAGCCATGGTTTCCCCACTTGGTTGTAAATACAATTTTATATTGATCCTCTTCATTAACTAAGATTTGATTGTATCCTAAATATCCATCCAATAATGAAAATCTCTCGGATCCAGAGACACATTGTAAGATTTGTTCCATGGAGGGTAATGGATGGCGGTCTTTTAAAAGAGGCCCTATTAAGATCCCTGAAGTCAACACATAACCTCAACTCCACATTCTTCTTCCTTAAAGGAACAAGGTTGGAAACCAAATTGGTATGCTTGATGGGGTAGATGATACCACTTTCAATCAATTTGAGCACATCTTTATGCATAAGTGGCTTCAAGCTTGGGATTAACAGGCCTTTGCTTTTGCCTTACTGGTTTGGCATTAGGTTCTAATTTAATAGTGTGCTGAGCAAGGGCTAGATTAAAACCTTTGAGGTCATCATATTTGCCATGTAAAAACATCACTGAATTCCTTGAATAATTGGGTGTAAGCTTGTTTTTCTAAATCAGTGTTTACCTTTCCAAAATTGTAAACTTTTACCTGGTTCCAATTCTAATTTAGCACAGTGCTCTTGTTGAACTACCAAGCCAGCTTTATTCTTCTTAACTTGATCATCCTTGTTGAAGACAGTCTCTAAGGGTGACAAGACCTCTAGGCATTTTATTAGACTTAAGTTGTATTACTTGGTCACCATAGTTCATCAACAGTCTATCTTGGTTATGCTCTGAGAAGACATCCTCTTCAAATGAGAATTGTAGAATTTGCTCATCATTGTCAAACACTTGCCAATTAGTATCATTATCAGGGATAGAAGGTCTCAAAATCACTTTGATATGTTGTTGGGTCTCCTTCTTTGAAATACTATTAGGAATGTCATACTGAGAGTCCAACAACAACTAATCTATCTGCATTTTGATTTAGCTTCCTAGGGATGGCAACAATATTGAAAGCACAAAAGTCTTCAATTGCATCCCAAACTCTATGTTTGTATGCTTTCAGGGTGTCATTTTTGGTTGCACTTATCCATCTCACTTGGCTGACTACTAATTCACTATCACCATAAAATTTTAAGGCCTTAAGCCCTCTTTTTCTAGCCCATTCTAGTCCATTCACTAGACTTTCATACTCTGCAGTGTTGCTAGTGTAGGAGAAACTAAATCTGAAAGTTGTATAGTATCTTTCTCCTTTTGGGGACACTAGCATAGCACCACCACCAGAATGATGTCTACTTCTAGCTCCATCAAAAAATAATTCCCAAACCTGATTGCTCTAATCCTCTGAATCAATGTCCTCTTTTAGAAGATTTGGCTCTATGGATCCACTCTCTTGTATCAAATAACTCCCCAAACTAGCATCCCAAATGACATTTTCTTGGGTTTCAAAAACCTTTTCTAACTCTAACTCATCTAATAAAATATTAGGGATACTTTCTATCTTAGTGTTTGCTTCTCTGATAGTTGGGAAATCATTGTCATCAAATACAAGGTAGTTTGTATTGATGGTATTGGACACATATGGTTCTATATGGTGTGTTGCTAATGATTTAGATTTAATGGTAACCTCGGTAACCATATCTTGTGTGAAAAAGAATGTGAGACCAGTCAGAAGAAAGGTAGCCTCCTATTTTGGTTGTAAACTCCCTTGACAAGCATATGACAAATAAGGTAGGGAGAGCTATGATATAAATATCAAGTAGGATAGAGAAATTAGGGACTAGCATGAAGGATTAGACTGGTATCCTTAGCTACACCTATAGTATGAACTGAGGATCCATCAAGTTGTGTAACCTTCTTTTAGAGGGGTTCATATTTAAGTCCTAATTGGTCAGCCACCTTTTTGGGCATTACAGTACTAGTAGCTCCACTATCTACCATACAATTATGTACTAAGGACTTTACAATAATTAAGGATACATAAAAGGGAGGTGGTTTTGAGTTCCTACCTCAAATGACATTGGCTTCGGAGCTACAACTTGGAGCTTCCTTTTGTTGATCAGTGTTGACCAACACTGGCTTTGCAATTTCTTTTGTATGTTAAGGAGTTGTCCATTTCAGTCATAGCTTTTCTTTCAAAATATTAGGTTTCCCTGGAATAGCCAAGGGAGTACCACATAGACATAGTAATGTTCACCTTCTTCATGTTGTCTACAATGTTGAAAGGTGTCACAGTGTGTACTCTTTGTTGTGATTTTACTATGATGGGCTCCACTTCTTTGAGAGTCTGGCCTTCTTTGCTTGTAATGATAGAAGCTTTCTTAAATATGATGAGAGTAGCTTGCTGTATTGGTTCTACAGATGTAGTAGCTTTAGTCCCTAGAGTCTGCTCGCTCCATGTCTTGAGCTCTTCTCTTTGACCTTGTGTTAGCAGCAATGGAAGGTTCACCAATGACTCCATTGAAGTCTTGCTACTCCCAATTAAAAAGAGCAGTCTCATTATCTTGTGGTTCTTGTTGAGGAATTGATCCACTGGAAAAAGCTTCTGATTGAGCTTGTGAAGCATTTTGAACCATTAGTGCTTGATTCATCCATCTATTTGAACATGTAGCCCCGATTACAAGGGAAACACCATTCATTGTCCATAACCATATTATTTTGACTAGGGACCATGTCCCTAATTGGATTCACAGAATTGAGAGGTGCAGGGTTGTATGGTTGGAATGGTCTTTGATTAAAATTTTGCCTTTGTCCTTGATAACCTCCTTGGTATGGTGGCCTATTTTGTTGATAAGGCTATCCCTAATTCTAATATTGTTGATTAGGACCTTGGCCTTGTGGCTGAAAGGGTGGTCTGATTCCTTGCCCTTGACTTTTTAGGTTTGTGACCTCTTTAGTCAAAGTCTGTAGCAAATTTGTCATCTCTTGCTGACTAGTTTGTTGACTATTCTTGATCTGTTGCAGCTCTTGAGAGAAACTTGTTTTTAGCTCTTGACTGGATAGTATTGGCTTGAGGTGCTAATATGGTAGGGATAGGGGTAAGGGTAAATGGGGTACTTGTATAAGGTGTAGTGGGATGAAGGCTAGGAAAGATGGGCATGGGTGGCCTTCTAGCTATCATACCTGCTTGGATTAAATAATTTTTCAGCCCTGACAGCTATGTCAAAAAGCTTGGGGGTAGAGAGGTACCACGCATAGATTGGATCATGACAAGGATTTGACCATTCAAACTTTGTAGGAAATATAAGAAAGCATGGTCATCTGATGGCCTCACTGAGACTAGAATTCTATTCTATGTCTTGAGAAATCTATTATTATAATCTATCATTTGTTCTTGAGGGTCTCTTTTAATGGTTGTCAACTACTCAACCAATGACAAGTTGTCTGATTTATCCTCAAAATGCTTACTCAATGAATCTCCTAATCCATCCCATGAAGTAATGGAGCTAACAGTTAAAGTTCTAAACCATTCAAGAGCCTTACCTTTGAGAGAGGTTGCTAATAGTTTGGTGGCCACATCTTCTTGAGTTATATTGTGTATGCTGTAGATAGTGGTCACATCTCTTATATGCTCAAAAGATGTAGTTTGTCCTTCACCTATGAAATCAGGTAGACTCTTTAGTGCCACCAAGGGCACATCATGATGTTGAGCAAGACTAATGGACTCCCCTGGTTGAAAGGTGCAAAAAAAAAATGTCTAGCCATTGTAGGAGCTTAAATCTGCTTGGTAGCAACTGTTGTGAGTTGTATTTGGTGGTAGATTTGAATCTTCTTCTAGATCTCTAGTTAGAGATCTTCCTCTTCTTCTGAGATGAAAGGGGAAAAGGTCTCCTTTCTGAAGTATTAGGTGGGTGTAGACTATACTCTCCTTGCAGGAGATGTTCTCTGGGTTGATCTACCTTTGTAACCTCTTTTTAGGGGCAACTCTAAAAATTTAGTGGGCTTTGAGCTTCTAGTCTCAATCTTTCTCATAAACTTTGAACAAGTTTAGCTTGGATATTGAAATCAGTGGAGTCACCAGATATACTTGACAGAAAAACTTCTAAAAATTCTGTATTATGCAATCAGTATATCAGAGATAGCATAATATTTTCAAAATGAACTTCTTTTGCTGTCCCACCAGGTGTGCCAAAATTGTTATAAACTAAGTTTGCACCCTTGTTTCAAGCTCTTTTGGTCTTGATAACCTATTATAACATGGGAATCATCTCCAGGTTGTGGGACCTATGCTAACTGAGATGAGACCTCCAGGTTCTAGGCTAGTTCCTCTTGGATAATCACCTTGATTTACTTCTTGACAGGAAAGTAAATTCTTGCACCTCTTTCTATGGTTTTATATGTGTAGTTCTCTACAAAGTCCACAACTGAAACAATGGTATCAAGTGGGAATGTGTCCTTGCACAACTTGAATTTCATATCCAACCATCACACTCTATGTGTATGCCTTGCATACTCATAAATAATTTTTTTATAAAAAAATGTCCATGAACTGATACACTGGAATTTTTTTCAATTACTAAATCACATCTTTTAGTCTCTTTTCCATCTTTTAGATTGTATGTCATGGTCTTATATTTTCCAAATTCCACTATTTCATTACCGATTGCATGCGTACTCTCCATATGTTGATAAATTGGTACATGTCACAAACCTCTGTAATGTATGCATGTACCATTCAAGCATGAGAGCTTGTAAAATTATTGACCATCCACTCTTTCACATAAAATGGTAGATATTAATTCCCTTAAAGGTCTAGTGGTGGGACATTTATGTTACAATCCTGCAAAACATTGTTAGAGTGCAAACCTATACATATATTCCTATAAACTTCAAAATGGTTAGAAAATTCAATATGTAACCCTACAACAACAAGTTGTGCATGTGTGATTTATCTTGACATAAAAAGGTTTACACATTTCAAAATATCTCTGACTAATTTTAATTTGAAGATACGTATGCATAAATTTTGCAAAGAATTGTGTCTGAGTTAAAATCCAAAAAATGTTTTGGATATGGAACATGAATTTGACTACCAATCCTCCTTACAACATCTCTTTGATTAGGAGATACCAGTGTATTATTCTTCCAAAATTCTTCAATCAAGAATTTCAAAGCTTCAACAATTGCTTTTATCTTTTCGTAGTAGTGTATCGGAAAATGCCCATAACTCATTGCTATTTGGATCTTCCACTCTTTGACACCTTCCTAGGGCCTCTCATTAGACACTTTCTACTTATTTTTCAATGTTTTGCTTGTCTTTCTAATGAGTTGAGATTTCTTCATTTGAGTGCTTACTATCGTTGATGTAAGTACATGTCGTGTGACATTACTATCTTTTGTGCGTGATGTAGAACCCACACTCTCATATGCAGTCATTAGATTCTTTACAATAAATTTTTCACTTGAATCATCCATCATTCTTAGCCCAAGAATCTTCATGATGGGCCTAAATTTCAGATTTCTCATCATTTCAACAAATAGTTGACATCTTCCTGTCATGTTTAAATTCTCAAAAAAAGATCTCCAAATATGATTAACATTTCTTTGACAAGTACGGCTTGAGAATCTTGTCAGGCATTGCTTGCAAAAGGTTAGTATCAATATCAATCAAATATTTTGGTTTTCTATATTTAATAATTCTAGGAGCATCAAAAACATAATGTGTGAATTGCATACCATATTGAGTGCCTTCGACATGAGATGATGTTGTGCCTACACCTTGGGATGTAGATAATGGCACACCTTCAACATGAGATGATGTTGTGCCTTTTAACATGATAGAAGAGTGTGCCCACACCTTCGGAAGTAGACAAAGGTGTGCCTTCAACATGATACATTGGTGTGCCTCCACCTTCAGAAGTAGACAATGGTGTGCCTTCAACATGATACATTGGTGTGCCTTGAACATTGGATGATGATGTCTCTTGAACTTGGAAACTCATAGATGATGTCCCCGCATTTCTCATTCGTTGTCTTTTTGATTCCAATTCCAATTCTCTCTTACTTTGTATTGATGTTTCATGTTCCTCATCCAAAGAAAAATCTTCTTCTATGGTAGCTAATTTTTCTTGTTCATGAAGTTGTCTCATTCTTTCCCTTTTCTTCTCTTTGTCTCTTTCATGCTCTTCCAGTGTTAAATTCTTTTCTCATTTCCTTGGCATGATGATGATTTCTACATATCAATTGATTACAATTTTAAAAATATAATATAAATGTAAACAAATGAGTCAAATTATAATATAAACCTCTTACAATATGA